>JACSYO010002166.1:3503995-3893995 GCA_016806645.1 Ophiodon elongatus
TATTGCATTGTTTTTCAATTCACTACACAAGACATGCTATTTACCGCTTTTTTCTTGGCATGGTATTGATTACCTGCTGAGGATTTCAAACATGAAGATACACATTCTACAATTGTTATTTCACAAATGTTGAGTGGCATGCCAATCTTCTGCAAGGTTTAACAACGTACATGCATGAAATCCATATAAGCGGTCTGTTTCACACAAAGAATCATGTATTATAGGCCTTCACTGAAGTCTGTTGAGGAATATGGATGAACCTTAAACAACGTGATTTGCTTGAACACAAGCATGTCGTCTAACGCTTCCTGTGAACCTCCTTCCATCGATCAGAGCAACAGAACAGCCTTTCCTTTCAGACTGCCACGGAGCACACTCAACGGAACATTTTTGTCCTATGACCTCTAACCCCCCAGAGATCTGATGGCATTTCATTGGAGGCCTCCACCTCGCGAGGCGAGTGAGAATAGAGGGACGGTGAGAAAGAGGGAGGAAGGAGAAAAGGAGGAGGGGAAGGGGGGTGATAGCAGTGGTTGCTCGGTGACTTTGGAGGAGATTAGACGATTGAGTTCACCTTTAATGACGGTGGAGATAGTCTTTCAGTAGGGGGAAATGCCAGAGCTCAGCAGTTTGTTTTGTGTAGCTCTAAGAGCTTCCTGTGTCAGGTTCAGGTTGCCTGTCTCCCTCCCCAGCAGCGGCCCTTTGTCTCCGAGCCACAAAAGGCAGCACAGTGTTGGGTGATCGACGGAGCGGCTCAGCCCGGCTCCTCTGCCACAGCAAACCTAACCTCCTCAGGGGATTCTTCTGTGTGACTTTAAGGAATCTCATGACAACACAGTTGTGTGGGTGTGTCCCATTGCAAAATGAATCGCCTTCACACTGGCACACACTTAGAACACACGCTCGTGCACAAATAAAACTTCAAAGAAGGAGCTGCTCTTTAAAGTGTGTATATGTTTTATTCTGTCAGGCCACGTGCGGTTTTGTTTAATGGATTGTGGGAACTCAACACACTAGTGTTTGAGGTTTTTTCTATGCATGTAGAGGTGGAAAGTTATAATAAAGTAGGGAATTCTTGGGTTTTTACTCACCCACACAGATATAGCGTCGACATACTATAAAATATTTAATAATATAAAAAAATATATCTATGGGAACCAGCTGTGCGTGCACATACAAATACTAACATATACTTATAGAACACCAGAAGAGGCTGGTTCATAGAAGCAGAGGAGGCAAGAAAAAAAAGAAAAAGAAAAAAAAGAGCAATTGGGTGAAACAAACCATTAAGAAAATATTTTTTCTCTTCTCTTCTTCTCCGGTCCTCCCTTAGGGCGAGACCTCATATATTAATTTAATGTATTTAATTGTTTTTCATCCTAATCTGTTATTGGCCAAAACACTTAACATTCTGCTCCAACAGAGGATGTCCTCCCTAACCAATTAACAACTAGAATACAATATTGACATTGCTTTGGTAAAATGATAATTTCCAAATTTGATCTTCAATTCTATTCCACTGTATTTTGTGTGACCAACTGGCTGTAAAGCAATTGATAGATTCATTCAGTATTAAACAAAAATGAAAGTGTGCAAATTGCGAACTACTTTAAAACACAAAATCACGTTAAATCACAAAGAAAATAACATTTTATTTAGGCTTTCCTAACAGTCAACATTTCCTTTTGTTCCTTTCATTTCATTGATTTTCTTTTTCTAAATTTACATTTTCTAGCTACATGTTAGCCAACGCGACACTTCACAGTAAACAACATTAATTCAAAGTAACATGCGGTTAATAATTGATAAACAAATATTCGTTTTAAGGTTTATTTTAAGGGTGAAGTATTCTTTTAAGCTGATTTTTTCTTTGAATATATACAAAGTAGAGATAGGTAGCTAACTAATGTGAAACACCTTGACTCTTTTGGTTGTCTTTTCATCTATCCTCAATTTTTTGGAGTCACCATCCACTACTGCAGTACACTTAGTGTAAACAAACACATGCACACACACAGATGCACTCACATGCAGTACACCAGTAACACTATACCTAGCATAATTGAGGACAAGAGTCAAAGTCTTTTGTGTGAACACTGTCAGTGAGATATCATCTCCTCATTTCTCTTCGTATCACATCCAATACCTAACACATCTTTGATGCAAAAATGTCAGTGATACAATGAAAAAAATTCACTGTGAGCCGTAAAGTTACATAATTTTTTCCCAAGGCTGCTGTGTAGTTCGATTTTTGGCAAAGCTCACCAAATTTATGTGTCGACTGTGATAGATTTTCCTTTGCTCAGAGAGGTCAGAAAGAGGATGAGGCATCGCCTTGTAACAGCAGAGGGAAAAAAGGCTCTGCACACATGCTGCCCGTCTCTAAAGAGGCGTGGCTGAACCAGGCACAGCCCAAACAACCTCAAAGGCCTTTTGCTTTGCAGCCAAATTAAATTAAAACAAATTCCCTCCGCTGCAAATGGAAAAAAAAGAAGCGCTTAAGCGAGTAAGGTTCAGATTGGGCCGCAGTCCTGCTGCTGACCAGGAAGTGAACCCACCCTCCCCCCTTCTCTGTGTTGATCAAACTGAGCAACACACACGCACACACACACACACACACGCATATGGATGTACACAAGCCTCTTCCTCCTTCTGCTTCACCCTCTCTCTCTTGCTCTTTTTCTCTCGCTCCCCCTGGTTGTGAACCTGACATTCCTGCTGGCTCTGTCTCTTTGAAGTGGCTTGTTGGAGCGGGCTCCCGTTACAGGGGCCGGGACTGGCGAAAGCCGATCTGTCTGGCTGAGAAGAACGGCCCTGGCCCAGGGGTTAATCAGTAGACCCAGTACACTGCCCACTCTGTCCACACAGGCACACACAACACACACATGCGTAGAAATGCAAACACTGCCCACTCTGTCCCCACAGCGCAGCTGTAACAAGACCAGCCAGATTTGGAGGTTAAGAAAGACAGCCACAGCCCAACCGCTTTGAAGTTGACTGGCAGCCACCAGGATTTGGACTCTTAAAGAAGAGAGCTGGCGGAGGTTCAAAAATATACAGGGTCATGTGGCGCAGAGGAGGGTTTGAGTGTGTGAATGTGTGCTTTGGGGCAGGAGGCGGGAAGCTGACTAATCTCTTTTTTAACCCTCTGCTGAATTTGAGCTCAGGTTGTGAACACCCATATGGCTGTTTTTGAAAACATATGCCTTATCTGAACTATGTTGTTAGCAGTGGAAAATCGTGCCTATCAGGACGGGGACCTTCTATATCTCCCCACAAATAAAAAAAATGACAAAAATACGGGCGTCCCTGACCGCTTTTCTGCTATTGGCAAACGATAATTTTACTGCTCCATCTTCGAAAATGACGTTCTAGTTATGCACACCAATCGGACATCACGGAGGCAATCACTTTACAATCATTCAACAAGTGTGTGGGGAAAAAAAATGCAACGAGTTCAACGATATGCAATACTGAAGCAAAACCACCAATACAAATTATTTCACTTACCAATGACATTCACTTGAAGTCGAAATCCATCCTCCTGTCCTTTTGGATGCATTTTTCAATAACCTGGTCATAAAACTAATGTGCAGCCTTACTTAAACAGCTAAGATTCACGTAGCATTTCCAATTCCAAACAACAAACTCTCCCAGCTGTACAGCCTCTTGTGTCGAACTGAGCCCGTAAGCCATGTCTATGGTTCCCAGTCACTTGCCTGAAAATGGCAAACATAGCCGGCTTTTGCAGGTTGATTGAGCTCAAGGTGTTCGAGTGTTGGGCTACCTTTTTTAACAATGTGCATCTTTTCATTGAATGGTCGTTTTGAAAAGGGCACTGAAAATAAATCTGCGATAATATCATCTCTATCTGCGACTATGTCATCTCCATCGGCTGTGTTAATAGTATCTCCACCTTTTGCCTATTTCGGCTAATTTGCACTTAGCTAGGTTTCGTGAGAAAAATTCTGAAAGAATACGTCCATTGGCTACAAATCCAAATATGATTGGTCACATTGTCAATCCAAACATACGCTCTCATTACGTTCAATTGTCAGGGAATTCTATCAAGGAAATAGAAAACCCTGGATGGAGGATATTCTGGCCAGAAACTCGTAGAAAAATATCTGATTGGTTGCATTTTTTTCCCAACACAAAATCACGAGAATGTGCAAAGCATGGACAGAAAACAGAAACAAGTTAGCATAATTTTATATTTTAATTTATTTATAGAATTAATCAGTTTTGTTGTTGTTTTTAATCTGAGGATTGCAGGGGCTTCTCTGAATACCTTGAAGGCCCTGGCATTTCGCCACTAGTTATTTGCGCAAATAAAAATCCAAACCTTGAAAGAAGCTGAAGAGCACTGCTAAGAGGCATATATATGCAAGAACAATTTGAGTAAATAGGCATTTTGAATGAACATTAACCCTTTATTATGAAATAATGAAACCATTAGTTGGGTGCATTTAGCGTAGCCATCATGCATGTTCATATTTAGATTGCTTTTATCTTGAGTTAATGCATCAGTGGTGTTATTGTGAGGGAGTCATTCCGCAAAATAATCAGTTGGCAATAAACCCTGATAAAGCACAGCAAAGAGCGACGATACCATCCAATCAAAAAAGGTGTAAATTAACAATTTTCTATCCTTTTAAAACACTCATTATAAAGTCAAGTGCATCATTACTATAATACAAGCGAGGACACACCAGAATCAATATGCAAAACCTGATGGTAATTTTCAGGTTTTCCATCAAACTGTATCAGTTTCTGATTGTAAAAAGCGCAACTTCCAGGGAAGGCAGCCTTAGACATGTCTTCTTAATGATGTCTCAGGAATCATCATGAGCTAAGCATTCAAATAGGTAGCTAATGTTACATTTTCTGGCCTCTAAAAGCCATTGAAAACATTTGATACTGCAAGCAGTTTTGCTTTGTTTCCAAGAAACATGCCTTCAGGCTGAGCCAAGTTGATGTCAGTGTAAAACAATCCATAATAAAAGAGACGAAAAACCAAACCAAACCCAATCTAAATCACTTCACTTTAAAAGCCTATTTGTGTTCTACTATCCACAGATTCAGGGTGAATATATGGGATCCCTGACAAGCCTGTTCTGTACAATCCACTTATCTCTCTTGTAGCATCTGGGCATGGATATGATGGAGTGGACGCCATCCAACATGGCACCATGACAAAGTCAACAGTATAGTGTGCTCCACACAAGGACAATTGGCTTGGTCGTCTCTCACTCTCTCTCTCGTCCCACTAGGTCCATTAACTGTGAGAGCAGTGATGACCCTAATGCCACCGTAAACACAGACAATGACAAGTCGAGAGCACACAAACAGATAAAATGTGAAACAACAAGAAAGGAAAACCTGTTCTGTACATTTGCTCGTTCAGCTCATTTGTTACAGGCAGAGATGATTTTTTTTTCAGTCCTGAAGATCAACTTTTGAAGGAAAAGCCAGACTTCATTTTTTATTGTGTGATAGAATTTGGAAAAATATTTGTGACAGAATTTGTCCAGTTCTTTTGAAAACTGGAGACCAACTTGATAAATGATCTGCAGGTGTTGATAGCTTTCACGACGACCGCCAGTAATCTTGTGTCTGAGTGTATTACCAGACTTGACCCCAGACGCACATTAAATGTTCCAGCATGTTCCGCTCTTTGTTTCGCCAATGTAGAGTGTGTGTGTGTGTGTGTGTGTGTGTGTGTGTGTGTGTGCATGACTGTGCACAGCGTAATTGTGTAATGCCCAGAGACAAATTCTGTCCCAGAGTTGGATGTTGTTTGGCAAGTGTTAAGATCATCAGTGTTCTGTCCTAGTCCTCAGGGGGCCATCTTCATTTGTGTCTTTTGTTTATCAAGATGTTTGAATATTAAAATGGGCCATTTTTCGCGATCATAATGAAGCAGCGTTGCATATCCCCACATCTGCACATTTCCATACTGCTCTATGATTCTGCCTCTTTCTGTCTTAATTTCCTGCTAGATGCATGCCATGAGAACAACCATTTGCATATGCGTAAAAGGTCTTCAGTCTGGGGAACCCCTCCCCTTCTCCCTCTGTATTCAGATATTTGTTTGTTTACTCTTCATTTGCATTGGGTGTAAACAACATTAATGTGATGGTCTGTTGCTGTCGCGCTGGTTTAAATTTACATGTGTCGGATGACAACTACCCGAAAACAAAGATGCTAATCGCTCCCGCTTATCAGCATTCTTGCTCTTCAGCTCTGTCCGATGTCACCATTGGTATCTTTACAGCCCTGCTATTGCACTGTGAGCCACTCATCCACCTCATCAACTATCCACCGCAGTCCCCGACAGGTGCTGGTGACGGTTGTGTTTATACCCTCGATCCCTCTAGCACAAAACTTTAATATTCATGTTGGCCGATAAAGGGAATTACTTCTTGATTGCTTGGAGGAACATTGATACATCTGGCAGATAGAGAAAGGCACTAGTTTGTGGATTCAGGTCGTGTTTTTTATTTATTTTCTTCCCGGGCTGAACTTTCTCTAGGAGCAAAGTCTATTAGCAGCAGTAATTTCTTATCTCACTTGGGACACATTTGTTCCTCCACGAGCTCAAATGTGTCTTACAATATGACCTGTGGGGGATTTCAGAAATACAAGCTAATGCCCACAAAACATACACTCGGCAGTTCATGGTGATGTGGATTCAATGTGGATGTGCAAAAAAAGCAGGAATGGTGTGCCACCTAATTTAACTAAGCGTTCTATTTATAATGCCCTCAGATTAAATTAACATATTGGAAAGATTAACAGTTCACCCATTGTCAAATGTCTTTCTTTCACTTGTATATATCACAGTATCAAGTGCCATTTACTTGACGTTGATTCGTTGACACTATATATATACCACATATTTCTGCATCATCCAAGTCAATAATGAACATTTGACATGACGTGGTATCATAAAGCAGCCTATGCAGACTGTCTGACTTGGACCTGCAGGGCCTTTTCTACTGACACTGGCATCTCTGGGTAAAGAATGACCCTCATTTCTGTGGACACGGCACTGTGTCCGCTCCCCCGGATCTGGGCGCCCATTCCATTTCATGGTGCATCGCCTCTGCGCGTGATTATGCCGTGCTTTCAGGTGCAGAGGAGGAAATGTTTCGTGAAACTGATGTCCCTGTCAGCGCTGTGCGGCTCTCCCTTCTTTTGCCGAGCATGTCACTTCCCTGATTGGTGAATTACCATTCCGATGTGAAGAGCGGCACCGCCCCTGTCCCCAGCTCACTGGCCCTGGCAGCAAATGAGGAGCTGCATATGTTACAGACGCGACGCTCTCCTGGCCTCATTTGCATCGGCTGAATGGAAATCAAACGGTTTAATGTTGAGGCAAAGCTGGTAAATAGTGGCGGTGTCAACACATTAAACACACATGCACGCACACACACACACACACACGCACACATACACATACACCACTCAATGCCATATGCCCAAAGGCTGACTGCAAAGGAAGAAGATACAATATTTAAAGACGGTGATGCTAGGGGATTTGTTGTCTGTTGCTACTTTAAAACCAAAAAATGATGACATCATTTTATTTCTGAGGATGTGCCTCTCTTGGATCTAAAAGGAGAGAAGTTGAATGGCTGCCAAAGCGAATATGCATGGAAAGGAAAAGCAGATGATTTGATTTGGATAAGTGTAGTAATTAATTAGTCATTAGATGATTCTTTGGGCAGCTGAGACAACAAAATGAAATCTTCTCAGCAGTTCTGTGAAATTAACACTCAAACTCTTGCCCACAGTCCCCCAGTCACTGACTCTCCAGATTTATTTTTAAACCCCAAATCCCACAAGTATTACCGAAAAGTAAAGCCAACACTAAGCTGATGTTTCTGCAATTATTCAGAGCTTCTTTCTACACACTTCATTTATGTGTGATGTCATCACTGGCAAACATGTTTACTGTAATACAATCAGTTGCTACTAGGATTGTGCGGACATAAAACATAGTGATTTATTCTAGTTATTTCACGTAGACAGGTTTCCTTTATTGACTCAAAACACAGACAGTGAAGAGTAAACTGGTGTGTGGTTGTGTCTTTTTGTGTTTGTGGTGGTGTTAGTGGTTGTATATTTGAGTAAGTGTGCAGTTATGTAAGGCATGGTGGCTGAGCATGTGCGTACATAGTCGCTAATGCATGTTTGTGTGCGCACACTGTGGTGAATGTGTGTGTCTGTCTTGCGTGAATGTGTTTTGGCAGGACAGTGTGGAGCACTGGGATTCTCCTTTGGGTCTACTGGTCTATTCTCGACCAGAGACGCTGGCTCAGTAGACTGGAATCCTGCAGGGCACCAGGGACATCTGATTCCCCCACTGCCTAAGCACTGAACTAAATACTCCTGCATTATTCATGTGTATATCACTTTATTGCTGTGCAAGGTTTTCACTCAAAGTTTCTGCCGCACCATTTACTGTACCTACCCTGTAGACGTTAAGTGACATACCTTCCCCTTCTCTCTCTTTCTGTCGTTCACTGATCCTTCTACATGATAATGACAAGATATTGTCTGAAGAAGTGTTTCCCAACTGGTTTAGCCTTGGGGTCCACACTTCTCCTTATCTCGTTAAGTCATTATCTGCACATTGGCTAACTTTACACCTGTGCCATTTCATTTCACCAACTAAAAAACTAAATAAACAAAGTGCATCTGACCTTAAAATCTATTGAAATAAACTGTGTGGCAACAAGAAAGTGCAATAAAGGCTTATAAATCATTACATTAAAGCACTGTTAAGGCAATTGGAACTAATTTAGGCTGGGCTTTTCAACAGGGTAGCAAGACAAACAATACTGTGAACAAGACAATGAGGCAGTTACTCTTCCGAAAAGATTAAAGATAAAAATCGTTTTTAAGCCAGGCCAGTACTTCTTGTATACAACACGCTAGGGTCTTTTTTGTTCACAAAAATATCTGTATTCTGATTTACAAGCAAGGGTATAAGTTAAAACATACCAAAATAATATAATACTTGAACCATGTACCTAAATTAATAGAATCAAAAATTAAAGAATTTTATTGTATTTGAACCCAATTTTAAAAAGTAAGTCCAAACTGAGTCTAAACAAACGGTTAAAGTCGAAATTAATAAAGTAAATAGATTAGGAAGGTGTAAAACAAGTCAAAACAAAATTTTGTTTTTAAAATACTTGTTGTCTAAATGATGTTATCAAACGCAGATTTAAATGAAGTATTTGCAATACAAATGAAAGAGCTATTGACAAAAAAAAAGGGGGAAATGTACCATTGAAAAAACTGCCATGTTACAGAATTGCAAACATGGCTTTAAAAGTTTATGAAAAGATAGGGTCATCACCTTCCTAGGTGCCAAGATTGAAGCCCAATCCAAATTTAATTCATAGACAGAGGATAAAGCAAATAAACAAGAGATTGACAAACCATCTTTAAATTATTAATCTAGCTATCAATAGCAGTTCCTGTTAGTAATTTCAAACAAGAAACTGTAAGAAACCATAGTTGTTAAGATAATTGTTTACTGTTGTTTTAATACACTTCATTGAAATGAAAATTGTTCGCTATATGCACATGAAAACAACACGGCTATCTCACAATCTAACGAACAAGTTTGTCTTCAGGGCTTTCCATCAGAAATCCAGGTTTAGGCAACAAACCTTAGGTTTAGGAAAAGATCATGATTTGGGTTAAAATAAACCCTGGCAGAAAGCCCTTTGGGCAGATTTCTTCCGCATGTCACTAGGAAACACAATATTGTCGATCCTGACATTTCTTTAGTTGTATTGGTTTTCATAAACTTCCATCCCCATCACCTGTCATTGTAAAGGTACAGGGGCTTGTAGTAGATGTTAATGTTACGCCTTTATACATCCATGTTTACGCCGCAGAGCGATGCCACCGGTACCGGTGTTTACAGATGTAAACAGTGCCAAATTTTTTACATTGAGGTAATATTTCCATTAATTCGGCAATGCAGGTACGACTAGGAAACTTTGCTCAGACCCTTTGAGGAGTAAATGTCCTGCTACAGCGAACACTACATGTGTGTTTTTGCTAGTCTAGCAACTGAAACGGGCATTTGTTTTATGTCATGCCATTCGTCTCATGAAGAATGCATTTTTCACATGATTTCTAATTGCTTCTATGAACATAGGACATTCTGCCTTCACTGGCAAGAGTGAATTGATTCCAGCTGAATCAATTGATGTGACTGAGTTATGACTCAAAAGAGATGGGACTTGTTTGCAAATTGTGACAATCGGTTGTCAGGACAAAAAATAATATGAAAAAAAGGAATTTAGATACCGATTTTTTTCGTCCAGAGTGCCTTGAATTTTTATTGCTGAATGGTGTATTGTATTTGTTTACATTCCTACACTTTATTTCCTTGCTTGCCTTCACCTTAAGTAAAACTAAGTTTTAACAGAGTTTGTGTGTTCTGCCATGTTCAGATTCAGATCAACTGTATTATCTCACATGAGCAAATTAGTTTAGCCCAGTGCTTCAGACATGAGGACACCATGGTGTCCACAGTAAGAAAAAAATTAAATAACATACACAATAAGACCACTGAATATTCATAATAAAATACAATTGGTTACATTGGGTACATCCACTTCAGTGACAAAGTGCAAGAAACCTGTTGATTAAGCTGCATGTTATAAAGGCTGATGGCTTGAGGAATAAAATAGTGCTTGTATTTACTTGTTTTGGTTTTATTTTGTGGAAGTCTCTTTCAGTTGTTGAAAAGCTAGCTAGCTTCCTATCTGCTGCTAGAGAGGTGACCCTTACTTAGAATCCCCAAGGGAAGGGAGCCGTGAGTGGCGCATTAGCGCTCTGTCATCAGATCCACTCTGAGTGGACAGCAGCTGGCTATACCTGCCTTTACCAGTAGAACATTACTAAACCAAAATAGTTTTCATGTCGGCTCCATAGGAAGAAATAATTATTTTAAATTACATTTTTCCCCGCTCATGTAAGCGAGTGAGGGGAATCTCACGGTGTCCGTGTGCATCGATACATTTCTTATGATGGAAGTGTATTTGTTCCGTGAGTTAGGTAAATCATGAACGTAAGACATGCTTCTAAAAATGCTTTTAGTGTTGATTGGCCGTTAAGGACCAATACAACTTGCGAGGGGGTGTTACGTGACCAGCGGAGGCAGCTGAAGAAGATACTGTTTATGAGCCTTGCTTATTAGGCTACTTGTACTGTAAAGCTTGTCTGCACATAATGTTTCCAGTTTTTCTGCAGTGGGGAACCGTACTTTACAATAAAATGGCTGTGCCAGAAATTTGCTACACAAAATGAACTTCAAAACGTTTCGACCCACCCGCTTGCACTCCACATGCAGAATGGAGCCGCAGTGCAGTATTAGACTGGGACCTACGAGTCAGGACCAACCACTTGGTATACAGGAGATTGATATGACCCTGTTGACCCTGATTGATGTGGGCTGGATTGCAATATGTTGAATGGGAAGAGAGACCTGTGTGGAGAGTTCGAGCGAGCGCTCGTCCTATTGGAGCATTACATTGTAAGGTCATTCCATAGATCAGGAGATCTACTTAATCCGCTCTATTGTTCCCCTTGGTGCGAAACAATGAGCGTGGAGATTTTCCAGTCCTGGCAACATATAAACATCCAGGGAAGCAGAGGAAGAGCAGAGCGGAGCTGACTGGAGAGCCGGGCTGTTGCTGCTGAGCAGTGTTGAAAATAATGTGGTATGACATGCCGTTTTGATCTGGACTGCTTTAACACAAGACGCTTTAAGCCATACACAGGGAAAATGCAAGTCTGTGCTAATTACCTGAGTGAGTCAGACAGAGAGGGAGGGAGAGAGAGAGAGAGAGAGAGGGAGAGAATTGCTAAGCTCAGACAGCAAACTTCCACACCTTCTGACCTGCATTACCGTCCAGCCGCCGGCTTTCTCCCCCGGTCAACACGGTGCAGCACTCGCCTGCCCTCATTGTGTTGTTGCTCCAATCGGACATGTTTGGTGGCAGTTCCGCTTTGATATGACAACACTCATTTAGTCATCCACTCTCCTGTGTGCTTCATTGTGTACCCTCAGTCCTCAGACCCCTCGCTTTCATTTGGAGCTGAACGGGAAAAGAAAAGAAGGGAAGTCCCACTGGGGACGTTTCTGAGTCATCAAAGTTGTCTGAAAAATTGCTGTACATGGCTAGCAAGCTAATTGGACTCTTACCAAAAAAGGAGCCTCCATCCACGGTGTGTTCAAGATGAACCGCTGACATGGTTTAACAGCGAGGCCTTTTTAAAATGTCAAAGCTAAATAATGCTTTGCCTACCTTCTCAGAAACACAGCATGTGAGTTGTTAAAATTACCACGGATAAATATAATGAACAAGACTCCCTACTTTGCAGAGCTACACCTGAACCTCCACACTGTGCCTGCTGGGTGTGAAGGCCATAGCTCAAATTGCCTCAGTCAAGGCATCTATGCTCTTTGTGTGCAACAATGGAGGGTGACAAAATAGAAAGGACAGCTTTTCTAAAATGTCAGACGGTTGGGGTCCCGCGGAAATGTCTCCCCTCTCTCTCCGTGTCTATCTTGATCGATAAAGGTACCTTTGACAATTCTGCATGTTGTCACCATGACATTTGGTCACCCTTCTTTTTTCCCCTCACCTGGCTCGCTGCTGAATGGGAACATAACAATGAGATTTAATACAGGATCAATAGCCACACTCCAATGATACATTCACTCGCATAATGAATACTGATGGAAGAAAACAAATACCTGCATGGGGAATTTGTATTCTGGACAGTGTGTCTGTAATAGCCGTGCCGATGATGTTTCATTACGGTTTTTCGGCTTGTGTGTTTTTTCTCCCCATCCATACAATCAAATAAAGGATATACGCATGATTTAATCAAGGCTATGGCTGTAACGTCAACCCAAGCTCTTGTGTATTTATGAAGAGTGCTGTGTGTGTGTGTGTGTGTGTGTGTGAGCTTGCATCTATGTGATCTCATGCCCATGAATATCATGCCATTGTTTGCATTTCATTCAACAGATATAGGCTTAGTGCAATATGTATAATAAATACTGAAAATGAATTGATCTTTACCACATGTCCACGCGTGTATATTGAGTTATGCTCCCGGGGTGTACGTTCATAGTGTTTGTACTGCATGCATGGATTTGTGACTGGAATATACATGTGTGGTTTATCTATATTTTTGCACCGAGTCCATATACATGAATTGTTTACTGTACATGTTGAGTGCACTGTAATAGTATGTTTATACTATGCATATGAGCCTGAATGCATTCCGGTGTATATGGATACATTTGCCTGTGTGTGTGTGTGTTTGTGTGTATGTGTGTGTGTCAACTTCTATTAATTGAGTGTGTGTGTGCATTACGCGGTGCCTAAAGTCCTGCATTTCTGTGAGTGGCAATCTCAAACACACTGGGTATCCTCCAGCCTGCTGTTGTTTGATAGTCAGCTCAGTGCATTGTGGTGTTTGGTGTTTGGGCTTTGGGCCCTGCGTCTGGGCCCCTGCGTGACTGACGCCTCGAACGCCCACTGTTTAAACATCTCTCCACGTGTTTCCCTTTTGATCAGCGTCTGCCATTCTTACTGATTTTCCAAATCACTGATGCTTGTCAAAGAATTAATTACCTGGATCGTTGCTCCGCTGACTCCGGCACCAGCTGCGGGGTTCACTAGAGAGACCTCTGCATTCTCCCAGCATTCCCGGCTAATCACCCACAATCCATTTCAAAGTCAACCTGATTGGCTCACTACCCGGAGAATAATATGGAATTAGACTGCATCCTGACAGTAACAGTTTCATATTTGCATACAGTATACGGCAGATTAGCTCGCAGAAGCCCGCCAGTGGGAGGTGAATATCAGCATCAGCGCCAGTGCTAATGGCAGTTGCCTCCTACAGTTTATTAGATAAGTAATGGTGTAAAGCATTGTGCTAAGCGCACATCCTCACTGTGTTATTAGCGGATGTGTAGCACAATGTGTTCATTAACCGTGGGAGATGAACATTCCAACATGCACACCTTTTCAAAACGTGTGAAAGAGAGAATGATTTAACTGAAGTGATCACAGAACTTCCATGCCTAATGCTCTATCTGCATTTTTACGTTTTACATTTTAAGGGGTGCCACTTAAATGCTTGTGTTTGTAGAATGCCGACTTGTGGATAGCACTTAATAAATACAACCTGTTCGGGATAGTTTTGCCTTCAGGGCGAATCTGGCCATGCAGCTTGCTGTGAGGATGCATAGGCAAAGAGACTATAAATACACCCAGCCTGCTCGTTGGTCGGTCTGTCGGCCCGTCTACTGGTGTGTCTGCGGGGTTGCAGCAGCATGACGTCAGCCGGGCTCGGAGCACTCGCTGACCTCTGTCACAGCAAGAGGAGTGCAGTGCTCTCCAGACAGCTATATAACAGTGTAGACGATGCAGGCAGGGCATAAACACAGAGACCTGAGTGCACAGGGAGATGCGTTACAACATGTTGCAGTACAGCTAGTCATTGGACTATTGAAGAGGAGTGCAGACAGGGTGGCTGGTGGAGAGCAGGATTCTCAAGATCCATGCTGACAGGCGAAGAGGAATAATATTCAGAAAGGGAGACATATGAATTAATATCTGAGTTTGTGTGTTTATTACGCACACAAAGACACATTCAAATAAGGATACATTACTTAATACAGACTTTTTGGATGAAGCAAAGAGGACACTTAATAAAGCTACAGAAAGCAGGTTTTAATTGTGTTGCTTTGGGACCTGTAAGTTAGGGCTGGGCGATATGGCCAAAATATCTCCTATAATATATCACCTATATCATATATCATGATATAGGTCATTTCTAGTGGTTTCACGATTCTCCGAATCCACAGTTCATTTGACCTTTGATTTTAAGGTCATGATTCAATTTGATTTTTTATTTAAACCATCTTTTTCAGCACTGTCGTTTACATTTTCAAATTCTTCTTTAAAAAGAGATATTTTTGGGGAAATCTACCAAGATTAAAAAAAAATACATATGGACAATTTTAATAATTTGTGTAATATGTGTTATAACAAAAACTTACTTCCTCATGATACGATTAATTTGAAAGACAATAAAAGATTCTATTGAATTATCGTCCAGCCCTATTTTAATCACTACTCGCTGTTAATATTAGATCAGCAAGCTCTGGAGACAGCCAATGAACTAAGCAGCCACAGCCACAGCCATTTTAACTGTGTGTTAGTGTCATTGTGTGTGTGTGTGTGTGCGTGTGCGTGTGCGTGTGCGTGCGTGTTTTTGTGTTCTCAAATGTATCTGTCTGTGTGCGATCATTGTAGTCATTACCTAGTTTCCGTTCCTAGCCTGAAGCAAAATAAGACATGGCAGTCTTTCATTCTGACAAGTTGTCATTCAGGTAGTTTGCTTTTTTTCCCCCGTTTGCTTCAAAGGCGGTCCGACTTTGCTTTCATAATACCTCAGAGGTTTCTGTCAGTCTTCTGGCTGACAGCTGATAGAGTTTGCATGTCAACAGGAAGTTAGGTTGTTACAATTGTGTTAATGAATGAACATTATCCACGTCTAAAGGGCTCTCAGAACAAATCAAAGTACATGTGTTCACTCTTAAAAAGGACTCTACCCATATCTTCTGTGGCTTTATAATGCAACATGAGATGAGGAGGGGATTTTAACTTGGGGCAATGTATGACCATGAACTGGTTTTGAAGGTTGTTGTTTTTTACAAAATCTTCAGCAAATAAGTTATGTCAGGCTTTCAAGCCATCTTCTCTTAAGCTTTCGTAATTTAGCGTGCACATTTTATTCAATGTCTCATTTCATTATTCAATCTCTCATTCCGTAGTGGGCTCAACAATTCAGCAGGTCTCCTCAGGCTTATTTTCCACTCCAATCCTATTTCACAGAGACACTGCCTCACAAATGCCCAATATTTATTTACAGTTTCCCAAATGAAGAATGTGTTTTGCCACATTTACCTGTGGTTGCCTCAGCACTCTGAATTCATTATCTGTAAATTTGGGCAACAGCAAGCATTTTCTCCTGCAAATAAACTCAGAGATGGAAGACATCCATAGAGCCTTCGGGCCAAATGACGGGCCAAGAGTATGCCGTTTATTTGGACGCTGAAAGAGTTTGACCTCCAGTTTGGAAGGCCATTTTAGTCTACTCTCCTAATATTTGGTTACAGTCATCATGGCTGTGACAAATATTGCACTTTGCATGTCCTTGAACTATTGCGTATTGTAGAATTTTGGCCTATAATTGGCCTAATGTTGTGCCATATTAGTCTTTATATTACAAATGACACTTTTTTTCCTGCAAAATATGGCTTAGGTTGAAGCATTCTGTCATTTGTATTTGTCATTATTTTGTATAGGCTAGTGGAGTTTTTTATATAGAAGTACTTGATGGGGAATAGACTGTATGATCCATAAAGAGAGTCTGCAGGAGGCAAATGTTTTCTTTTTGTATACTGTTTTTTGTATACCATTCTCTATCTATGAAGTGGTCTTATTAGACTAGGTTTTGTGTCATCCAGCACTTTATGGTCCAATTTTTATATCTAATTATTGAACTTATCATTTATTTTGCCAACATCCCTTTGTTTTACCATTTCAAAGCATTGTCTACCATGGCATGAAAGCAATCAGGTGAAAACACATTGCTTGTGCCCTGGGTATTGCTGTTCACAAACCCCATCTCAAGTCAGAGATATGGTATAACACCTTTTGGATCCATGAAAAAGCACCTTGCACTGAAGTGAGAAATTGGCTATGAGTCATTATGCACAAACACCAAATGCCTTGGCATTTTCTGTCCCTGCCAAACAATCATCTTCCTCTCCTCTGTCTATTTGCAATTAATGATTGAATTTCAGACTCCCAAAAATCCCATTTCTGCTTTGTGTATGTATCCCCAATACACACAGCTGCTACCAGTACACACGGCAGCATGCACAGCAAAGCTTATCTCCAGCCTTTAGATGGGGGCCTATGGAAACAGTCTTGATTATTTCCCTCCTTCTCCAAAGCACCGCTGTGTGCTTTGGGATTAGAGGCTTTCTGTGGCGGCTGCACATGCACACTCACTGGCTGCAGGCGAGAGAGGGAGCGGGAGGGAGAGAGAGAGAGAGGAGAGAGTTCTTCTGCTCAATAAACCCCCCTCTTCCTCCCTCTCTTCTCGCTCAGTGCTCAGCCCACCCACCCCCTTCCCCCTCCCCCCTCCTCCCAAGCTCCCTCCCCATGCCCGACACACTAGCCAGTCCTAGGAGTATTACATCACCCTGATGTAATGTCTAACCAATCACAACACGGCAGCGGTAAACCTTCCAGGATTATGGAAGTCCGTAGCTCAGACTGGGTAATGAGAGAGAGAGAGAGTCAGAGAGAGAGAGAGAGAGAGAGAGAGAGAGAGAGAGAGAGAGAGAGAGACACACACACAGAGAGAGATATTTTCAAGAATAGCCTCTGGATCAAATTTGCCCCTATTCCCTCTTATTTTTGAAGAACAGAAACAAAAATACACATTGTCAAGGTGCCTTCTGGACTTGTACTTGAGACTTGGAGGAACTCAAATGTGCACCACCAATGATCTTGAAAATCCAGATCAGGATTGTACATGATTTTCCATTGTATCTCACTGGGCATGTTTGTTAAAAAAATTTTGATTGAATACAGTATTCAGACAGACACACCATAATTGATTAACTGGATAAACATTCAGTGGTATCATTGGTGGTATTGATGATGATGATGATGTTGATGATTAAGAACATGAAGTTGATAGTGGTGACAACAATACGGACAGTTGGCCCGGGCATTTGTGCATAAAGAGCAGAATGGATTCTCAGGGTTGCTTGTGAGGTTCCACGCATCACGATAGCGTTATAATTTACCTTCGCCAATACTAATTTTTACTATATATGGCTGAAGGCATCAGAATGCACATCAGCGCAACCTCTGTTAACGTTAGCTGTTAAGTTCTGTGCTGTCGGCAGACGAGCCGGTCACTGCAATTACTCTTGAGTAGCATGCATGGAAATTAATTACAATATAATAAGTGTCTGATTAAGTTGGTTGTTCCAAATGTTTCAAGGTTGTTCTGTCACGGCTTATTTTTGGCTTGCTGTAATGACAGATTGTGAGCTTTATTTCTTCTTCACACACTGGTGACATGATGTGTGATATATTGTTGAAATAAGCCAATTCACTATATTCCTTTTTAGCATTGTTTTTGTTCGATTTATTTTGTCTTTATCCAATTCACAAATGATTTTTCTCCAGTTCAGTTTTTCTATTTATTCATTTTTAAGAATATCTCGCAGCACTTGCACAACATGCCCTTCAGTGAGGAGCAGAGTTAAATTAGCCAATTATCTTGTCCTAATAATATGTGTGTCTACTTCTGGATGTCAGGGTTAGAAGGCGGTCTTTAGCGTCCTCTGAGCCATGTCTGCCTCTTAACTCAGTTCTTTGTTGTCCTCTGTCTCTATGGAAGACGAAGAGTGTCTATCACAGTGATTGGCATAGTATCACTTTTTTTTTTCCTTAACACATACACACACTAGACGCCCTACACGCCCTTCCCCCTCCAACCATCACCTCCATTTCACCACTCAGACACACATACACACTCATCCCTATACTTACACCCCGCAGGCACAGACAACATCAGACAGTGGAGCAGCAACGGCATCAGCTTGCAGCTTGCCATTTGCTGGGTTGCGCGTGGTGTATGACTGCCACACCAGTACACTGAGTGTGCCATACTGCTGCTCTGGGCGCCCGGAGGGGGAAACTCTCACGTCTGTGTGGTGAATATATGTTGCTGCAATTGGGACACTACAGGGAAATTACTGTATTGTGTAGGACAGCATGGGAATGCTCCGTTCTGCCAGGAAAGTCTCGCTCTGGGAGTGATGAAGCGCTGATGGGATAGCAGTAGGCAGCATGCTGCAGAGAAATGCTCACTTCCAGAATCAATGTTCCATACCACCCATACTTATGTGCACTTAGGTTGTTTCACAATGCATTGGTAAAATTGCAGCTGTTTCAGTATTTCCACTATTTCTTGTATACTGTATGTAAGTGGAAGGTTCATACCAAAGTCGTCAAGGTAAAACAGTTTTGATCGGTATCAAGGGGCCTTACACTTTCCAATTTCTGAACCCATTCCTAAGTCAAAAGCATACATTGCAGTTTTCCCGGGGCTGACATCAGGTTTCATATTTAGCCGTGTATGTGTGTGTTTGCCTGTGTGTGTGTGTGTGTGTACGCACAACTGAGGTAATTCTAACACCCTCATACTCAAAGCCCTGTGTGCGTGTGCGTGCGTGCGTGCGTGTGTGTGTGTGTGTGAGAGAGAGAGACAGAGCTGGTAGCGTCAGAGGTGTCGGGTTTGCTTTTGCTTCAGGTCTCAGTGGAGGCGGACATTGAGAAAACTGCGGCTAGTTTACCTGACACACTCCTAATTCCTCCGCACCTCCTGGGAGCATCCACACCCCGGATTTTTTGTTTTGCTTTCTCGTTTGAATCTGTGCCAAATTGGATGAGGCCAGAGGAAACTGCCACATTCTTGCCTGAACGCCTGCCTCTCTGCTACTGCTACTACAACGGGAGTCAGTACCTTTTGCTCGCCCATTCACTCTCTTGTTCTCGCTTTCATTCTCATTTTCTCTTTCTTTTCACTTCCAGATCAAATGACCTCCCCCCACTCCCACTCCCACTCCCACCCCCTTGTCTCATTCCCTCCTGTCGTAAGCACACTACCACATTCGCGGTGCAATATATGCAACTTTGGATTGCAAAACAGGTAGAAAAATGAGACATTCTGTAGTGCAGGCGTCTCATTAGAAATATATATTCAAGTCATTCCGAGCATAGCATTCAAATTTCAAATACAGAGACGGGGAGGAGAGAGAAAGAAAGAGAGAGAGACAGACAGAAAGCGAGAGGAAAGATTAATGTAAATCTCAAAATAAGGAAGGCATTAATATTTCATTAGTGCCTCTTTTTTCTCTCTGAGTGACAGAGGAGAGGAGATAGTGGCTGATTTAATGATTTTAGAGTCTCTTCTTTTCATTCTCTCTCTCCCTCCAATGTGGCTGCCTCCCCCAGTTTCCCAGTCAGCAGATGGGCTTAGCCTCATTTTTTTTTTTTTTATGAATTCCTCACAGACCCAGCTGCACATAATTACAGTCAATTCTGCCTTATCTCTCAAATTAAAAAGATTAGATTATTTGTGAAAGAAATGTATGCAGCTCTTCTCAACTGATAGTGGGCACTAGACTACATAGCCAGGTTATATGCATTATACCCTCCCTCAAACCCTTCACACACACACAACCACATACTTTAACCCACAGTGTGAAGATACTATGCCAGTGTACATTATTATCTTCAATAAACTCTCTGTTTTGAAAGAATATCAGATTCATGTTTTAAATTTTTTTCAGAAACCCTCTATGGTGTGCATACATGCTGTTTGTATCAAAGAATATAGAGTCAACTATGAATCAGCACTGAAGATATCCAACTTTGAACCTGATGCCATATCAGTATTGTAGATTGCCTCTTGCTTTGCTCAGATAAGATACAGCAAGGTGTTGTGATACACGATTCAGCGCAGCTGCTGTACGTTTGTACTGCATACAGCATATTTTCCAGCTTGTGTTAGCCTTACATTTTTGTGCAACAATAAAAAAGCACAAGACGTAAACATACATTATCTTATCTACTTATTATAATCTTAGAATTTATATCTTACATTTTGATTTAAAGATTTTGGTACAAACACAAAATTGGATTAAAGTTTATGTGGTGGTAATGTATAAATAAGCTTTTAATAAAATTTGGAATGAAATAGGCTGGGATGCGGAACAACACATCCATTTGTCCGTCTATTGATCTTCTATAGTAATGTTGTTTGATTAGTCTGCTCTAGCTTCCAGCAGAAACAGTCATTGCTGAGTAGGAATGCAATATAATCCAGATTTCTCTGGAGCCACCCAAGGGATTAGTTTACTCACTATCACCCCCAGCAATACCAATTGATTGCCTGATTGAGAGCACATTCATTCCAGGTCATGTACTGTATTCAGCCCACAAGCAGTGGAAATGTTCCTCAAATCTGCATAGATTCAACTGACACTACTGATATTGATTGTTTTTTAAAAAAATACATATTTGATTCATGGTTGATGTTACTGAGTTGCACATCTCATTCTAAGTTGTTTAGAAATAAAAATCCTCCCTTTAACATTTCAACATTGTTTAACAAAAGGGTATCACATTGCTGCATCCATCTAATGGAGTTAATGGAGATATTTTAAAGGCGTTTCTCACCAGTGTAGTGTTAAGAATTTGGTGCGTAAATATGAAAAATATCTGCATGCAAATTTTTCTCACGACAACTTTACACACCGGGTCTGGAGCAAAATATATGTGTCGCCGTGTTCCATTTTTGTCACCAAATTAGATCTGGACAGACGATGTCTAAGGGTAGCGTTAACTACACAATACATCACCTAGTAGGACCCCAAATTTGGTGCTAACGCTAGCTGTTGTGGCTAGCTCCGTTCCGTGACCAGCATATAACATTTGCATGTGCTTATTAGCTACATGTTGTAGTGATTCTCATACATTATTACTATTACCTGTAAAATTCTCATACAATATTGGGTGTTTGGAAACCTATACCTGATATACCTCTAGGCATGACATCACTTGGAACAATAGATTTCATTGGTCATACATTAATTTCTGCAGGCGTAAATCCACTCTGAATGTTTTTCCCCTGCACAAATCTGCAAGCATTCAAAATCACTTTTTCTAAATTTCCTGGACATTTCTTTGGACAAAGATCGTTGGTGTGATATGACCTTTGAAGTGAGGTGCCTTACATCATGTTAAATAATGCTCCGTAAAGTCACAGTGTAGCTTAATACGAAAGATCCGTTCAAAATGTTCACGCCAAGTCTGCATGTCAATTTCTTCCATACTCAGTATTTTGCATGGAGAATTACAGCATAGGTTTCTCTATCAACAGTGGTCACAAAGCAATGCAGGAGGCTTTGGCAAAACAACAACAACAAAATGTAGGGTAGTAGGGCAAAAAAGTCTCACCTGGCACTACTTTTGCTGCAGCTCAATGCAATGTCCTCTGGTAGTGCACAGCATTGGCAAACCTACTATTTGTGCCAGTGTTCCACGTGGAATAACTTTTGTACTTTGTAATAATGTCAGAATTTCTATTTACTTTGCAAGCATCGAGGCAGTGGAGAAAGTTATTGCTCAATACTAATAAGGTATATTTCACTACATTTACATGGCATTTGGCAGTCGCTCTTATCCAACGGAACTTAACAATGCTGCTCAGTAATCATGATTGAGACGCCACCATCACATCAAGTGGAGAGAGACACTTGGAAGCAATCAGATCTTCCCAGTGATTAGCTGACCATCAGTACAAGTGGTGCTACAGCGAGTAGACTTTTATAATGAACTAACAAGCCTCAGCTCATTCTTTCATTCTCTAAATTAAATAGTACATGTGAGGAAGTCATATTTTTACGAGATTTATGTAGAATGTGACATTAGGATATAATGCCTCATTGTAAAAATAGGGCAATGATACTTCATATCGACCCAGTGTCAGATGTTGAGATTTCTTTTAAAGGGCCATAGTCTAGCTGCTGTGTTATTATATAACTTGCCATCAGAAACAAGATAATATTTTCCTTAAATATTCTGTGACTAGCGACGGTCTGACTGAAATAGCTTATGGTTCAGGATGCTTCAGGCGCCGCTTTTGTCACCCTTAATCACAGCGTGTGATTGGACAAATACACTCATTAAGTAAAGTGGTGTAAAAACACATGTTTGTCCTTCAAATACACGTCCCTAATCGATCAGCATCATTACGCACCGATTAAATCGCTGTCTAAGTGCTCTTGGAGATATTTGATTGAACTCTTCGATGGTTGTGTGTTAGTGGATTGCTGATTAAAGCTGTGTTACTTTTGTTGTGTTTTATATTTAAGATTTTTGTGATCCCCTTGTTTTATTACAGCATTTAGCCCTGCTGGAGACATTGTTTTGTTATTGATCATTAGTCGGTTTCAGGAGGGAAAGCATCATCAATAGAGGTGACTTTGACATTTCACTGGGGCAGTATAATGAAATAAGCTCTTTATTGGTTGAGGCATCACTGAGGTCTACGTGATAGGGAGCACTCGGTTGCGTCGGAGATAGAGCTTGTCGAGGAGCGGCATATTTTAAAATGACACCTTTCATTCCATTCTAACACAGCCATTATGCAATGACTATAAAGTGGACTTTTCCACTGCAATTAATAATAATAAATAATAATAATCACTGTGTAATTTAAAAAGCAGTTGCTGTAATGTTGCACATAAAACCTGAGCTGTTGTGTATGGTGCAATGAGTTCAAGGATTTCAGATGGAAAGGTTTTACCCATATTGGTTTCATCAAAGCTGGAGAGGACACAGGATGGAATATTGTACATGCATAAAGGTTAGTTGAGGCTTCTCTGTGCAAGCATTTGTTTCTTGCTGGTTGATGTCTGTGAAGACAGTCATGCTGTGCTGTGTTTAGTCTAAGCAGACATTCATGTGGAGTTGGGACGGATTTCCCTATTCAGGCAGGGAACAGTGAGTACACTTTACTTTACTGTGTGTGAGTGTGAGTGTGAGTGTGTGTGTGTAAGCTAGATATGTTTTAACTCAAATGCCAAGTAAAGTGAAGCCCTAAACTCTTAACAAGGCCTCTGTGCTCCATGGAAGTATACTGAACAGCCTTTCTATCGACCCACATTCCCTCCTGCTAACCTTCACACACACACACAACCACGCACAAACGCATGCTTCGCATGCTCTGTACTGTCTGTCTTGCCATCAGCTAAACAGATGTGCTCGGTCACAAGATTTCACAGTTAGCTCCCTCAAAGGGAAATGTATCATTGATTATATAAAATTTAAGAAATAAACACATCACAGTAGGGAGGAAATAGGCCAAATAGAGCACTTATGAGAATCATTTTTCTTTAGTCAAGCAGGATGTTTGAGTTATCTAGGAGCCAATAGGTTGTTGTGATGATGACACTGTCAGACGCAAGCTATGGAAACACAGGGAAAGATACCATGTGCACAGAACATTAATTACATGCTTTGCTTTGTCTGAGATAGATAGAGAGAATGGACATTTTCAAAGAAAACAATGACATCAGTGCTTCCAATCTTCAATTTAATTAATAGAAGCTGTTTTAGAAATCCAATAATTTTACAGCTTTAAATTTATGCACTGCTGCTATAACATAGGAAATAAACATCACTCAGTTTGAGAGCATCACAGCCTATCTGCAACCTATTGGTAATGTGTTTAACATGAAATTCCAGAAAGCCCTCTTCTTCAACATTGCATATTCTTGAATGCAGGAAGGAGGCTTTTCAACAATATAAGTCACATTTTTCTCCCTCTACAAAGGGCTGCTATAATGTTTGGACAGCAGCGCTCATCACATTCCCATGAATTATGGGAAGTGAAGTAAATAGAAAAGTATTTTAATCAAATGTTTATTTCCGTTAATGAAATGTCTCCTTCATTATCTGGCTCCCTTATGATCCATATGTTAATGTCTAAAATGGAACTATGTATCTGTTCAATTTGCCCTCTCTTTCCCTTTCTCCCCATCTTTCTTATCTAAAATTGTGCTGTAAATTTGGCACTGCAAATGATTATGCTTATCGCCTTGCCCGTAGACCTCATTTTAAAATTTTGTGGCATGATTAGCCTATTTATCTATATAATTGGATTGGAGTGTGTGCTTGAGTGTGTATGTGTGAAAGCTGCTGATTTAAAGGACCAAGAGAAATAAATACTAGGAAATATGGCCAACACTATTGTGCCTTAGATTAATGCCATTTGCATACAATCAATAGTTCCACCCTTGAAATTTCTTGGAGTCTAATCAAGTTATACTTGCCTACGAGATTATTGAAAATAAAACAACCTCGGGCATGGTGTAAAATGAGACAACATAGAATTTACTATGCTAGGGATTAGTGTCATGAGACCAGAGAGATTTGCACAGGCAAAATGTGAACACTGCAACACAATGCATTACAATAGTTTCCGGCATGGTGTAATTCATGCAAACATCCCTAGGCTATTTATACCACTCCACTAGAATCTAATTGTGTCCAATATATAATCCAACTAAGAGTTACAGTGGCAGGGGTTCAAGTCCTGTCTAACATGAATATTTAAGACGTGCGGTGTTGAGGACAAGTGTGACAATTTGTGTGTGCCACTGTTTCACTGACTGCCACTGAGGATGCAGAGGTTTGAATGGAAACAGTAGAGCAAGTAGTATTATGTCGTGTTTATTTGTGTTTTCCAGTAGAGAAAAAATATGATTGAACTGTTAATAATAAATCACATCTTTGGGGTATGCGTGTGTGTTATTTGTGTGGTGGGAGACCTCTGCACCCTATCAGGGTGTGGTCTGAGAGGCATGCCTAACATGAAATTATGTACTTGGCTTTTAAGGACCACAAACACACACATGCATGTGTACACACGTTCGCTCTCACACTGTTTTGGAACACAAAGTAAAGGAATTTCATTACCCCACCAAAATTGATTGGGTAATGTTTTTCTGAAATCAATAGGGCCTCACTTAGTTTACTAATTGGATTACTTGTTTTTTGCTCGAGGATGTCCAAATACCAAGGTAATGTGAATTGTTTATGAAATTATTACCCTGAAAGTAGAGGCTGATGTCAGTGAGTAATGCACCCATATTCATTCATCTCTCGCAAACATAAGATGTTCTCACAAAACACTCACAATAATAATATAGGTCGAGCTAATGCTGGCTGTAAATGCCAGTAACTGTGATATTAATAGCCTTAATACTAATCATTAATGAAGCTGTCCTTATTGAGGCTGCTATGAGGACACGCTTGCCGAGTGTTTATTAATCAGGGAATAATAAGTAATCCGTGAACATTAATGGAAATGGATGAGACTAATGGATGACGCCTGCTCTCTCCCACACTTAAGCCTCAGACTTCATTACTGACAGGCAGATTAGTGGGAAAGAGAATGAGCATAACAGACTCCACCTGTGAACGTGCCTGCAAACGCTCTTTCTCTCCCTCTTGTGACAACATGATGGAACACTGTCAAGCTCATTTGCTCTTCAATAGACTATATGTAATTAACAGTGTCCTCTCAGAGAAGCTGCTGAGAATAAAGTGAATAGACGTTAAATCACCTCACAAGGTTGGCTCCTTCAATGACTCTGTTCTTGTGACATTTTTTCACCAATGCCCTCACTGCCTCAGACACTACCCTGGATGGATTTGTTTTCTTTTGTCCGCTGTGCAGCGGGTGCATAGCTTTTTGTTCTCATTCTCCTTCAATAACCATGACTGCTGTAGTCACTAACTTTGCACTAGCTGTTGCAGCACAAAGTTAATTTCACCCAGACCCTGAAATGTCCTTTAACCATGCTCCGTTAGCACATACCCAAGTCTCCTCATACATCATCTGGATCCATTGTAGATGGGGGAATTCCATAATAAATCCCAAACTGTTTAGGTTGGATATCGCTATCACATCAAACAAAGGGTTAAGCACTTAGGAGTGACATGACAATTCAAAGTTCCCCCTGCTGCACTATAACATGCTCTGTGAAAGTGATAAGAGTGTCTGATCATGCATCCCAGCATTCTATATCAGTCTCTCTATAATGGATCCCCCCAATGACTCCTTGTGGCTGCATTATTTAGATGGAATAAAACGCCGGAAGGAAGGGAGGAAGGAAGCTGGGATTCAGTGTTTCATCAACCAGGGTGTGTGATTGTCTAAATGTTGACTGGAGCCTGTAACGATGAATGTATCTGCATTTGTACACTACCTAGGGGGTTATTAGGGTGAAAGGCATCCAGGTTATTTTGTTTTGTAGCTATTGATAAGTGTAGTGTGAGTGTGAGTGTGGGCATTATGAGGGTTGAAAAGAGCGGAAGAGGTGACAAACAAGGCAACGTTGCCTGGTTCGGTTTGTTAGAGTTGTATGCTGGGTAGTTCCGTGGCCCCGTAGCTAAACTAACTGGCTGCTGGCAGTTTTACCATGTTACTCTTGAAGTGAAAGGGAATATTTCCTATTCCAAATTTCCCTGACCAAAAGTCTTGTTGAAGGACTATTCCTTTTGCAAAACGTTTGGTAAAACCCTGTGTCTCACTGAAAAGTTGAGCTACTTGAACTACTACGACCCTTAAGAGCTGCAACTGAAGATTATTTTCAATTTCAACCTCAATAATCTGTTGTTTTTTTTCAAATGAATCAGTTTGACAGTTCTTCACAGTGCTTGTTTTGTCTGACCAACAATCCAAAACTCAACAGTATTCAGTTAAGCATTTTATGAATCAGGAAAAAAAAACACATGAAATCCTCATGTTTAAGAAGCTACTTCATGACTTGCACCATTAATTGATTATCAAAAAAAAAAGCTTTTGATTCATCTAATTGATTTATTAACCAATCGTTTCTGCACTAGCCGCAACTACACTTGCTCAGCTCTGTACATAAACCTCAGGAAGAAATGCTTTGTTTTGAACATCCAGACAAAGCACACATGACAGGAGTGGTTAGCTTTGTTTTTGCCCATAAGCTGCAGAGACAGCAGAGGCCTGTTCACCCTGCAGGTATGACACACCACAGCTTCACCTGATGTGACACACTTACAGTAGAGGTGACGTCCTTACGTATCCCCATCATTCAATTGCTGTGAACTCATGTCAATATTGTAAAACAAACCATAATGCACTGAATGCTGTGCAGCATTTGTTTTGGGTTAAAAAAAAGAAGATGCTGAAATCACATGACAGAGTGTCAGTGAGCTGATGTGATTGTGCCCAAACTGAGACAAACCCAGACCAGGACATTTCAGGCTGAACATAGGGACCTAATTTCTCTGTCAGCGAAGCATGGGCAACAGGGCACAGACTGAGGGATCTCCAAGCCGTGTGAAAAATGCCACTGATCATCACGCTCAAGCATTTTTTTCTTTCTGTCATGGCTGTCGCCGGCGAGCAAGGCAGAGCCCAGAAGTCTCCATCATCAGCCTCAGACCCCGGGGACAGGAGAAATCACATTATATCTGCTGTCACACAAAGTCACTGTCAAGGTGTGGTGGGGAGAGCACACAGCAGCTCTAGTGTGATGCTGGAGACCCAGAAATACCTCAGACGCCTCATCGCAGCCCCCGGCTAGAATCAAGCTGCAATTCCAACAAGTGAGACACATTTCACAGTGATTTAAGGTAGAGAAACACCTCTCTCATCTCGTTTATACTTACAAAATCCCTGTGTCTTAAAATTCTATGTGCCGAGGTGATGGTGGAGTGTAAAGAGTTCAACAGAAGGGATATGCAATTTAGTTAACCTTGTGTTCACTTCAGGCACTTCATCACAATTTGATAAAGAGGGTTTCATTTTAACACTGGCTCGCCCCCTCCAGGTTTTCTAATAAGAGGAACTGCCTATCAAACCTGTGCTACGGATGATGAAACTGCAGTGCAATACTGAACGGAGAGGTGTAGAGCGGAGCTATGTGTATCAGTGTTTTTGTTCAGCACACACAAGCATGCGCTCTCTCTCTCGCACACACACATTCTGCTCTGCTGACCATGTTGTGTTGATGGACTTCCAGAGGGAGGGAACGCTGCTGCCCAATGTGAGACCAAAAAGAAAAAAAAAGAAACTGGGATTGTGCTGCCATGCAGGGGATGGAATTAAACACACACAGGCACACATACTAACACACAAAGCTCTGGAGGAATGTGGTGTCACTTCACTCATTCAGCCATGTCTGTGAATCAATTTATCACTTTTTTTTATCATTCACTTCAAGCCGCCTTATGTGTAATCTCTGTTCAGTTGGTGTGGATTCGAATAATGCTTTCTTTTTTTTCTGGGGCGGGTGCAGCGAGAGAGAAAAATAGAAAAGCAGAATAGAAAAAATAGGAAAGCAGAATAGAGAGAAAAGAGCACTGTTGTTGGTTGACTGTGGTGCAGTTACTTTTTCTCCAAAACTAAAGAATATTCAGTAGTTAGGATGAGTTTGTCATTGTTTAAGGCCCTTGAGGGATTGTATCTCATAAACCTTTCATAGAGTGTTTTCAGCGAATGTGAGGCATTTTTTAATTCCAAAGTCTTTGATTCTCTGGAGAGAACCAAGACACTGAAACTTGCCACGGCGTGCTTATACTGTATCTATGCCCGCCATCTGAATTCCCAGGGAACTTAAAAGCACACGCTTTGTTATTCATGATCACTGTAAGTTTCCATGGGTTGTTTGCCTTTCTCATCCAATTTATGTGTTCAAGTTGTTAGTCATTCAGCACGGCGTGCTGGTTATAGATGTTAATGACAGATCGGTTTAGATTGTTATTCAGTACATTAACATCCAACAGTGACTGGCGGCTCGACACGCCCTGGACCTCTGGCTCGCTCTAGCTCCCGCAGCAGCGCCAGCCCACCCCTCCAGCCCACCTTGCACTCCCTCACCACCAGAGTGGAATCAGCAAAAAACAGACCCCCAATCCCTCTGAGAGGCCAACTCTATTTCATGTCAAGAATAGCAAATGGGCTCTGTATGGTGAAAAAGTTTGGCATGCATTTTTCTTCCCCTTTTAAAGAACTGGGCTACAAACATGTACCAACAAGGTGCATTTTATAGTGTTCACCACAGCTGCGGATGAACACAATCTGTGTATGGCGTTTGTTCAGCATAATAAAACACAGGGGCTGGTTTTCTATGTCTAATAGGAAATATATACCCATTAACTAGGAAAAAACAATTTGTGCTTCCATGCATTTGTTCTGCTTCAGTTCCTGGAAATGCATTTACATGCTGAAATATTATTAGAACCAGGACATACATACAGTAATTGTAAGGTGATAGATTATCACCTGGGATAAAGAAGATGTAGCTTATTTGCTGTGTGTTAAAATGAGACTGCATTGCATTATCCATCTAAGTTAAGTTAATTTCATCTGGGACCACCATGCTTTTACATACTCTTTAGTCTCACTAGTAAACATGTATTTATTGCATATTTACCATAGGGTACCATTTGTAAAATTGAGCATAGACAAGAGAGTACTGCTGAGTACGTAATAGTGGATGGCACCGTGGAGACATTTAGCTGTGCATGTGATGCTTTTCTCATCTTTGAGTAAATGGATGAGGTTGATTAGCTGCTGTTCATTATGACCTGGGTGAGTTGAGCCTGTTAGATCTGGGCTCACTTCCCCTCATGTTGCTGCAAATGAAATGGATCCCATGTAGCACTGAAAGCTCAAAGCTTGGCCTTGGTCTTCATCTGATGAAATGGTACATCTGTTATGGGAAATTGTGCGGTGTGTGTGTTCGAGAGAGGATGCGATGGACTGAGTGGGAGACAGAAAGGAATAGAGGGAAAGGGGGGAAGAGTAGGCAAATAGATCAATACACCCTACTTCACCATGGACCCACTGACAGAATAAGTGAGAGGTGTGAAATGATGAGATCATAGCACTGTAAATTCTACTTCTTCTCTGCCAGGTGCACAGAGTTTCTTTGCATGTTGAAGGGACCCAGAGAGGCCGTATATCATGGGGATCAGTCCCGAGGACAGGACATAAATAAAGTGATCCATTTCTGCACATTCAAGAGGAAGCAGGATCTCTGAGCTTCAACAATAGGAGCCAGACACCTCTGGGTTCCACAGGGGCAGATGATGTATCAAGTGGCTGCTCTGTTTGTGGATGAACAGGAACAGAAGAGAGGAGCAAAGAGAGAGAAGCGGAAAGGGCAGAGGGAGCAAAAGAGGCGAAGAAACTGAAGGATTGGTGTTATGGCACTTCATGAACAAAGTGAGGTGTCACTACACAGTGGTCACACCAGCCCATGTGGGGCATTTTTCACACTGCATATACAGCACTGTCTATGCTTTTACCTCCCAGATGATGCGAAACCTATTTTGGACACTTAGTTTTGGAGACGAGGTTCTTCTGTTCCACACTTTGTTTGTGCTGAACAGGCTTTTCTGAAGCACTGATTCTTTATCTCACATGTTGTGAAAGGAAAAGCCAACCCACCGCTCTCAATAGAGGTGAGCTTATGTAGCACACTTACATGAAAAGACAATGACCGACATTTATCAAGTGGAGTATTGAGTTTCACAGAGGAAGTGCTGATGTGGGATCACTGACGATTTCCTTTTCACATCCTCATTCATAATAAAGAAGGCAAATGTTTTCTACCTCAGCACTCTTACTTTTGGTGAAGATGCAGTGATAGAAGAGCCCAGTTTTTATTCCCATATGAAATAGGGCTGTGTATTGGCAAGAATGAAGCTATGTATCATGATACAGGGGTTATGATTCAATATATATATTATAGCGATACTGTAAGCAAGGCGATATATTGAGATTTCTTTCAATCAAATTTGAGAAAAACTGTATAAAGAACACACCATCATATATATATATATATTTATATACCGGCATACACAGACATTATACATAAATATATATATATATATATATCAATTTAGTTATTTTAACTATAAAAAAGTATGTGTTTTTGAGAATCGATACAGTCAAATACAAACGTAATATAGCCATTCTCAGGTGTATTGATATTTTCTTACACCCATTATAAATCATCCTATTGCCATATTTTAGCATTATTTATCTTGTTTATTGACATGGAGTGAAACAATGTAAGTATAGTATTTAGTGGAGTGTTCATTTTGCCACCTTATTTTAATTCAGTGTTTGACAAAATAGTAATTTGATTTTTGCTAGTCTTTCTCGACAATTTAGTCTGGTTTTGTCTGTGAAATTTGAGTCTCGATTTTGTTTGTGCAATTTTTGAGGCAACAGCTCTCGCCATCTTTACTGTGGACAGTTATTATGAATACAGTTCACGTTCTTGTCTATCACAAGGTTAGTGGAATCGGCACCGTTTACTTGTTCACACATGCATTGTCCACATCACACTGCTCTGTAGTAATACAGCAGACTAACCCTCCTCAGTTCATCCAGTTATCAGTTCCAAACCTCGGCATGCTGAAGCTGGATTCACTACAGTACTGTTTACTGTGTGGGTTTAGCTTGAAAAAGAAGCTAAAACGTTGAATTACATTGTTAAATTTCTGTCACAAACTGCCGACACTAATCCTGGAATTTACTTATTCCTTCCAATAGCAACAAAAAAGATAGCTGACTGAGAGTAACATCACATTACATCCACAGCATTTTATAATGTTAAGTTAGCTCATATTTTTTATAAATGCCCTGCATGTTTTTTTGTGGTTTGTCCCAGCTTTTTAATTGCCCCTTATTGTCTAATTCTCAGTGGATTGTGGATGAATGTAGTTATTGAATATGATATTGCAAGAAAACTATTATTAGTTAGTACATTAATTTGTATGTTTTTCACATGTATTTAGTTCTTATTCATTGAAGAGAAATATAATGTTTTTTTTTTTCATAGTTCTTACTTTTGAGGGTTACTTTTTACTTAATTTTAGTCAACAAATTATTTGTCACAGGTTTCCTTCACAAAATTAACACTAATTCAGCCTGAAAGAGAGGAAGTAATGTTACGATTTTGGTGGAAGCCCCTCTGTATCCACTGTGCGCTCCCGAAAACCAACCACTGGTCTTTAGACTTGACAAGCTGACCAGCATGCTATACTTTATGTATAGTATCTTCTCTCTCAATTCCTATCTCTCGCACTCTCTGTCAAACACACACACACACACAGACAGATACACACACACACACACACACAAACACACACACGCACACACACACACACACACACACACAGAGTGCAAATCCGAAATTAGCAAGCCCATAATGATTGGGCACTGGGAACTATGGGTCGAGGAGAGATCTGGATTGTACTCCATTAGCACTGAACCGAGAGAACACCCAGCATGACTCTCACCTGCTAGCTTCGAGACCCCCCAAATAGGCCCACATCTCCAATTCCCTGATAAACATGCACACACACACACACACTCCCTCATGCAGGCAAATGCACGCATTCAGTAACCCTCAACTCTGACCCGACTAAGCTAACAGGATGTGTTGTGCATCTATAAACATGAATTCCGTCTACAGAGAATAAACAGATACACATGGAAATGCATGCACAACACAGGGTGTAGCTTTGCATGTTATGTTCAAATGATATCCTCTCAATCATTGCAGTCAGGCCACAGATTAAGTCTTTTTAGTCAAATGGAGAGCAAACGAAAATAGATTTATCTTGAAACTGGAGAGGCTCAGTTCCTTTGGTAAAATGTGGTGCATCAATTAAAGTCAGGGAAGTATCACTATGTGCAACGTCGTGCCATTGCCATCACAGAGTGAGTGAGAAGGGGGAAGAGAGAGAAACACAGAGAATGTAAGATGGAATGAAGGAAGCGGAGACGTGTGGCGTGTTATGCACAACTGTAAGAACCAAATCAAGCAGCAAACCGAATGAGTGGTATAGCAGTCTTCTGGGAGAACCAGTCATTTGCATGGCATTTAGTGGAAAGGCAACATGACAGCTAGCTGCTCCACAACATGCTGTCAGACTACCAAACCCACATAAAACCTGCTTATTAACGGCAGTCAAACTTTTGTTTTGGAATTCACAATACTGTCTTTATCATTGGTACAGAGCGCTCTTTGTTTTCTTGCACTCACGATAACGTGTGGCATTGAATGACTTGAAATGGCTGTTGTGCATCTATCAGAAAACAGCATACCATGTACCAGAGTTAGATTTAAGCCTGGATTTATAAATTTGTTTCGCCACTTGGGGGCCGCACAACAAACTGGACAACACAACATCAACATATTAGCACCTATAAGGTTGATATGCCAAACATAGAGAAACATTTGCATTTGTTTGGAGTCGTGTTTCTGGCCCTGTTCTGTAAGTCCAATATTTACTCTCCTTTTAGTTCTTTTTTTTTGGGCTACGTTCACCAGCTAGTCACTAACTTTTTCCGTTGTTTGATGCTGGTCATGTAACATATTCTGTTTATCAGAGCTGCTGAAAACATCTGTCTGCTGCGACTGGAAATGAGTTTGAACCTGAGAAGAGTGAGAATGAATCAAAAGCTAAAAGTTTTTTAAATGGGGTGTGTGGGGGTGGTATGGTGGTAACGGGTGATAAATCGCAATGGGTTTGTCACTACAAGCACCTCCTTTCACATTCCATGGTGTCTTTTGATCCATTGTTAATATAGAAATTTCAATTAGTGCAGCTTTAAATGATAATGATTATATAATTAAAACAGTGTGTTTATCTTATGCACAGCAATAAAAAACTCTGCAACACTTAAGTTGAACATTGGCATTAAAAGATACATTCATTCTTGCTAATATTAAAATGGATGTTAACTATTTGTGCATTTATCATGTATCCCATTCTATATAATTTTTTAAAATAAAATTCCATCAGTATGGTTACTTTGAGCATTTGCAAAACCAACATGGCCATTGTGATACTGCTAAATTTAAATCTATAATTTCAAGCTTAGCTCTGTGAGAACGGTTAAACTATAGTACCATTGAATAATTAATAATTCACCATATGGCACATGTATTCACACACAACCGTTGCTGCCGTGACACTCACTCCAGGAACCTCTTGGTCGAATTCCCATAACTTTCTATATGTCTCACCAGGCTGTTAGCAGTGATAAAGACAAGAGTATCACTCAGCCCGCTCATCTCAAGTTCATCATCTTCTAATGCTTTGAATAAATCCAAAGTCATGAGGAGCCTGGAACTCCATTTTGTAAGTTATTCAATTAACTAATGAGAAACGTTGTCTCGTTAATAACTGATCGAGGATCGTCATTAAAGCATAATCTAACAGCGACGTTACTCCATCTCCACCCGTTCCCTTCAAACTGATCTTTATACATCAAGTGGTGCAGTCATTGTGTTATAGTGGCTTCCAAAGTGTTTCATCAAGAATTTTCATCCGAAGCAAGATCAAATTGGAGGATGGTGATTGATGTCCTGGAGCAAAGAACAATCAAGGATTTGTTACAAACCTCAGTAAAGCAGTTTTAAAGTGTGCTTAATGATGTATTCCCCTTTTGTTTTGCATATTTATTTGATATTCATGAAGTGTCCAAGCACACTGACTTGACATGCGTCTCCATGGTGATAAATTATTGAGAGGTCTTTTCAGTGAGGCAGTTGAAAAGCAACTCAATTAATAATGAAGAAGTCTGTGTACTCTTATAATTGTGTTATTTTCCCTGGAAAGTTGTGTGCACCAGTTTTCAATCTCGCTTTTGTTGGGTAGCTTTGATATGTGGACACTGGCCAGCACTTAGAAGCATGTTCTTTAAATGGGGCCATTTGGTATAACTTTCAGACATGATGGGGATTTATCAAGTTGCTCTTGTCTGTGTTTATCACAGTGATTGTATAAACTAACACACTTTGCTCTCACAGATTTGGTTTTGTTTCTCAGTGGCATGTTGGCCCCTTTCACTCATCTCTTTGGATGTGCTTATATTCTAGACAAAAGGATGGGAAATTATTTCTTGTCGCTGTTCAGAAATGCTGGTCTTTTCTTCCCAACAAGATTACCCCCTCCGATCATATGCCAACCCTTGCCCTATTGTGAGGGTAAGCCCTAATGTTAAACCCTTGGAATAATTCTGTTACTGAGAGACTTTGGATCACAATGATGGCCAGGCTGCACCACACCACCATGAAATACCGGTAGTTTCACCACTCAGGAGTGTAGGCCTGTCTTCAGCAGTGTAGCTCCAGTGCTGGTTCTGTGAGAGGATTGGAGAGGACATGTGTAATGTGTGTGAAAGGATGTCCTGTTGAGTGAGATCCAGCCTCATCTGTGCCAGCTCCCTACCTCCCCCTCTGCCCCCCACCCTCTTCTCTCTCAATTTCTGCCACTATGTTCCTCTTTTTTTCACTTTCTCTCTCTCACGTCTTCTGTCTCTCTAATATCCTTCATTTCGTTTTTTTACACAGAGACGAAGCAACTAAAACACACACTTTATGCCCGATGTCTCACTCAAGTGCAAACACACACCCACACAATCTGTCTCCCTGCTTCTCTCTCTCTCGCTCTCTTTTTCTCTCTCTCTCTCTCTATCCTTTTTCCCCCTCTTTTCTCTCATCCTCAGTCAATTATACAGATGTCTAATGCTTTCTCCCTGCTGTAGGGAGCGGACAGAGCATCTATCATCCTCGGGGGGATGGTGGTGATGGTGGGGGGGTGTGAGCCCCATGCTTTGCTCTGCAGCAGAACACTCGTTCCTCTGGGCTGGAAGGACGCCAGTCGACTGGGGATCAAACCTTGGCCCTCGGCCCGGCAGCAGGCTTCCACAGCTCCCTCCCTTCACCACCAGATCTGGGCCACTTCCATGTGGGCCAGCAGCAGGCAGCTTTTTTGCTGGTATCTAATCTTTTGTTTGTTCTTGCAAGTGTGCTGTCAATGAGCAGAGAAGGATGTTGGGGAGGAAACAGAGGGGAGAAACATGCCGGTATCAGAGATACCAGCAGAGCCTCTGTGGCCTTAAGGTGATGTTTGCCAATCAGATTTCTGGGGATTGAATCAGTAGGATAAGACATACAGGCCACTAAGCACCATGGTGGTGTGGATGCTCTACAGTTCTGTTATGTTATGATTCAAAAACATTTTAACACGGTTATTTTAGCCAGTTGGGGTTTTCTATAATACCAACCAAGAAGGTTAGAACGAGCAGCAACTATCTCTGTCACCCCATTGCAAACAAACTCAGATAGAGCAAAATATGGGGTGAGTTTAGGCCAGCTAATAAAAACCTGGAAAGCTTTTTTCTTTGCTGAAAACCAGAAATATGGCAGACAAGCAAAATGTGAATAAAAGGAATCACACCTCATCAATATCTGAGCTAAGTTACAGGAGGTAATAGAGGTAAGGGTGAGTTCATAATGAAAACAGACTCAATATTTCATCACTTTGCAGATACATTTCTGCCTCGCTTGGCCAAATCTTCCGACAAGCATTAAGAGTTTTGAGGGTAACATTCAGAAGCAAGATGTTTTTAGTCAAAACACTGGTGGCCTCTGAGGGCCTGTGATGCTTTACCTCGATGTTTTTAAATTGTACAGCCTACATGAAGTCAGATACACTGGAAAAAAACATATTAACAGATAAATAATGCAGTATAAAAAAAAGCTTTGTGGGATGTATTACCTGCCAAATTTATTATGTTCACATCCATCAGCAAAGTTTACGAAATACTGCACCATGTAAAAGCAAATTCAACTTCCTAATAAGCAACACAACTGCATGAGAACCCTAAGTGCAGTATAATGCCTGATATCTCAGTATTGTACAGCTCTGATATACTGAGTCGTCTACATTCCAAAAGGCCAAAGGTTAACAAGTGAAACAGGATGCTGCGCCTGTGTCTGTGTGGGTGAACATAGGAGCGTGTAATCAATACACATAGGCCGTTACCATAGCCTGTTGGAAACATTCCTGCCTTAGGGTGAGTAAGAAAGCAAAACTTCACAGTGTAAAGGTGGGGAAGGGGTTGTGTGGTCGATAGTGATATGTGATAGTGGTGGTGGTGGTGTTGAGAAAGAGGGGGCTGGAGGTGGATACAACCCTGAAATGAGAGTGAAATAATGATCCTGGCATCCCTGCAGTTCAGGTACACCATAACCTCTGCCTACATGTGCTCAGCCTCTGTGTGTGTGTGCTCACAGGCACTGCAACAGCACTGAAAGAGCAGGGGGAAATGGCAATTCCCAGCTGTCTGCCTGACCTGCAGGTTGGCCGCTGTACTTCTGCCTGACCGGCTGTAAAATTAGGAGCAAACAAGGTGCTCTTTAAAAACAAGGGCTTGCATCCAGTGCCGTGTCTCTCTGGGGTAAATAATTCATATTAAAAACATCACTCACAAAAGCACTAAAAATATGCCGAGGGCTCTGAAGACCCAATGATGTGCCAAGCCGAGGAAGGCTTGTATAAAATGTGCACGTTGTTAAGGGGGGACTCTGAATCCTCTCACTTGGAGGTGTGTTGGTATAAGCAGATCATTAAGCTTAAAGCAATCCTCCTGTAGAAATAAGTTCACATAGTAATGGAGTTGAGATTCCCCATGTTGTATTTTATTTTTTTTTATCATTTGTGATTGGATATAACATGGGTCACTGAGCTTGGGGTGACTCTATTACTCAATGAGTCACATAAAAAATAGCTTTTTTCACAGCAGCGTGCCTTTTCAATCTCATTTTAACAGATGCCATGGGCTTTGCAGCGCACCCAAGAAAGTAAAGCAGTCTTATTTTCCCTCTGAAGAACAAACTCAGAGTAATAGTAGACAGAGGGAAAATGTTGATCTCACAACAATCCCTCCTTGTGTATAATACAGCTTTACTACATGAAAATGGATGAGGTTTGAATCAGCACAATATGCAGGAAACAATTGCAGTAAGGTAATGGTCCAAATATGAATCATGTGTAAAAACAGACAATACATTTCAACTATTTATTCTGGTTAGAGGACATGAGTAAGTGTTATACTTTGCAAATGCTATATGTAGCAGGACCCCAGTAAAATAGGTCAATAGATTGTGTGTGTGCATCTAATCTCTGATCAGATGGTGTTCTCATCCAGGGCTATTAATGTGCTGATCCACTAATTGGGAGAGCTTGCTCTCTTAATGCAATGGCCTTCTAAATGTGTCCGTCCCAGTAATTTAATAATGGCCATTTCATGCTACTCTGACTTTTCAAACAGCTTGCTCGGGGCAGCCACAGGGACTGGTTATTGATTGAAACTCCAAGTCGGCTGGGCTAGGCTGGGGGTGAGAGAGGGTGATCAGCCTGCTTCCCAGAGTCCAGATGCAACCAGTCCCCCCTCCCCACCCCCCACCCCCCCCATTTCCCCTCCCCCCTCTCCACATGCTTCTCATAAACATACAAACATGGAGCAAGTGTATACTCACTCATAAGTTTGCAGTCTCCGCTGAGATCCTTTGCATCATGCAGGATCGGTGGAGCGCAGATGAACACTTTGAATGGAAAAAGAAAAAAGAAACTTGAGTCTAAAAATTCTGAAATGAAGACATGGGACCTCGCTCTTAGCTCTCTTATTCTCCTACCTCCATGTGTCACCAAGGCCCGGTGCCTGTGTCTGAGGAGTAATGAGGAGAGGGCCGAGGAGGAGAGATAAGAGGAAGAGTGATGGGGGTCAGGCTGCAGCGTTGCTGGCAGCCCTTACGGACCTCACACCCCCCCCCCCCTCCCTCCCACCTCCCCTCCCTCTCCCCTCCCCTCCCCTCCCCTCCGACAGGCTGTCCAGGACACCGTTTGTTTGTACAAGGTGATAAATAATTTGGCCTGAGCTGACATGGATTAATGTGGCCCTTAGCCCCCTTTTCCTCCCTCTGCATTCGGTCACAGAAATGTTTGGCCCCTCAAGCTGGCTCTCCCTTAATGGAGAAAATGCATGAAATTCTTATCAGCTTTCAAAGCCCGGGACCAAGGAGTGACCCTGCTGTTACTGAGAGGCTATCATGGAACTTAAGGATCCTTTCTTATATTTCGAGCAGTGCCCTGGACATGTTCCCCCAAGACATTTACAAGAGTTTTGTTGCTCCCAGTGTGCACTTTGAAATGTTTTCTTCGGCAATTAGGAACGCTTGGAATACTTAGTTTGGAGTTTTTTTTCAACAGCAGTGGAAGTAATTGAAATGAAAAAATAATAATAAACAAGGGAGAAAACAATACTCTATTAGAAACCCACAAAGGGAATAGTGATTAATGTGATGAACATAAACTAGGGCTTTATAACATGCAGCAATTTATAGTAAAAAAAAACCAACTAATTGCGCATTATGTCCACAATGTGCAAATGTTACCAGAGTCTTCCGATATCCTCCTGCCTATATCACACAATCTACCACAATGAACATCGCACAACATGAGAGTGTGATTAAATGTTTGATACATCGTAAGCCAATGATGACAGAAACCGAGGGACAGTGGGATTGAGAGTTGTGTTGTGACTGCTAATCACAATCGGTAATTATAAGTGCTTGAAATAATTGAACTGTGCACTCAAGGCCATAGTGAAATTGTTTTTCATGCAATGCGTTTGGCTCATTTGGCTCATTTGGCCTCGTTTGGCCTCGTTTACAAAAGGTTATTTCTTACTTTGGGCAAAAATGACAACTGGATCACATTGTAAAAGACCAACACACTCATCTTCAGAACAAACTATCTTCCACTATTCAGCAAATTAAAAGGTGTTTTCTTGTCTTTTCTCCAGTTTTTGTCTTAACTGTGGTGTTTCTTTTCAAACTACATTATTAGAGGCTCTTTAAAATATCTAAGATGTTTCTGGTTTCAATAATTAAACAGTGTACAGCTAAGGGCTCTCGTTATAACTCTTAATGTGCATGCCCTATGGCCTTTATCTTTGATCTTTCATGCTTCTCGGTGTGCTTTTGCATAATTTGAACTATAACGAGAAACACTTGAGCTGCCATATCCTTCCTCCCTCTCCCTCACTCTCTCTCTCTAGTACATTAAAGAGGAATGTTTCACTGTTTAGTTGTTGCAGATGTTAGGTGCAGTGAGCTCATGTATGATGCACAGTTATGGACTGAAACACTGAGTCTGCGTGTACGTAAATGGTCATATTTGCATACTTGAGTGGCTTGAGTGGGAAGGTGTCTGTGACTGTTGTTGAGGACAGTTTGCTCTGGAGTTTTGTGTGTTTAAATGTGTTGAGGACAGTGTGTCTGTGTGCGCTCGTGTGTGTAGTTGTTTTCTTGGGGGTTCGAGCTCAAACCCTGCAGAGCTCCATCATCCTTAGCCCAGACGCCTGCAGGCAAGGGTCACAGCCCCCCTCCCACACCATGAAACACTCTTCACCATACCGCCTGGCTACCACAGCGTTTTCTATATATCTCTGTACCTTTGCCCTTTAGACCTTTTTTTTCATTGGATTTTGAATTATTGCAGAAAATAAGCTCTGTGACAAACACAAGTTTATATTACTTGCATGTTTTGATTAGCACGATCATCTTTACAAATGAAGACCACTTTTATGGTTTTCGAAGCGTGGATGCAATCAGCAAAAGTAAAAAGCTGGTTAGGCTTTGATAGAACTGAAGCTCTAATGCAAGTTCAGTCAGGAAGACGACACGCTTGCATGCCTAAGCCCGTAATTTATTTCTCAAACATCTGCCAATCACTCACGCATGTTCACTCATTATTTACTTGCTGCCATTGTTCTGGGCTGTCAATCATGATGTCAGCTGTTTAAATCAGCGGGTCTCCTCTATCCAATAAGCACAACGAAACCATTACATCGTTAGCCTATCATCTTGCTGCCGTCTCTTTTACATATGACTGTCTCTCGACCTTCAGTTCATTCATGTTGCCGTTACGCACCCCTCCACCTCCCCATCTCCGCCCAGTCTTTGCAGATCCATCAGCTTCATCAACTCATCATTCTATCAGCCTCATCAGCCACCACCACCACCAGGTCTGGACTCCACTGGGGGATTTATCTTGCTGCTGATCGGGGCAGACGGCCCTCAATTACAAATCTCCCTGTACAGTCCAAGCGCCAAGACTTTATCATCATATCATCTGTTAATAATAAACAATTATCTTTTCTTTATCTGACTGGTCTCCCCTGATTGAACTACACCATGCTCGCATGAGCGTGAGTATAAAGAGGCTGTAAAGGCGGACTAGTTGCTGTGATGATGTTTTGTAGTCTTATTTAGCTGTTCGTAAGCAACCGCCTTTTTTATGACACTTGAAAGCTTCCAAATTCTAGAGTAGGGTATTTACTGATACATTTTAATGTCGCAGAACAAAATATTCTCTTAAGCTCTTAAGCTTGTGGTAACCATGTAGCATATTTCAGTTATCTAACCAAATAACCTTTCAAAACACCCATTGACCTCGAGACGAGGGAAGCGGAAGTGCAAAAATGCTAACTTATTTCCGGGTTTTAGGGCTAATTCCTGCAGCCCTCCATCACCGACAGCCATATCAAACTATATGTAATCAGACATTTTTCAGTTTATATCATATCAAAACAGAGATGCATGCTTCATGATGTAGGATCAAATGAAAAACACATGGAAATATAATCAAGCTTTACAAAACAATAAAGCAGGCTTCATTAAAAGGATCATATACTTGAGTACACAAAGCCAATTAATGGTAAATTTTTTTGGCATATAATTTCAATTAATTGCCTTTATTACTTTTATTACACTCTAGGGAGCCATGTGTCTGAAATATGACCACATTTTTACTACACTTTGTGTAAATGTGTAATGTGTAATGTAAAAATACTGTATGGGATGTTGTGTTTGCTTGTTTTTTTGCCTGTTTGTATATATTATTATTATAAATTCTTGCAGTAATTTGTAATTGTTCAACATGTTTTGCTGTTTATTACACAAGGAACGTGTCATTTTGTTTCATACATCAGGTTTTGTTTTACAGCAATAGCCACAGTGCCTCATGACATCATTGTTAGCTTCCAGGATTAAGCACACTGTAATTAACATTAAGTAGCTCCCCCCCTGTCTTCACCTTTTTCCTTACCCCTGCCTCTGTCTGCCTGTGTCTGTATCTCTGTGTCTTTCTTTCTCCATCTCTTTCAGTCTCTGCATATTGACTACGAACTGGCTGTAGCTCCGAACAGCAGGCCCACACAGACCAAAGCACCAGCAATGCTGGATTAGTCTGTTGAATTATTCAAAGCTGAATTCCCCATTGAAATGTGTAAAAGGTCCCTTGCTGGGTTTAAAAACAGAGAGTACAGTTGGAGCTGACAACAAAAGGTTCAACTTCAAATAAAAAGCCCCCATCACTTTACCTAATTTGCATAGCAAGTTATTCATTTTACCATTAGACTTTTGTTCTGACTTTGTGGCGAAATTTTTTAATCATGTTTAAAAAGCACTGATTTTCTGGGGGTCTTCTGTTTTTGACTGGTTTGACAAACAGAGCAAAACAATTAAGACCACGGGGCGCTTAGAAAAGTCTTCTTTTGTTCACGTTTTTTCCAAGTTTCTAACAAGATGCTGATGGTAAAATCTTGTTAAAGTAAATGTTCTAGGCCTTGCCATGCTTCATGGTGTGATGTAACACTGAGCCAATACATCCTAAATAATTGTGCACTGTAGACAGTATTCATTCAACACAACAAAGCAGGCTGAAAATACTTTGTCCATAGGTTGTTAATGTACCAGAATAGATGCAGAGCAGAAAAATGAAGAAGTGAGAGTTTGGTAGCAGATTCAACAAGTTACACAGATTTGTTTGATAATGATATAATATGTACATAATCTTAGTGGCATACAATTCAATTCCTGATATGAAATGCAATCATAGAGTTTGGCAACTTTAAAGTGGAATTTGATCAGTCATGATAAATCATCTCATGTCATCACATCTGAAACATCGACAAAAGCTGTCCTTTTTCAAAATCTGGTCTGTGTATGAAATAGTTTCACTTTATGCAGTAGTTCACCAGTGCTTTAACAGTTTGAAAGGGATATAGCATTTTACTTTAAATGAATGTAAAAGTATTGTTCAATCAATGGTTGTTAACTCACATCGCGTGGGAGTCACTGTAATTACCACTTGAGAATACTGTTCACATAAACATCCAAGTCATAATAATGACTGGCACTGATAACTGTGGAGGTCCCTGATAGAGCAAGCTAACAAAGATTCCTCTTATCACCCAAAGTCTTTCAATATATTATAATGCGAACATAACAAATATTGTCCTATATTGACAATGCAAGGTATTTTTCAACCTTCACATGACCAATTTTGCAAATAATACAACTGTGATGCTTTTTAATTAGTGTTTTATTTCCCCACCTGACACACCGTATAGTCCTTTATATAGTGTTTATATAGTGTGCACTACTCTAACGAGTAGTGAACACTGAACGAATGATTTTGCACACAGCCTTGTATGAACACCGGTGCCCTAGCTTTGAAGGCTTTATGTTGCGTGAGTTAGACACTGCTGAGGGCTTTATCCTCCATTATGAAGGGACAGTGCAGCACCTGCGAACACACATCCCCATAGGAAAACTAAATCCACAAGACCAACAGCACCACACACCTACAGTTTGAAATACTCAGTACTCCAGAGAGGTGCTTGTGTGTGTGTGGTTGTGTGTGTGTGTGTGTGTGTGTGTGTGTGTGTGTGTGAGTGTGAGTGTGAGTGTGTACTATAAGGGTGGTCTACCTTGATTAGGGAGAAGGGATGGAGGCAGAACTTCAAAGCAAATAGAATGCGCAATGCTCTTTATGTGTATCAATATATGTTAAGATTCCCCATTGAGCTTTCCTTAAAATTCCTACCCACTGGCCCATACATTTCTTCCCCTCCCGCTCTTTTGCCTGGTGTATATCATAGAGCGGGAGAGAGACAGATATATTTTTCTATGTGTTTATATATATATATATATATATATGTATATATATATATATATATATATATATATATACATATATATATATATATATATATAAACACATTTTAGCCTTCCTTTCTCGGGCAGGTACATAAAGGAAAACTGAATCTATGTGAGGGCACTTCAGGTGCCTCCTGCATACCTCAGAGACCATGGGGCCCCATGAACAGATCTGTGAAGTGTACATATACTGTACGTCCCATTATGCCCTAAGAATGGCAGACATTGCAAATCATTTGTAAGCATGAAAATATGGAAAGGGGGTAAATATGGATTTATGTTGAGGAGCGGCCGCACCATCAAAGCATTGCACTGGTGCCAGTGGTGGAGTTCAATAAGCTGGAGAGATGAAAGCTAATGAAAGGCAAACATGAGAAGGGTGTTGGTGTGGCACGGGAGGAGGTAAGGAAGGAGGCAATGGATGGGTGAGGGAGGGAGGGAGGGTGCAAGTGAGCAGGGAAGGAATACAGACGATGTGAGATGTTGTCTGGTGTGGTCCAATCAAGCCACAGGATATAACAGTAGTCGATAGGGGTAGATGAAAGGGATCTCGGTATGGAGGCTGTGTGGTCTCAGGGAGGACCCTCTGCATGTGTGAGCCTTTGTGTGTTTGTGAACGGGCACTTTGTGCATGTGTGTGTGTGTGTGTGTGTGTGTGTGTGTGTGAGAGAGAGAGAGCGAGAGAGAGCATTAACAAGTAAGTGATTGCCAATGTGTTATGTGTTCGTGCCAAGCTAGCCCATGCATTTCTATACTATAGTTGTAAATACGTAGCCAGGAACACATGCCTGCCGTCCCGGCTGTTGCACGTTATAGATGCTTCCTGCAGAGTCCCAGGGGTACAGTACACTATGTTCCAATCAAACCGCCTTAGATCATACCTATCTACTGTAATGCAGCAACTGTGTGGCATGACTATGTTTGCAAATCAGCCAGACATGAGGGAACACAGTGAAAGAACAAACTCATATGAGCAATTTGATTAGCATATTGCCATTACATCTCTGTCGTCATTGAAGGTAGCAAGCTGATTGCACACCTTCTTCAGAGACTTTCGTCCTGTGTATAAAACCCACAGCACAGTATGAGTCATGTGCTGGAGCTGATAAGGACAGGCCTGGGATATAAAGTAGTGAGCTGTTCAAGTTGTGGTGTTTTTGTGAGTGAATAATGCATGTATTTCAGTCTTGGCTTAGCTAATGGCGCACAGGCACTCATTAGCAATTTCTGCCTAAGTTTCAGGCTTTTTCCCATAAGCTCTTAAGTGTACATGTCTTTGACGAGACAAATCCAGCCTACAGTCCACTGCTGAAAGAGCCCCACGCCCTTCAGATCCATACACACGAAATGTACAAATAAATGGCCACATAAAATATCACTACGATGCTCTTTCGTCCCGTATGTCTCTGCTTAGTGTATCCTAAAGCCCAGTGAATGAAAATGTGGATCATATTTGGCATCTCTTTAAGCCTGCATTTCTCACACACAAATGAGGTAACCCTCCATACATCATTTATACTACGCCTACACTGTAGTAAACTGCTGATTGTGGGAAATGTGGTCTGAGCATAGGGGTCTAAGGTTAAGATAGCACCTGTAGAGAAACAATGGTGGCTTTGTTTAAAAGAGAAAAAATATCATTTTTACTCAATGAAATAAATTTCATCTCATTCTCCAATCAGGTGCAGTCCTGCTCTACGCTGCAGGCTGGGTAATTGTTTTTCACAGAGAAGACCATAAGTTTGGTTTGGAAAATATAAGAGATTCATTAATTTGTTAGTTGGTTCGCTTCTCTGTTTGTTTTAGTCAATTTGTGGTCCGCGTGCTTAAACTGAACATTGGGCTTGAAATGCAAAATAGTCGACTGAAACTAAACTAGTTTAAATATTTTTGAGTATAAAAGTTCAGATCAGGTTGACTTGGTTTGTTCAGCTCGCAGTGTAAAGTGCACAATTGAGTACCCATGAGTCATAGCGCTGCCGTTCCCTAATTGGGGAGATCAGATCATCTCTGCGTATTAATGTATAACTAATTACCTGACCAGAGGTATTAGTGCCACAAGTTTGCAGGTAAGCTTTGCTGCCAGAGTCACTGACTCCCCACAAGTCTTTCTTCTCTCCACTCATTACTACAGTAATGAAGTTAAGCTTTCTTCTCTTCTATCTAATGTCCTTCTGGGTCAGCATGCTGCTGTGGAGTTCTGTGAAACGTCTCTGCTTCTAATGGCTTTTTGCATAGAAGCTTTTGCTGTCATGACTCAAGTCATTGCAGTATAGTGTATTATGCACACTTTAGAGACATTAGGTTTCCTTCCTTCCTCAAGAATTAAATGACATTAAAAACAAAAAACAAAATGTGCACTTTAAACATGAAATACTCTCTACTTGCCCCTTTGGGCTAAGCAAAGTGTCTTTCTGATTTTATGACTGTGGAAGGCAGACGACTCGGTCACATTGTGAAAAGGTGGATCATTTACAACAAGCCTCGTCAAAGACAGCCACATAATTTACAGACAATGACAGGCCTATGACATCATTTACACGGCAGTAACAGTTATTAGACTAAATGTTCATGGCAACACAGATTGCCTATCAACAGAAGAATAGTGTGCTTTATTGTTATGTTGCAGCATGTGCAAGCATTTGTGAGTTTGTTGGCTCAGGGCCAGGGAACCTGTTATTTGGGCACACACACACACATCCCCCCCTACCCCTCTCTCGCTCTCTCTCAGCCGCCAGGCATTTGAGAACTGGGGTACTTTTACACATAGTTAAATCCTGAACAGTCCAAAACTCAGCCTGCAGGCGCTCCTACCACCGGATCAGGATAACAGGACTGCCATCTGCTGGTCATGCAGGGGAATGTGTTTTGTACGCGAGCAAGGAAGTGGGGAGGAGGGGTGATCTCTCTTAACAAAATTTAAAGTCATCATTGCTGACATCTGAGGAGATTGGTGCCAGGGCCTGAAACCTTTCTGTCAATCAGCCAAACACTTTGTTCATCAGATCAGATGCCTGTATCATTTGAATATCACAAGGCTCTTCACTGCCTTCGCAAAAAAACTCAAAATCTTAAGTAACAAAGTTATCTCCTCCACAGAACTGACTCAAAGAATTAATCTGCGTGGTTATCGATGTCTGTCTGTTGTCTTTCATTCTGATTTTTTTTAAATCCGTCTTGTGTTGACATTTTCAACATTGTGAGCTTCTCTTGGGTGCGCCTTACACTCTAAGAATCTGATCTGGAAGACCAAATACGCTTGTCTGGTTTTTTTTTTTTAGCATTACTCAAAAAAAAGTTTCTTCACCATTTCCAGAACAAGAAAGCAGTGCATCCAGAGGTACAAAAGCCCCGGGGCAAGGGCTAGATGTTCCTCTCAGCTGAATATGCAACACTCCTCTGGCATTGTTAAAAACCACTGGACCAAAAACAAGTCTTTGCCCTCTTCACTAGCAACAAAAACGGCATCTTTGCCTCTTTGCTTTTCCTTATTCAAGACGGACCAAAGGAAGGGTGGTGACTGAGAGGAGGGAGAGAGCGAGCAATGGAGAGAGAGGATTGGGATGAGATGAGGGAGGTGGGTGGGACGCGGCTTTCGAACCCTCATTTACCCTGTCAGCCCTCCTAGCAGGGGATAGTGTTCAGGATCTATTGATCACAACTCAGTGGAGCAGTAATCCTGCAGACTTGATTGATTCCGACTGTTGCCTAGGCCTCACTGCACTGCCCAATCCTCCCTCCATGCCTTCTCTGCCTCTGTACTTCTCCCAATCCCTCGTTCCCTCCCCTCCATCTCTCATAAAGCATTGATATGCATGACGGCCATGGGGCCCCATGAAGGAGGGATGCAGGGAGGATTGGAGGGACGGGAGTTGGGGCATTAAGTGTGTGTACACTGCAACAGGAAATAGCTGGCGAGGTGACGGGTGCCTTGACACAAGACGGGGCCCGGAGGTGTCTATGAGCTGCCTGCCCCCTGATCGCTTTCTCGCTTTTTGTGTTGCCTAAACTGATGAGTCAACGACTTTACACTTGCTCTCTTCTGGCTGGTCAGCGGGAGAGAAGTTTTTATCGCCACAAACTAGGCTAAGGAGGGACTGAATGATTTTCTAAATTGTTTTTCCTGGCAATCTCTCTCTTCTGTGTACTTGTTCTAAGTAAGAAAATAATAAGAATACTGACTTATTGCAAAGGACCTAAATAATTATAATACTGGACATTTTACCATTAAATATACACACCAGTGACAAGTTAACCACACTATCTATTAATGAATATGTACATATATATGTTTATGTGTTTATGTTTATTTTGTTTCTAACGCCCCCAAAACTTATTCTTCTCTTCTCTTCCCCCACAAATTAGGTTTGGTCTGTGTATTTATATATTTATAATACGACGTAAGAAACAGGCTACATACAATAATATTATATTACATACATTATTAACAACATTATACTGAACATGAAGCTCTGTGTGCAATATGTGTCAGTAAGGGTGGGGAATGATGCATGGGAGGTTTCCCCACCACCTATAAGAAGAATAAAATGCTTTAACTAAGAATATTAAAATAAGGAAAGTTTATGAAAGTATTGGATATTGATGTGACAAATTCTTTGCATAATAGATGGGATAGATTGAAGTTGTAGACCATGTGCTGTATCAGCAGGCATAAAGGCAGACTTGATAAATGGGAGGATCGGTGTATTTAAGCACATTATTATAAGTCTGCCCTAAGCATATTATGCAGAGGGACAATTCTGCCCGCATGAATTTTATTAAGTCTGCTTTGCACCTCCATAACAATGCGTCCTTATTCATCTGTGTTTGTGTAATGGCGGCCACGGGGCTGCCGTCATGCAGCCCACAAGTGTTTTGGGACCCCTCTGAAGGTTTCCGGGACCACTTTTCAGAGAGCCCGACAGCTGCAGAGGGAGTTGGCTCAGTCCTGCTTTTCTCCCTGGCAGAGGCCCGTGCCAGGATTGAGGCTGGCTCGTCTGAGCTCTGCCACACACTACAGAGAGGGCACCGGCAATGGACACATATACAGAAAACAGATTGGCAAGATTTAAATTCCATATAGACAGACGGGGCTGTAAAGATTTCATGGTCAACATTATTATTATGAATACAGAATTTGTGTTCTAAAAAAATGGTGATCTTCTATATCTATATTGGCATTAGCACCAAAAACATAAAACTGAATTGGCAACAAACACATTTATTTTATAACAGGAGAGCACTTAGTGTCATACAGCACCGTAAAGCCAAAGTTATACTTAACGTGTCCACAAGTGCGTGAGTGTCTGGCAGGGTCTGCCGGGTTCCGTTGCATCCGTTTGGAAGTATACCTGAGCTTAAGACTGAGACATCACATATTGACCTTGTCATGAGATGTTCCAAAAGTATGATTGAATCTGCTTTCAGCTAATGTTCAGCTTAATTAAAATGTACAGTCTGAAAAGTGAAAAGTAAATGCAGCTTTAAAGAGCTAGAATAAAACCTAAAAAGCTTAATCATTCCATAGATATAATTCATATGGTTCAGTTGATGGTCCCATATGCTATAATGCTCAATTTCTGTGACATGGTTTCTACATGTAATGATATTCAATTAAAAAGCCATATGCAATGACATTCTTGAATCATTAAGGTCTTTTTGACATTTGAGCACCCTTCTTTCCTTACCCTCCAATCAGTGATGTCTTCTTATTCCAGTCTTAATCACGTTCTACTTTTTTTACTCAATGAGTCAGTTGGGTAACAGAGCCTGAGTCATTAAGCATCATAGAGACAGACCCTGTGATGTTTATGTTTACAGACAGTGGTGTACTATTTCACATCTGTCTTATTACGTAGATATCTATCTCCATCTAAAGAAATGGTACAGCAAAATTTCCTTCTACTGGTGCTGCTTTAAGTTGTTTTCAGCCCCTTACTCCCCATCTGACAGCTCTGTCCACAAACTCATGCTCAGGTTGGTTCTGAGACCTGAGAATATTGACAGCTAGGCTGAGTTACTAAATCTGTAAAGTCTGGTATTTTTTTTTCTGCTTCTTACAGCCTATATACATTTCCCTGCATGGTTTCCTCGAGGCAGCTCTCTTTTCCTCAATCCCACTGTTTTTGCTCTCCCTACAACCATTCAGTTTTGCTCTCCTCCTTCCAGCCCTCTCAGAGGTTCTAGTATTAGGGGAATTCCTGAGGGGGATTTTCCCAGCTTTAGACTGTCAGTATGGCCCTTAAAAACTGTCTACTGCCAAAGACACCAGTGCAGGGTATACAGGCTAACACATGTTAGACAGTTTAAGACCTCTATAGTAAATACGCCGCTTCAAATGGCCCCATTTCTGTTGATCTGACTTCACTCTTTAAGTACAATATGATGTATCCTTGCACAACTAGATGTTCACCATATCTCTTTCCCCTTCTTTTTCCTAGCATTCAACATTAATTTATGATGCCCTCACTCTTCTAAGTGAAAACAGAAAATACCATCCTTCATTTGTTGCTGTCCAAAACACAATATGTGACAATTACATGTAGGTAAATGACTATTTTGTTGTTTCACAGGTTTAATTGACGTAACAAAGTAGCGATTAAATCTTTACCCAGTTGCGCTTCCATACATCCAGTGTTCGGTGGGTTCTACACTACATACAGGGAGAGATTCTTCTTTTATTTCTGACATAAACAAAAAAACTGAATGACAATATTAACCACAGAGGAAACTGTAACGGCTCCATACACGCATGTGAACAAATATCCATAGAGCAAAATATAGTAAAAAATAACTATGACCATAAAACAGTTATTATCTTGATCCTAAAAACAAAGAACCAATCCAAAATATCAAAAAGATTAACCAAAATACAAAACATTATACCTTTCAGTTCACTACACATCAATTTTTTTCAGCTAGGCAAGCTATGCTCTCTAATACAATTAGGATGTAAGTATTAATCCAGAGTGCCCTGCATTTAAATGCTGTACTGCTCTGGATGCCTCTGGCTCTTTACAACCTGCCCATCTGGAAGAACATAAAGCTGCATGGCATAACACTGTACCACTGTAGTTTGGAATCTGCTCCGATCTGTTCCACCATGACTAGAATACAGCAACAAGTTTTCACTTTTCTTCTGTGCCAATTCCTTCTCTATAAATGGAGCTATAGTGTTGTGTGCAAACAGAGTGAAACTGTTCTTGTTGCATGTACCCTCAAATTCTGAAATAACTAAAGATGTGTCTTCATCAATAAAACCCATGCTGCCAAACTCCGTGATAACGGATTTATCATTCTGCTGCATCATAGCTCACTTTGTAACCCGACCTTGTGAAAACTTAGATTATTCATTATTTCACCACCATGCTTGCTTTACAAACAGAGAATTCAACACTGAATCTAAAAAGAAAGATGCATGTTTCTTATTCCATACAGAGCCAGGCTTACAATTTGCACATTTAGGCTTTTCACAACACCTGCTGTAAAAACAGGCATCCACACACTTTGGTTGATGAAGGGATCCACAGTCACCATTGTTAGCTATGTAAGAACCTTGATTGTTAGTCTTCTTACCAAAATATTTGCAAGTGAATGCAGACACAGAGAGAAAAGCCAGTTGAATGACAGACAGGCCTCGGGCAGCTGATTTTTATGGCTGACAGCTGATGGTCACTCGCTGGTAAATGTGCTAACGAGGTGATAGAATTCTCTACAAAAGCAAGTGGCCCTTCAGCCTCCCTCCAATATAATAGCTGACTCCTCTTTCCTTTACAAAACACTCCACAGATGGATACGCAACAGTTTCGCAATTACTGATGACCGGGTGTGGAAGGTTTGGATTGGCCTTCATAACAATGTGAAGGCTCTCTTAAGTGCTGATTTATTGGAGTTTGGCATCTGCTCCATTTGCATGGGGTTAATCTCAAACAATTAAAGACGAGAACTCAACTCCCCTGTGGCCTGAAAAACATGGTTTGATATGCAAATAACAACCCCTTTGCCCCCACAAATTCAAAACTCCTCTTCAATAATGTAATTCTTACTGTTGCTGAAGCATGTAAAAATATATTTATCTAAAAAAAGAAAGATAGTAAATGAGGGTGGGATGAATCTTGCTGGTTTGGTATTTTTCAAAGGCTGCACAAGGAGAAAAGAAGGAGAGATTCGTCAGTTCAGTAGCCTCACTCTTTTTGAACAGCAAGCGGAGCATTGTACTTTTTTAATGCTGTCTCAGTGGACTTAATACTTGTTATTTTCTCCCTCTCCATTCTCTCTCGCTCTCTCCTTCCACCTCATATTCCCAACGCGCTGTCTGTGCTCTTGCATCTGTAATCACAACGTTACCTCATTGGGGGCTGCCTTTGTAGCCTGTGTGTGTAGGTGCTCGTGTAGGTGCACATGTGTGGTGTTGGTGGTGTGTGTGCATTTTGAGGTTCTGCTGGGGGCTGTGAGGGGGCTTAGCAGCAAACTGGGTTTCAATGGGAGCCCACACCACTGCTCTGCCAGTTCTTATCTCCTTCCATGCAGGAGAGCAGTGGCATCAAGCCGGTGGCTTATTAGAGAGGCAGGGAACGTATCCCAAATTCACCCCCAGCCCCCTCCCCTGCACCCGCCCCTCCACACGCACACACTCACAATGAGCCACAGCGGTGTGTGGACCTATGTTTCCATCTGGGCCTGTGGCAGGGCCCATGAGGAGAAAGTATGTCTCGGCACACAGTGAGTGTTTATCGCTTTTTCTTTTGTGTTGATGATGCAAAAACAAATTGCGATTTGGAGAACGAACAGCAGCAGGAGAAGAATCTCCGCCACTTTATGTCGGCAATGGAAGCACTCTGTTGTGCTTTAGGGTTGTACTTATTGTGATCAAGCAGAGAGAAAGAGAGCAGGAGCATGCGAGACAGAGTAATAAGAAATACATTGTTTTTATATTGTTTTCTCTGACAGATGAGATGGCATTAGCTGTGATTTTGCCGTTATTGCCGCTGCTGTGGGGTGAGGTGAAGTATTATGTGGGAGGTAAATGAGTGGAATCTGGACATTACAGTTGTTACTCTATTCTGCTGTTGGTAATGCCTTCATTACAGAGCTGTACCTCGGCCATTATGCCTTGGCAGTCGAATTTGAATCACAGAATGAAAGGCCAGCAGGTTCTTTCAAAAGCAACATCAAAGGCCCTGAATACAAACATCTACTATTTACCTGCAATCAAACACAATCTTGCTTCATCTATTTCTGCTTCACCCCTCTCACCACTTATCAATCTAATTTCAGAGGCCTTTTTATACCAAACTGCACCGAAGCAACAGGAGATGAATTATTTTGATTTCATCACTGCCCACTGGGTTTAAAGCACTTTGTGAGAGTGTGTGTATTAAAGGCGAGAAACACATGTATGAACATGGGGGCCTTGAAATGTGTGTATTCATCTTAAGATTTGACTTCCTGTGAACGTGTTGCCTTTGGTGTGTGCGTGTGTGGTGTGTGCGTGTGTGTGTGTGTGTGTGTGTGTGTGTGTGTGTGTGTGAGAGAGAGAGAGAGTGTGCGCATGTGTGGGCAGATAATAATATGCATTTGCATGCAGTGCTTCAATGTGGGAGAATGTCATTGATTTATAACCGTGATGAAAGGTCAGTTCACCTTATTAAACAACACATAGGTATACTACTGCATAGTATCGGATAACCATTAGAAGCCAATCTGTCCATTTCTACTGTGACTGGTGGAGGCATTAAGGTCTCGGCCAAAAACGGCATATAAATCAGCTTTAAATGAGTTTGTTTTAGAAAACATACACCAGCATATCGAGTAAATTTGCCTAAAACTTTAGTCTTTAATCTATTCAGATCTTTCTTCTTATTCTTTTCCTGCTTTTGTCCTCTTTGTGCAAGCTTATTTCCTAGAATTGATTTAACAGCCTCCGGTGTTAATTGCACAAGCCCGGCACTGTGTTTTTAAAAGTGTGATTGTGCTCATGGAGACATTTACACAGTTTAACCAGAATCGCTTTCAGAGATGTCTCCACTGTCCACTTATTAACCTCTGTGTTAAGACAACCAGTCAAAAGCAGTGGACTTAAAGGGCATCAGAGGCCATGTCCACACTACTACATTTCCATTTTAAAACGCATATCTTTTGCTATGTTTACACTGAGCGGAGTTTTAGAGCACTGGAAACGGATACGTTGGGAAACGCCCCCGAGGACAGATAAGTTTGAAAAGTCCAGGGTTACGTCCTAGTGTGGACGGGCGTAAATGGAGAAGTTTGGAAACGATGACATAGACACCCACGTTCACTACTTGATTAATGCAGTCACGACATGTCCTTCCCTTATTCGTCTACTTCCTGTTTACACCGTCATGCGCATGCGTCAAAGGTTGCCGTGTGGACGGAGATCATTTCGAAAACAATGCTGAAACGCCCGTGTGGACAGAGATCGTTTTTGTTTGTTTTAAAATGAAAACGTATTAGTGTGGATGTAGCCTGAGACATCCTTGTCCAATCATCGGTCTGATGTGGGCACGCACACACAACCCTCTTCAATCTCCATCTCCCAGTCCCTCCATTTCGCACTCTTACCATGTCCCCCTCAGTTATTTTGTCTGATTAGTTATTGTTTAAACTAAAGCTCTGCAGGCTGATTGCACAGCTTAAAGAGAACACCATCTCCTCATCATTGGCTTTGTTGTTTTCAGGCATTAGCATGTGTGCGGAACGTTCCGGGGCCCACTTCTAAACGAGTGAATGGAGACAGACCTCACACAGCTCAGATGTGAGTGTTGAGTATAGCTTGCGTGGGTGGGACTGTGTGAGAGACCAGATACAGTAAGTGTGTTCCGTGTGTCTACAGGATCTGTGTGGGAGTGTTTCTCTATATCTTAGCAGCAGGTGTGTTTATGGTTAAACATGCATATATGTCTGTATTTGCATACATGCACATGTGATAATTGTGGCCGTCCATCTACGTCCTAACATAACAGCATAACAGCATGTGTCATGCATGCAGCCTCCCACCTCCCTATGTATGTTAAAGCCCCCCCTATCTCTGTATGTTAAAGCTAGTTGAACTTCCACCTGTCACGACAGGTGCAAGCTAATGTTTGGAGCAGAAAACAGGTGCAAAGAAGTGAGACTTGGCGGATGACAGACAAACAGACGGACAGACCAATATAAAAGAAAACCATCTGGGCCTGCAGTTTCGCCCCTTTAGCCTTGCGAAGGCTTCAGAACACTGCCTCTGCCAGTCGCTGCTGGGGTGTGGCCTGGACCGAGGGATGGCACAGAGTGGAGGATGAGATGGGGGGCCCCAGCCTCGAGCTGCTCTGGAAGGGGAGTAGAAGAAGAGGCACCAGCAGGCCCTGGAGGTGATCCAACAGGCGCTCTCATCCTCTCAACTGTTGCAAAAGGATTGGTGGTTAGTGGGATAATCCACCGGCGTGGACGCTTCAGATAGCTGCCTCCACATGTGAGGAAGGAAGAGAAAAGAATAGTACCCCCAACCAGCACAATGAGAGTCTTAGGCAGCGAATGAACGGTTGCTAAAAGAAAAGGCTGTACCCTGCCAAAATTGTGTAAACAATTACAGCACAAGGCCTGGTTTTGAATATTTTGTGTGTGGGTGATGTTATTTTTGATTGACAGTTTTATAAGCCGACCAAGTTGTCATTACATGCAGCTCACTTCTACATACAATTAATTTAAATGGTTTCTACCATAGCGTAAAGACCTATATTCCTTTCTGGTCACATACTATCACCATGTCTTTCTTACTGCTTAGTTCTCAAAAAGAATGGTCATACTGTCATTCCGAAAAGTAAAGAATGTAGTGCTTAACCCACAATACTGTTTAAACCAAGGCCATTTATTCATCTTAAACTTCTCATCTGTGTTTAACCCCTGCTTGTGAAAATATTTAAAAAATACTGCTTTTATACCTCAGTTAAGCAATATTTTCAAATTAACATTGAATAAAAGAACTACCTGTTTCCCACCAAAATGCATTGTGTGTATCTTCGAAGTTTGACAAAGCTGTTGAATACATTTCTTAACCTTTATAAAACATTTGCATAGCCAATTTCCTTAATACTGAAAGATGAGCATCTTTTACATGCATTTCTGCTTGCTTCTTCTTCATTGTTGTTGTTGGTGGATTGCTGCATTTATTGGCCCATTAACGTCAACAACTGTCGATCAATGGAATAGTGTAAAAGCATGAATCCTTGTATATTTCGCAATGCAAAAAAATTGTGACTCACCCATAAAAACATTGCTGTATAGTGCTACTTGTGGTAGCAGATTAGGCTTGAGTTTCTGTGACCCTTATTGGTCAAATAGTGTATCCAGGGCTTTCTACAAGGAAATGGTGTAGCTATCCAGTGGGAAAAAGTAACCAGCTAAGGGGGTCTTGGCACACTCCCCCAGAGAAAATGTTTGGCCCAAAAAAGCCCAAATTTGGTGGCCTCAGGCACATTCTTCTTACCCCTCCCAGTCTGTAAATAGCTATTAATATTTTAATACCACCCTTACTGACTAATCAGAACTTATGTAATTAAGAATAATTAGACCTTTTTTTTGACACCTTCACTGTAAAGTCTATTATCAATGTATTGTTTTATAAATGCACTCTTATTCAAAGAAATTAAACAAAGTTATTTAATGGGGAGCGTGTTCTGAATCCCATTTATTATCTGATATGGGGCATCTGACGTTGGTTTGCATAGTTGGTCATTGCCAAAACATATATAGAGAATTCTAGGACAGAGTGTTGCTGATGCTTTCCGAGTTGGGCGGATGAAGAAGCGAAATGCTTCCATGCGCTAGCTTTTAAGCCACGTGTTGCCGGTCAGATTGTCTTAATATTTGACTGCTCAAGCACAGCCAACCCTTACCAAAACTCTGATAGTATTTAACCTAGTTTAGAACGTAAACAAGACTCAAGTGTTTTATGTCTGTTGTGTTCAGGGCCAGCCGTAAGGAACGGGAATGGACAGCCCGGTGCCACAGAATTGTTAAAGGCGATCATAATGTTAAGAATTGAGTTTTCTGCATCGAGACATAATCTTTCAAGAGAGAATCGGGATGCATCTAAGAATACATTTAGTAAAGGGTCAATTTTCAAGTGTTTTCATCCCATCTGTGCAATCAATGCAATTCTTAATGTGTTTTGTCATCAATTACTTTGCTAATATTTGTCAAACAATGAAAACGGTTCCTGTGTCCTGTCTCAGCTGAGCGTGCGCTCACATGTAGAACATGTGGGTGAGGGACTATCATCATGCTCGCATCGTTTTAAAGCGGAAGCTAGTGGTCATAAAATGTACACGCCAAAGCGAATCACACCATGTCAATCGAAACTATTTTACTAGAATCAAAAATGAATATAGGCTAATTAAGTAGTGGGCTGGACTTAATTGAGTTTTTGGCTGTTTGGATGGCAGCCAACACTTACGGAAAGCTCTGGTATTGCAGCTTTAATGAATGATGTTTATTTAAAACCTTGTACCCAATTTATTTTAATATGTCCTGGGCTTGCGTGTTTTAATCTCTCTGTCTAGGCCTATCCTTGGTAAGAGAGTTTGTTGGATCCCATTTCCTTTCAAGGGCACCACTAGATAATGCTCTGCACCCTGTACACAGCAGATGGGAAAGATCCAGGGTGGCACCACGCCCGTTTCCACAGGGTCATCCCAACCATTAGACCAGCAACATCAGGTGACTGCTGATAGGAGATCTCCACCAAGTGTTCAAAGGAATGCAGGAGTGAGCCAAGACACTGCAGAGCGTGCCAGCTCACCGCAATTGGCAGCAGCAAAAAGGTGTTTCAAAAACTTAACGGATAGCTTTGACAGAACAGAAACACATTACAGATCTTTAAAAGAATATACTGATACAATGTCAGATTTCATTCCATTTAGATCTTCAAGTCATCATGTATGCAATAGCAGGACCCTGGCATTGGCGCACCTACAGTTGTGTTTGAAAAAATATATATTTTACCGACGCAGGCACAGCGTCGTAGTAACAATACACACTACACGTTCTTTTTGGTCCTTTTCCATGGCAGCGTGTGTGTGATTGTGGCGCTGCGCCCCCCGCAGTTTCAGCTGGTTGATGTGTTCGAGCAGCAGAGCCTCGTAAAACACATTTCATTCAAACTTTTTTTCCGGGGGAGCTGGAGGTCACCGCACTTCATTCGAACTCATCATTGCTTGAAGTACCCATCCCTGTAAGTTACATCTGTGTAAGAAGAGATGAATGTATTACATTGGTATTACAAAACCGTACTACACTGAGAGTGTGTTATCCCGTACAAATTATGAAAGCATGACCCAATTATTACAATATTAAGATATTGACTAACCATAATATTATCTCCATTATTATTCTTTGTCTGTACTGATATTACCTAATTATTGAGAAAGTATAGCCCTCTAACCTCATCATTGTACATGGATGAGATCCATTACTTCGTCATTATTGTTTTATTCTGCCCCATTACATCATTAACTCAAGATTTTTTAATGCTTTTTCAGATAGTCCTTTTGCACGAATTAGCACTTTACTCCATATAAGCACAGCTTATTAATTGTAAAACCTTTGTAATCCACCCTGTGTATCTTTCTACCGTACGTGTAAAGTGTGTTTCAAGGTCCTGATCAGGTTGCAGATAATCGGTTAAATAAGTTGGGAAACATGTTTAAAGGCTTTCGTGAACTAATGGCTTGTAGCTGTTGACTATTTCACATTATATAGCTTTCATACGTCATTTACGGCTCAGTTGCACATTTTTGCACAAAATATGTATGTTCTAAATAGATATGCCAATTACCCTAATGGAAACCAGGAAGCGTGACCGCTTCAATTAGCAGGCCTGTTCCTGTTTCATTTTTCCTGCAACAGCTCACAGAGTTTGGTGATGACACACAATGTATTGTGGCGGTTATATGTTGCCCGTTCTGCAGCTTGAAATTAAATGTTCCTTTTGTCTCAAACTGATCTGACACTTACGACAGGATGATGTTTCCAACAACACATCCACTCGGGGGGCATCAAATTACAACGCAGGCTGTTTGCAAATGCATGGTTCCTCTGTGTATCTCAAACTTGTTGGTGCTGGTGTAATTGGAATCAACACCATGTGAATGAAACACCCGTCTCAACACAGGCTCTGCCTCAGAAAAAGTGGTCACAGTCGGATGATTCTACTGCGTCAAAGTTTCTGTTGTGTGTGATTGTATGATACAGTAGGAAGATGTATAAGCACAGACATGCAATCACAATCACACCAATAAGCACATTGATGGGTTTTCTACACATGTATTCATTAGCAGACAAACTTAACACCACAAGAAAGAATATGGCTGCAATTTAAAAATTTAGCCAAATATGAGGAATGTACATTTATCTTGTCTACTCATTAACCTATATAGTCCAGTAGTATTTTTCTTCCCTCCAACAAGCACCAGTTACTCTCCTCCTCTCCCTCTCTCTCGATCTCCTTGTCCTTGCGGCTAATTTACGGTCTTGTTAGTAGGGTGGTTCACTTAGGGCAACCAAAACATATTTATTTTTATTTTTCTTTAACTCTGGATATGTAGCAATTATGGACAGGAAGAGATCCCAGTTTTTTCCACATTATAAACTGTACTAAACTGAAATCAGCTGGTCCAATGCTCTTTGCTTTATTTTGGAGGCTGTGTTTTTGTGAGGAAACTAGATTTGGCTCTTTGCCCGTTTCCATTCTCCTCTTGCTGCGAGACGACCGGCTATTATGACTGTCAGTCATTTTCAAACATAAAGGGGCTCATTTGAAAAGGCTCAATGCAAATCTCATATCTTACATGAAACAGTCTTGATTTATTTTCCCTGAGCTTTTCTTCCTAAGTCTTCAAACACCCTCCCAACGCACTCGACGCACCCCCTCAACGCACACCCCACCCTGGCTGGAATCGCGCCTTTCAACATCCAGTCAAAGGAATGGGGAAGTGCTCTGTGGACGGTTGCCACGCTACTCCAGCACCTAACCCCCCACCTACCCACCCCTTTCCTCCAGTCGATATCTGCCCACAGCAGGTGCCGAGCCGAGCCCAAAGATAGCGGTGATATTGAAAGAAAAGTATTGGGAACTTCATTTATACTCTGCTCACATAACTGTCATTCATCTTATTCTGGGCAAAGCTGGACGACACCCTATTATCAGCAGCTGTTGTGTCTGTTTTGGTGGAAGCCTATTTCTCTTTTCTGTGAATGTCTGAAAGATTTAAATCTATCATTCTACAAACACCCAGACTGAATAAACAGATCCAGTATTTGAATGTGTCTGTCTAGCTGATGTGTAGGATACATCTCTATGCCGCAAGCCCAGATCCTCACCTTTGCTTGTAATCCTGTCCCCCTACTGGCACAGAATAGCCCCCTCCATGGTATGACTGTGTGCTGGGTTGATGACATGTGCTAACACGTTGTCTGAAACTGCCATCACAAGGAAGTTGGGATGCTTTGCCTCCTGCAGGATGGCAGTGGGGGACACACACTGCCTCGGTGCCAGACGAGGCAGTGGGAGCCACCAATGAGGCAGCTGTGACCTTGCAAACAGAAGCTCAGAGTCTGAGCCAAAACCTCACCCTCCTTCCCCATGGTGAGGTCCAGTGTGCCAGCAACACCAGGTGCCCCTCCAGAAGTGTTTGTGGAGGCTGGGATGGAGCTGTGGGCTGCCGTCCTGGGGCTGTTTTACATTAGAATTGAGAGCACAGGAAAGACAATATTGACTGATTTTCTGGTTGATTGTTCAGTGATTTGCAGATTTTCTGTAGATGTCTGTTGACTCAACAATACTTCTGGCAAAATAAGCTTGGCTCAAATGATAACATGTGCATATCAGACATTCTGTTTTAATATTAAAATGTCAAAATCAGACTTATTTCCTTCATTTTAAACAGCCTTCTGTATCCCCATCCTTCATCTATTCCTTTTTTTGCCATTTATCCTATAGCTAGCGTTGTGAGTTTGTTGTCCAGCATTCAACATCTAAATCTATGGCGGCCCTCAGAAAAACGTGCACATAGACACAACACAAGCAAATGAAGATACATTTTTATTTATAACATTTTTGTTTTGGTATGACAGACAATGGAATGATAGAAAAAAAAGTGATGCACAAGGCTGGGACACCCAACGATTGTTGCTGCCATTTGTGGCTTATGAAGTTATTGATGCGTGCCATCAATCCTCATTGCCAGTGTTTTGGTACATTTTCTAAAAAGCAAAAAAAAGTTGAATGAAATCTTAAGTAAAGAGGTAAAAATTGAATACCAAAATATGGTTTACATTTTGTACTACGTTGTCATTTGAAAGTGCTTTTAGGCATGCTATTTCAGATATTGAGATATCTGCTAGTTAGATCTTCTTGAAACACACGATCATAATGAAAAATAGCAGACTTCAATAACTCCATCAGCCACAAACCATGGATACAACAAGCATGTCCCAGCCATGTGTATTACGTGACATGCCAGAACTCTCAGAGCCACTGTACGAATTCAACTTTTACAAACTTTAAACCACTATATCAAATAAAGAACTTACGTGCATTATTATATAACTTAAAATCAGAACTTTTTTTTTGTAAGCCACTTGGGCATTGTCTTCAAGCTACAGTGGCGGGATGATGCTTATTTGGAGCTTATATCCCACAGCTTCAGCCTTGAGATCTCCATAATCACCAAACCTCCCACTGTGAAAAGATTATCAAAGAAAGCATGTAGCAAGTCATCTCTCACCACAGAGTCCTCGAGGCTAAGAGGGAAAACATGCATACATCAAGTAAAACATAGCCGAACATAATTAGCTACCTTATCCCGGTGGTCACTAGAACATTAAAATCAATGGTAACATTACAAAGAACACACAGGACCAGTGTCCCAGTGCGTGCTTATCGAACAAAACTGGTTTCTCATACAAAGTCAGTCTGATTGTTTATTTGATACTAGGATTTGATTCTCTGGAAATATAAATCAAGCTATCGGTGCTATTAGTAAAAGATATTGTTAATGTTGATCCACAGCTGCTCGATTTGAGAGTTTTTTTCCAGACAGGGAGGCAAACTTGGTCCCCAAGCTGCAATTGTGGTTTCAGAGGTAATGCTGCACAGGCTCTGAGCCAATAAAATGTGGTTATAGAAAACTTTGGAACGTATAGTTCATAAGAACTCACATGTTTATCACATGATTTATGCAGCATGGTGAGCTTCTCTATTTCTAACTTTTCTAGCTCGTCAGCATCGCTCCTTTTGCATGATGTTACAATTAGTTTTGGTTAAATGCTGTGCGATAGAATGTGAACGAGTAACCGAGGAGACATGTATAGGTTGATAAATACGCAAAGTGATCTTGAGGTCTTTTTGCTCTGTTTTCAATTTCCTTTTCCACATTCTCCCACATGAAATGGAATAACCTTCACTGCTTATATAACCTTCTGCATTTGATTACCATATTAACGTCCTTAACAGCATGAAGCTAATTTGTGAGCTATGGATGTCTTTGGAGAAGGTCACAGTAATGAAGTGTACACCAAGAACATGATTTCAGCTTCACTTATTAAACATTTGCTAATTGTTTATATTTGCGTGATTAGAAATTTTAATAAGGAAAGAATGCTTTGGACCTAATGTGCTTTACCTGTGGCTGTCGTCTCTTCTTTCCATTGACCCCCCCCCATTCCTCCCTCACACACCTCTCTCCACTGCCAGTGTTTTTCTAATTATCTTCTCTGACACAAGATACTCTGGCAATTTTACCTTGTTATATTTAAGAGATGGTTGGATGGTAGAACCACGTTTTCTGGGGTGGAACTCTGGCAATGATCTGGCTAACTGCCTGAACAGCAGTCATCTACACTGAGGAAATCTAGGAAAACCAGTGCAAACATATATTCTAGTTGGATTTTGTTCAGACATTTACAGTATATGTATCTGCCAAGAGAAACATCTCACTTTCAAACAAGTGCTACAGCACCATCTAAGTATCCTGAAAAATATCTAACTACTAAGCTGAACTAGTTTCTTTGTGTTCTCAGTATGGGGACTGCAGTTTAATACAACAGCCTACAATACATCCTACTGTACTTTCATGAAGGTTATATCTGATTTTTTTGTTGAAACCTGTTTAGATGGTGTTGAATCAACTTTATGGTCATTTTGAAGACTTTAGTTTGTGGTGCTGTTGAAATTGTATTGTGTTAGAATTGTTTATAATGTTTAGTCTACTGTCATTGATATAAATGGTGTTGAAAAAATCCTTTCTGAATAATGCGATACAATTTAATAGCACCTCAAACACTCTCCAAAATGGTGGTCCAGAGTGCTTTTCTTTTTTAGCTGGGTGCACCTTATACACCGGCAACTAAATATAATATAGTTACACAACGTAAAAGAACTCTCCAAGATCCCTTTAATTAATGGAAATATGTCTCGTCTTTATAAGCAGCATGAAAACATATTCACTATAAATGTACAAACGGTTAAATACAACAATACAGCCTAATCACTAATCACCTGTTATATTAACAGAAAAAGATCACACACGTTGATTTAACAAGCTTAATAATGTCAGTACACATAGACAGCCATGATGCAATCAAACATCAATGGATTTGAACAAGATGCAGGAAATGCAGACTAATTACTAATGCAGACTAATTACTGAGTCTCCACTTAATGTTGTGGTAACAGTGAAAGAGAAAGACCAGAGAATTGCAGGCTACAAAGTGCATGTGCGCTCATTTTTGAAAAAGATAAATGACAGAGAGAAAGACGATGCCACCAAGTGAGACGAGAGAAGAGTGTGAGCTCAGGAAGGAGTCAGAGGGGACGAAAAGGAGGATGTCCTTAAAGAGAGTGTTTTCTTTTTAAACTAAATACATCTTTAAAAGGAAACCCCACAATGTCCTGGTGAAGCCACCTGCACACAGAGGGCAGGCTGCCACTGTTTCAATGGGCGCTGCATGCACACCCCAGCGGGCTTCCAGATAGCGGCTAAAGAGCTTATTTCCCAAATCTCTTTATCCTTTCTAGAACTGTGAGACGTTGACAGAAAGTCAGTTAACTCTAGCCAGTGGCAGCTGCATGGGTTTTGCATAATTAATTATTTATACGGAGCCAGACATAGTAATTACCATCCAGATGAATATGATATTCTAATCAGGCAGGCTTTAATTTTAATTGCCCTCCAGCATCTAACTGTCAGTGCTGGCCTGGCTTGATAAAGTGGAGAGTCTCTAAACACCATTAGACATCTGCTCTGAGAGCATTGCCTCCACTACCCACCAGCCCCACCATCCGCCATAAAAAATCAATACAGAACCAGGGTGTGTGCGTGCGTGTGATCTGGCTCATTTTTCTGTGGAAAGCCATTTTTCGTCAATGACAAAACCAGAGCAGGGCTTAAAGCTATGAAGCCCCCTCCCTGATGATTGATGAGGCCTCTCGGATTTTGTATTTCTTTTCTTTTCTTTCTGTTTTTTTTCTTTTTTTTTCTGATTTTGGAGACTCATCTCAATATATTGTTTGGAGGAGCTTATCTTGATTCATTTCTGTCCTCTTCTAAATAAACAGTTTTCTGACAGGTGCGCTGGAGAGATGGAAGGAGCGATTTACAATATTTGTTCCCAAATCTTCCCTTGTATACGTCAGCAGTATAGGATATAAATTCTGATTTAGTGTCATGATTAGTGTGACAATATAAAATTAATGTTCAATTTCCCTTTGATGAACCAGAATCTACAATTATTGTCTTTATGGTAAATGCGTGTTTGTAAGATTTGCTGAATGTCAAACAGTTATTTGATGATTTACATTTGTGGCTCACCAATTTTTCAGATTTGGGAATTTCACATCTATTGATGCCCAGCTCTCTGAAACCCATTGACAGATCTCAGTGCAGCAGGCACCATAATCCCAACAGCTGTTGCCATGGCAAGGTTTTTTTTCTGTACAGTTTCCAACCACAATCCAATAGAAAAATATTATCACACATTCCACACAGGTCTTACAGTTAAAGCCTGGGCCAGCTGTAGGGATTGAATTGCATACTCTAATTGTAGATGTTTGGGGTATGCGATGTAATAAGAATTTAATATGATTAAATGTTACTATTAAAAGGAATCTTTTGCGGTATATCAGTGACAAACAGCACACGCTGTATGTGACACAAACATATTAGCTATCATTAGAAATAATTCAGCATTGGTGTGCTTTTTTACTGCCAGGTGCCTTTTTTATGCAACTCCAGTATTCCGTTAAAGGCAGAAGGATATGTACAGTAAATGTGTATATAAACAGCTGATTGGGGCAATTGCACTAGTTTGAGATGGGATTTTCCTATACACTGCACACTAAGCTGCTCTGCGCGTGCCTTGTGTTGAGTTAAGCCTGCACCTGCAGTGTTGCACAGAGATGAACTGTGGAAATGAAAACACTTAAACTTCTTTGACACAATCTGGAAAAGGCAAGGAAACATATGGAATCCATAGTTATTATGGCTCTGCACCTCAAGTGAGAAAATGGATGGCTTCACAGATGTGCCTGACAGACTGATAAACCCAGTGGCCTCAGCCCGTTTGGTACATTTCCCAGAGCACTACATGAAAGTGAGAGATTTTAACTTATATTACGTGCAATGACTTCTTTTATCTGCTTTGTATCTTATGTTAGTTAAACTTTTCTAGCCTAACTGTTCATTGTTTTCAACGTACTGGCTGCCATCAGGAAGAGAAAATGGAACAGTAATTGACAACACTTTCAAGAATATTTGAGTCCTTCAAAAACCCTTGGTTCTCACCTAAGCCTCCCATTGTTTCTCATCATCATTGTGCATTCACAGACTGGAGCAACATTCCTCTATGCAGCTTGGCTCAAGGTTTTTTGATCTCCACACATTGCGACTGAGGTGAGGGGAAGTAAGGTCCTCAGATGTCTATGGCTCCTCATGCCCAAAGTTTGAATTTCATTAAAGACCCTCTCTGCTCCCTCGGCTACCAGGAACAAAGCCTGAGCCGGACTCAATGGTAATCCTGCCTGCGAGGCGCCGGTGTCAAAGGTCGCCCGTCGCCAGCAGATGAATCCTGTGGTTGGGGTGGCAGAGGCTATGATGGAGAGGAGAAGAAGACAGAGGAGCTCTTTTTCTCAGGTTATCCAGGGAGAATCTAATGAGGAGGATTGGAGGAGAGAGAAGCCATACTGCTGCTGGGGTGGAGGCAAGAGGCGAGCTGCGGGAAAACTTCAATTCAGAAAGCAACTGAGAGGAAGATGAGTTGAGAGGGAGAAAACTCTAATGCGTAACATGAAAAAAAAAGGGAGTGTGAGACATAAGGCACAATCAGAGGTTGCATTCGGTGGTGTTGCGTTAGAGCCATTTAGTGCCTGAGGACAAGCCTACGGCTAATAACGCTGAAAGTTGGTAGAAGCACTGACCTTGCTTTGGAAAGAAAAGCCCTAATAAGGACACAGTCTAAAGAGAGAAAAAAACTTTGCTGTTTCTCTCTAGAGCAAACACTCTCCACCCCTATTTCATACACTCTCCTTTCATTATAGCACAGAGGCGAAGAGGAACCTATAGGCACCCTAATGAAGGGGACCGTTGGATCGGATACATTAAAAGCAGGGATTAGACACTGTCTGACATGGAAACTGACTTTGAACATGTACGCAGTGCATGATTAGTGTTAGACTGTGAAATTTCTAACTCAATTATAAGAGGCTTTCATAGTAATAGGATTTTAGAATGTGAGAGCATCAGTAATTTTAGTTTTGTCTGTCAAACACTGCTTTTGAGCATGTTACACTTAGTTATATGGTATAAGGAAAAAAATGAAACGTGTAATATTTAAGTGGTTTCATGACTTTTACTCTGACTTCAACACTGATATCTCCTTTTAAACAGTGAAAGCATTGTAAAAGACGTTTAGATCCACAAAGGTTTTGGTTTAGTCTGACTAGCTTCACACAGTAGATCAGATGTAGACCCACCCTGTTTGGATTAACTGCTATTTATTGCCCTCTTCTTTGCTTTGATTTTTTTATAGAAGTGTTTGGTAAATATATGAGCAGTGACTACAAGAGTATATGCCATTTGTTACAAGTGCTTGCCATTGAAATGTAAAAGGATCTCTATACATTAATTGACTAAAACCTTATTTCCCTTATTTATGGTAAAATAAGAAAATCCCGCAAAAATATAAGAAATTGCCGGCACATGTCGGAGTCTTGGTAATGCCAAGGGATAAGAGGAACAAGCAGTCCACCAAATGAGGAAATATCCATTCATTTTTCATAGAATGCCAAACCAAAATTGTTTGATTTAATATTTGCGATGTGACTTCTCCCCATTTCGCTTGATCCTTTTCAGTCATCTGTGGCAGGATAAAGCTTTTCACCACGCTGTACTGGTTCCTCACAGCAGAAGGTGGATGATAAGGTAGAGGTGCTCGCATCAGATCAGCCGGCCCAGAGCTGGCTGCACTAAGAAACTTTGACAAGTAGTCAATGTGAGCCCTCCTGGGGTGTGTGTTTTTCTACTCAGGCTCAGTCAGTCAGAGCACTTTGTGGCCCCCTGGAGATTAAAAGAACTTCCACTATGCCCTAATACTGGAGATAATTTGTGCCATGATGTTTTTATAACGAGGCAAGGGATTAGGGTTTCGTTCAAGCTTTCCTTCATGAATTTAAGATTAACAACATGGTCTGTCTGCACATCCAATTTGAAGAAGGAGGGATTTTGAACCTGCTAGATACATCTGAGGATAACCTGGAGTCCAATATTGAAGTGTTATCAGAGGGACAGAGAGGGAGAGAGAACGTATCCGTCAAGCCAGTGACCAATAGGCTGTTCATGCAAGTGAATCCAGTTGTATAACCATTACATGCGTGTCAGAGTTTGTTTCTCCAAGACCTTTAACACAGCCTACTGAACATGCCAGAGCAAATCCCTCTGAATTGGCCCAGCGCTCGAACATTAATCTGAGGCAGGGGTGACCATCCACAGTCTAAATTGAGCCCTCAGAGACCATTCACCCAGAGAGAAAGCGTTGTTAGAGAGCTGCAGGGACCAGGAGGGTACCGTGTGCCCCCAGTCCAACAGCTCGTGCTGCTGGAGATGAGATAAGGGCTATCAGCTGCCCGGCTCCACTAAGAGGAAGTGCTGCATTTTGATGCTAAGGGCAGCAGCAGCCGCCGCCGCCGGGCACAGAGACCTAAATACGAGCTCAGGCAGCAGGCATCAAAGGCCATTGTGGAGCCAATATAAGTGGAATGCCAATAGAAAGGTGCATGGCACTGATGCAGTCAGCTGTGCCAAAAATACCCATTGTCTCACAGCCCCTGTTGTAGAGATAGTTTATCACTGTAGTTACTTCTATTGGATTCACAGTAAGTGATTTTTTTAGCTGTGTTGTTCTGCATTGTGTTCAGCTTTGCTCCCTTTTGTTCCGATTCACCTAACAAGTTCTAAATCAGCAGGAATATTAACATTAGCATTTGATTGACTGTACCTCCTAACATAACCTCCTTAAAACATAACTAATTTCTCTCCAATAGTTAACATTATTGTTTCGACCTCAGTAACTTTCTTTATTTGCCGCTGTTGCTTTCAGGGGAACCAGTGATTGCTAATCATTTGCATTTGCATATGAAGATAAGTCTAATATGGTTGCTGGCTAATCCCCTCCCTCTAAGTGCTGGATAACAGACCATTTTTAGCTTTTAATCCATTAATGAAATTTGTTTGCTCATTGACTTGAATCATCACCATAATTATAGGGATGAATTTATCATTTCAAGCTATTTGGAATGATGGGTATTGTAAGTGGAATTTGCATATACGAATTAATGACAGTGATGTGTCATTAATTGATATGATTTTTCATAGTCATTGCAGTGCAAATCACACACTCATGGGTGCCTTAATAAGACGCAAAGACTTGAGGTGAACATTTTAACAGTATAAAAGTCAACTGATATTTGCATGCAAGTTTTCATAACTTTTACATTCATGCAATATAGAATATTTCAGATTGTGAGCATTTGAAGAACCTAGTTATCTACTGTACCCTCAGTGATTTGCATGTAATGTAAAAGGGAGAGCTATCCCATAATTTATGTATATGGTGACCCATTACTTTGACATGAATGCATCTCACGGAGGAGAGGCAAAGGTGCATGAGTGTAACCATTCAAAATTACAGTGCCTAGACCTTCATCTGACAGTCTTAAATGCATGCAATTTTACTGGTCAGCACTTTGAAATCATTAACCATAGTTTAGTGTCTAATGCATTATTAATTATGCATGCTGGTTAAGATGTACGTACGTTGCTGTAGCCCTTAATATCTCCCAGAATATATTTTAAGCTGTTATTATTGATTTTTCACAGCTTTTCCACCACGTTCAACACTGACAATTTGCCGTTGCAACATTTTAAAAGCTTGTGTGTTGGTTTCTTACAGCACACTGTCCCTTGTGTCTTGATTTAGACAAAGAAAGTACTCGCTCTGTGATTCAGAAAGATCTTTTGGCTCATGTTGTCAGTGGTGGATGCTGGAGGTTTGTGAAGACGGCTGCCCAGTAGCTCACAAACACAGAAGTAGTCATTGCACACAAACCACTGTCAGTTCTTATCACTCCCAAAGACCCTAAGGGCTGGAGTGTGCATGTGAGTGAGGTGCTTACTTTGTGTTCCTCAGTCCTGATAGCCACCCTTGAGGCACCTTTCATCTGGAGATGTGCTCTCTGCTATTTTCATCCCCTCTATATGTGAGCGCTGGAACCATCAAGAAGCACTAGATTGGAAAACCTGAGAGTGGCATCAAATAAATCTAAGGTTCCACAAGCATTTCCCCCCACCTATTACAGAGCTCCAACTGACCAGCCAACACAGCATCTAGCTAATAAATAGTTTCCGCTGGGGTGACTCCTGGGAAAGAGGCAGGAAAAACAAAACATCTCATCCTATTCCACAGTCTGCATTTAGATTGTTATGTCAAAACCACAGGGAAAAGGAAAATGATACAAATACAGTTTTTGCTGCATACCTAATAAGAGCAAAATATGTAGATTATTTTCTCTCTTCTTATTTTTTTTGGGTGGGGCAGCAGACTAAATGCTATTATTTTCTAACAATAGTTAGAACTTTTTAACTGCAATGATTATACCTGTGTCCTCGTATTGTATTGTATTTTATATATTGTTGCTGTTGTATTTGTGTTTTGTTGCTATATGGACTCATGAGTCTGAAATAAAATAAAATATATAAAATAATCAGTTCAGTACAGGACATGTTTACTAAAGCCACTATCTGTCTTTATGCTGTCACCAGTGCTATGATTTTGTTTGTTTCCTTCCATCGTTCAACTACAGGGATGATAATCCTGCTGAATGATTAACATTCTGAGAACCTCCGTATGAGTTCAAAGCTATCAGGTGTTGCTAATGTGTTTCCAATTTCGTCCCATCCTCTTAGTGCAACCTGCTGAAAAACGGCATCAATATTACAGCGAGCGGTGCTTTTCGCCACAATGCTGCCTGTAAGCGTACAAGACAGCTTTCACATCTGATTATGACCCCTCATAAGCATCGACTGGAGCATCTCTGTAACTCCTGCCCCTAAACATCGCTTAGGGCTACAGAGGCGTTCATATGGCCCCAATCTCTCCATGTCAGATTGGCACGAGGGTAATCGCTGGTGACAGAACTGCCCGTCTGAGTAGCTTTCTCGTCTGTGTGCGTGCGTATGCATTTTTGTGTGCGTTATACCCGGCCTGTCTGAGTGGCCCCTGTGGCAGATGTGGATATTTCTCCATCTCCACAATAGGCCTCAGGTCTATTGCCTCTCCTCCACTCCTTCCTCATCACAGAGTGACCCCCCTGCCATTCACCTGGGAGTGCGAGGGGCGATGATGAGCTTCTTGTCCCAAGGCTGCCTGTGAGAATCAAGCCACTGACATGCGGACAAAGCAGTAGCCAGGCTCTTTGTTATATGTGGATGTGTGTCTGTGCATCTGTGTCTGTTTGCAAATCATGTCATATATGAAACATGAATGACAGAGGTGGCCAATGTCACAGGGGAGGCCCTCCCATTCTTCTGCCTTTGAAATCACACACAAACACACTGTTTACAAATGCACACTCTCCAACACACTGGCATATAAAAGCACCTTGAGGATAAGTGTGCTTATCCATTCCCTCTCCTCTATTCCATCCAATCTTACCACGACACATGCTGTTTTGGATTCACACTGGAGCTCCCTTTTATTCAGGACAAAATCTGTCTGTGTCACTCTTTTGAATCTCTCTTTTGGATCTCACAGTGGCATTGCTTAATAACTAAACCCTGAACAAAGACTCTGTCTGCCTGTCTGAGACTCTTTTACACTCTCTTTACTCTCACTAGCACAGAGCATACATTTATAACTGAACCATAAACCATAAACCATAAACCATAAACCATAAACCATAACTAAAGGCCTGTTTATTCATAGTCATAGAGAACCATTGTCAAAATTAAGGAAGCTGCTTCAAAAACAGATATCCGTAGTTAATTTAGTCCAAGAAAAGACAAAACAAACTTCCATTAGATTGATATTTGAGCTGAAATCAAAGTATCTCAATGTCTTTACAGCCATGAAACTATCGGCAGCGTGTCTGCTAGTGTTGGTAATACTGTAACTAAAAGGATACAGTTGCTGCCTTCAGAATTCCTCATCATCTGCATAACAATAGCAGGATACAATGAGAAAATTTACAACCATGTCTGACAGTTTTTAACCATGAATTCAATGCTATATACAGAAGAGAGAAAAAGCGAGAGGGGGGTAGTCAGAACAGAGAGACAAAACAGATGGACAGAAATAGAGAGGGATGGAGAGTGTGTCTATGAAGGGGGGAGGGGATTGCAGGATGTGCTTCATTATTTTTGCTGCTCCGTTTATTCTTAGCTTGTATGACAACTGCCAGGTTTACGTAAAATCCAAATTTCAAATACTAAGCTACCACATAGCCTAAGGCAAACACACTAAAATCCCCCCTCACACTGTCTACCTCATAAATAGTTAACGCTCAAAACACTGAGACAGCCCTACAAACTTTCTCCCAATATTCATATGCCGCTTGTCATACTCCTGTCACACTCTTTAGACAGACAAATGTAATATTAATCCTTCCACTGCCCCACCTCTGCTATCCCCCTAACACCCTTTTTTCTCCGCTGCCATGACTCCTATATTTGCCTCCTTGGCCCTGGTCCAACTGAGCTGTCAGGCCGAGGCCTCATCTTAGCCCCGTCCGCTGACGTCAAGCCCAAGTGAAGCATTTGTGCGTGGCATCTGCCAAACGGCAATGGCCTGTCATGCTCCTCTCTCTGTCTGTCAGTGAGTAATTGGCACACATAGAGTCTGAGCAGACACATGCAGGTGGTACCTTCTCTCCCCACCTCAGGACCCCCAAGGGGCCCGTTTAAGCAGTAGTCCTGTGGCGGCAGCCTGCTTGTGTATATATTATGGGCAATATCCTGCACTCCTTCACAAACTTTAAGTGCCAAAATAAAACATAATTGGCCGTCTGGAGTTGGGGCGTAATGGCATGCATTCATTTTAAGGATTGAAAAGTTTTCCTTCTGCATGAAAAATGATGGTGGGATATTTTGTGTTTGTTTATTTAACAGATGGCATTTGTTCTCTGGTCTCACCAACCCTGTACCTCCTGCAGTATGCCAGACTTAAAATTCAGCAGCATATGTGGTACAGCAGGGGTGTTAGTCACGGTGCAATAGCCAAATCCCAAACAGGTTGTAAATGCAGGTCTGCCTTTCTAGTCCCTCTGTCTACATCCCCATTGCCCTGCTAAAACCTGAGTTCCCAATGTTCACAGATTTGCTAGAGGCTGCTCTGAGGGCTGCGTACCTGCCAAACACGAGGCAGAGTTAGTCACTGTAACACAGGGATTGACAAATAAAGTGTCAAAGACTGTTAGACACCACTCAGGTTAAAGCTCTTCCTTGGCTCTTGACCGGTCAACATGTTCAAACCTGTTGTTACCCAAGCAGCTCTTTATTGTAAAAAAAATCATGAAATTGGTAAAAGTATTTTTATTGGGTTTCATTTTTTTCGTCTAACATCACCTTTGTGTGTCCTTTAAGTGACATGAATTTCTATCACTTTATCCTGTGTGTAGTGGCTGAAACATCTGAGAAATGACTCCCATAATCAAAAACACAGGCATAAGCATCAGTGCTGGTACAGGTTAGTTTGTCAATAATTGTTGAGAAACTCTTTCCAGAAAGCATTACATTATGGATTGTTTTACATTTTATAACATGTCCCAATTTGACAGAGAAGAACGCTTTGAAAATGCAGTCTTTCTAAAATGTCTGCACATTCAGAAAAAAATTGATCTTGGCAAACCAGGGTTAGGGATACAAATAAACCACTTGATTAAGGTTATGGGATGATTGTGGCTATGGCTGGTTAATATTAATAGCACGTCTGTGATGGGACACAAACTGTGGTTAGATGTGGTACCTGCCCATCCACCATCGCCAACCTCCACAAAAATAATCATTGCTCCGCTACATAAAGGGCACACTAAGTGCATTGAAAGTTGGTGCTGAATGTCAATCATGAGGTGCAGAATCGTCTAACACAGCGGTCGGCAACCTGAGTCACACATGCCACCAGTGGCCCATGGTAGCTTAACCAATGGAAATGTTGAAGTGCCCCTTCATCTACATGCCAAATTACCTCTTTCCCAGCCACAGTTGCACGGCCTGTTATTCACCGTAGTTTGAATGATTTGTTTCCTGTGAAGACCTGCCCTACTGTTCCTCTGATTGGCTAGTACTTGTTTCCTGTCAAAAGTGTATTGCTGATGAACAAGATTGGTGAAAGGTTGGTAGGATGAATGATTTCAACTCAGTTGTGTATGTTTTCAAAAGGATGACAGCCTTTTTTTATAGCGCTCTCTTATATGACTACAATGTCCTGATTAGGAGAGAAATATGTTTTTTCTTCAATGTTGCTATATGGAATAAAGACAGACCAGTTGGAGATTTTAATTTTGATGTGGTGTCATGGCATTTTATATCGAAAAGGTTGCCGAACCCATGTCTGATATGAGGATATGGGGATGCTGGACTGTGTCAGAGTCACAGAGGGTCTGTTATAACCACAGATGAACAGCTGCACGTAGGAGGTGCTGCCAAAAGTTAAAGTAGTTTTGGTTCCAGGTGCCGAACAATGATTAATGCAAGTGGCCTTAGCACTATCCAGCAGTACTTTTCCCCATAATTGACACCGGAGTTTAACCTCCACTGTTTGATTATTTCCATTATCATCATATCATATGTATCATTTGGTATTTTTGCAGAGTTTCATCATACAGTCGAATCATATGCACCAAGCCATTTTTTATCCCATAAGCAAGGTGATCAATATACAAAAAACAAACTTGGCCTTCCTCGAGCAGCAAATGTAAACAAACCTGACCTCACACCTCAGGCTAGTGTCGGACATTGTACGCTCTTGGCCAAGAACCAATACACTTTTAGAATATCCATGGAAATGCTAAAAGTTCACAGATACAAAATTAGCTGGAAGAATTGATTATGGACATAAGCACTGTATGACAGTTCCTTCTAGCTCACCAGCTAAACTCTTAACAAGCACTAACACTCTATTGATTTGCCTCAACTTTACCCTGTTACATCCTTAAACATGTTCCAGTGTTGATCATTTAAGATTCACGATATGCAACCTCTGTTCAAATTGCTGTATTTTTATGGATTACTGTACTGTACTCTGCAGCCCAACTCCTGGGCAAGTGAAGAGAAACGTTAATACCATTGAGCCCCTGTGCTGTGTTAAAAGTAAATCTCTCATTAGTATGTAAACAGGACTGTAGTGGGTCAAAACAACAAGACCCAATGGACTTCCTCTCAGAATAACATGGCCTTGAGTCTCTCCACTGTCAGACATTCAGAGCCCAGGAGCTGTGAGAGCCAGACCACTAGCCTCCCTGCTGACTGCAGACGGCAATCAACAGCACTGTGAGACCACTAAGAGGTCATTGCATGATCCAGACACTTATCAACCACCTCCCAGTAGCCTCCAGACCGTTAACATCTCCTTAAGTAGATTGTGTGTGCAAGTCACAAAGTGTTCTTCTTCCCTGACACTTCAGTGACCTCAGTAGGCACCACTGATTTTCCCTATTCTCGACTTCTATAAATCCATCGCTCTCTTCCTGTCTCCTTCCTCTCCATAATACATTGGCTGATTTTGCTTGCTATACATTACGTCATGGTTTCTGTTTTGTTTCCATCTCATTTCCCCTAAAAAAGCATCAGGACATTCCAGCCCCATTCCAGATTCTCCTTTCCTGTCCCCTTTCCATGTCTTGACCTGTATTTCTGTCTCTTCCCAATGTAGACGAGTGTTTCTTATCTTCTATCTAGTCTCTGTAAAGTGAATAGGTAAGGTCAGGTTGGCTGTGGTTCCCTTTAGCTGCCATATTTTTACATAACACCAAAAATGTGCTCTGAGGGCAGAAAAATATGAATGCTTTCTGATGTGGAACACATCATTGGACTGGTGGTAGCAGCAGCACCGCCGCCCCCTCCTCCCCACCAGTGTTATTTCCATCTTCTTTGACAAGGGAGATGGCTTTTGTACTGGCATATGGTATAGTGCACCATAGTGGAACTAAAAGACTGAATCAAGTGGCCTGATCCAACTCTCCCTAGGGGTTCAACGCTACAGAGACGAGAGATTATAGACTCACAATTCCTGTCCTTCAGAGGACCCCACTGTGACATTCTACCATGCAAAAGCCATTCTCAAACACATTCCCACAATGCAAAACAGGGCCAGCACCATGACATTGTTTGGATGGTGGCGAAAAGATACAGAAATGTATAAGGCATGCTCCGCACTAAGGCACACCACATTGACTGTATATTGAAAATGTTGTATACATGAGAAGAATGGGAAAAGGAAGATAACATTCTAAAGGGTAAAATCCCATCATCCACAGGAGTGCTTTCCAGTATATGTGACTGTCTGGCATTCAAAATTGATGCCAGTCTGTTGTTATTCAGCTTTCTGTGGATCTCCAGGTGCTGTTGCCACGGCGCCTTTAAATATTTCATGCCCCTCCAACTTTTATGCGCCAGCCAATGATTCCAAGATATCGATTCATTTCACCTATCAAAACACCATGTCGTTGCCCTCACATGTCGAGGCGCTGGCTCCTGATATGCACCCCTCGTTTTTCTGCTTGATTAATCAATAAATGCCCTTGCAATTTTGCCCAATTAGTTTCACACTCTTCCCATCGATTAAATAGGGAGGAAAAACATATTCCATTTTGATGCACATCAAAGGGAACTCAGACACCTCATCAGGTGGTATTGATCACAGCCAGTCGCCCTTACAGATCTGTGTGCCAATGACCTCCATCATTTGGCCCCACGGCTGGCTTATGCACTCCAGACAAGTGCTGCCGTCATCAATCCCCCAGCACCTTTGACCACCCCCCTCATCTCTCTTCTTTTCTCTCCCCCTTTCCTATCCTCTCTCTCCTTTGCTGCATCACCTACATCCATTCCTCTACCCTTTCTCCCGTCCCTCCCCTCTTGTTTCCCAACATTTCTGTTCCTTATTCCTTCCTTCCTGTAATCAGATCATGGCGACCCCCTGCTGGTGTTAATGGAGGTGAGAGTCATCCCTGGGTGTCAGGATGCATCTCATCTCTCAGGTGCTAGCCTGCCAGTAATGAGGAGGGGCACTGTCAAAACCCGGCTTCCCGCTGTGGCAGACACACATGAGGGCATAATGAGCAGTGCAAAAATAAAAAAAATAAAAAAAGTTAAATTCTTGCCTCGTTCAACAACATGTTATTGTGTGAGCTGAGCTTTTTCTGCATGCGGCCGTGTTGTCTGATGCCCCCACAGCCTATATGCCTCACGATATGATTAAGTGCAAAGTGCAGTGTACATATCAGCGTAAATATGTGTACTCAAATGTCCAGTGGCATCTATTAATGAATGTTGAGGACTGTGTTCAACAAGGCTCATCAAAGGTGACAAGTGCTGTTCGAGAGAGATAACTCAAATATCAAGATGCTTTGCACAACAGCTGGTGTAGTGCATATAGAATCACTGCAGCCACATTTACAGTTAATGGGTGCATTATTCTCAATGTATGCAGGGGTCATGCAGATTAATTGACATCTACGTGATGTAAATGTACCAGATTTAGCCAAATGGTCCATTTTCATTTGCCATCCCTCGGACAGGTTGATGTTAAATGTGGAAAAAAATGGAGAAAGTCAAGACAAAGGTTAAACAAATAACACTAAAGCACTAGTTAACACAAGACTAAGCATTACAAAGTAGAAGCTACAGGCAAAAGGCACATAGGAAACATATACAGTTGACAATATCATTACACATAACATATATACAGTTGACAATATCATTACACATAACATGTAGCATTTCAATTTGATATACATTTAATGATCATTGATTGAAGCAAGAGTTCCGCCAGGGAATTTAAACACTAGTTCTTTTGTATTATTCATTTTATTCAAATTAATGTCTTGTCTACACATTTCACCAAACCCTCTGAAAGATTAGAATTTTATATTATACTAAAATATATATTTTTAAGGTAACAATTGGGCCTTTTGTTTCAGGTCTTCAAAGTTTTTTGTATTCAGTCTCAAAAGACGTACATGTCTGTGTCCAGCTACTTAAACTTGAAGAATAATTGCTTTCATCAACAGTTGTATTGCCTGCTCAGTCAACTATCTTTAATGAATCAGAATTCATCCAAATCCTTCTGAGTCACACATGGACACAAATAACATACATTAGTCGCGTAGACAATAAATTATCAGCAGCCAAGTTATTGACATATAACCTTAACAACAGTGGACTCAAAATGGACCCCTGTAGTATCCAACCTTTTCTGTGCATCCTGATGATGAAATGAAATAGGAATAACACCCTCTCTTGCTTTCACAATCTCCAAAAAACAAGCAGTTTAAAGTTTTAGCTGGTTAATGTTTCCTAAAGCCAAGTAGACGTGTAGACAAATAGAGACTGAGCTGAAAGGCATAAAAAAGACTTGTTTTTACTCTCCATTGCTCAGCAACTTTGGACATGACAGGGTGTATTTATGCTGATTAGTCTGTAGTTGTTATTGTCTTTAGTCCCTGATTCATGGACAAGAGTAATAAATGCCTTCTTTCCCAGTGAAAAACCTCCCTGGGTAGTGGGCAGATTAATGACCTTGGTTAAGGGACAGATTAGTGATTCTTTATGGGTCTTCTTTGTATTTTTCTTTTGCCCTGTAGCTCTTAAGACATCTGATAATCTTGTCAACTTTGGACTTTAAATCAGTATGAATAACAAAAAAACGATGTGAGTGTGAGTTTTTATTGTTGCCACGAAATGATTATCAAATGCTTCTGCTATTACACTGAGGTCTTGAGTGCAGTTTCCCTTTGAATTAAGTTCGGACTTGACTCACAGATTTATTATTACGGTCTTTGCTAATGATGCGAATACAATAAGTTTGCTTTAGCTTTTGAAATTCACTCATCACTTTGTTTCTGAGTAAGTTAAAAGTCTACACATCATCCATTCTACCTTTGAGGTATTATTTAAGAGCATGTTATCTTTGTTTTATAGACGCAATGTATTTCCCATTCAGCCAAGGAAGAAAGTTCTGCCAGCTAGAAATATGTTTCACTTACCTCCCAAAGCTGTTCAGATACTAAATTACTTTAATAAAGGCACTAACGTTATTTTAACAGTCTTGAAAGAGACAGTTTAGTCAATTTAGAGCATTTAAGCTCACACCTACAAATGCTAACCTGACAAAATGCTTCATTAGATTGCTAATCAAGTCCTATTTGTTTTATATATATTTCACAATCATACAATCCTTTTATAAATACTGTAATATTGCTGGAGATCAGATCAATTTGTATTTGTAGTATCTCCAGCCTTAAACGATCGTCATTTTCAGTTTTTTTCTATTTAGTTTATAGACACAATACATCAATACACAATACATCACTTTACAGGATGATCTCTTAGTCAAACACATGACCAAATTAAATTAATTATCGTAAAAAGGTGGATGATAACTCTCCAATATTTATAGCAGGCATTTGTGGTGAAATAAAATTCAGCCACAAATGAGAGAAGCAAAAGACATTTCAAAATTTCAAGACACTTCAAAATTAACAGTGTTTGCTGAGATGTCAGTTTTAATGGTTATCCAGTTGTCCCCATGGCTTCAGCGTCTGGTCCCAAATAAATCTATCAACTGTTTGAAATAGTTTCAAGTGTCGTTGTTTAATTATTGCTGGATTAAGAGTATGTAATATAGCCTGGGATAATGAGCGATGTAAATAATGAGGGTGGATCATATTCCATTACTGTCAGCTACACTGTGTCAGAGAAACACTCATCCAGTCAAGCCAAGTAAGCAACCTGAGAAAAAGAAAGAGTGTTTCAGTTTCAGCCAGAAATCTGCTCATCTCCTTGTATGAAGTCACGAGCAGGTCAGCAGATATATTCCAATAAGCACGAGAAAACGTTGAAACACTTTTTTTTTCGACAAATGTCCTGGCAGGAATGTTTCCCTGTCCATAAGATAAGATGCTGTTGTAGATGGAACACTTGTAAACTGGGACACTTCTCCCTTTTATATTGTTAGTGAAAGTGTATTTTCATTTTAGGTAAAGTGCTAATAGGCTTGTTTCATGAGCATGAATAACTGAGAAGACAAGAAGCACCGCAATGTATTTAATCATTAAAGTGACTTGTATTTAGTCAAGTGTGTATAAAAGTACTCCTCTTTTATCTTGAATAATTCTTGCAATGAAGAGTTTGGTGAGGTCATTTTTGAGAAGCAAATTTTCTCAGAGTCAGCACCTCCACCATCTCTAATATGGAGGAGCAACAGAAGACATCCGATCACTGACATCTGAAGGGCTTTATGATTTTTATATTGCTATAAGTAATGCTCATTTTTCAGTTGTTTTCAGTAATTACAAGTAAATGTGCCTCTCTATCTAAATAAATGTCTTTTACCATGTGGGAAAGCATAGCCGGGAGCAGCCTTGGTTCAATACAGACAGACAGATCAATATGTGAATGGTCCTTTCATTATTCAACTAATGCATGTTGGTTTTACATGCAAGATGGAAAGCGAAGGAGCATGGAAATAGTAAAACCCATAACACAAATTAACCACAAAAGACAATAGACCATGCATTTAAAATGTCCCATTAATAAGTTGGGAAGACTGCAGATGTTGTTATTCCTTAACTTAAATCGTATATCAAAGATAATGGTGTATGTGCAAGATCAAAAGCCTCCGCCTATATTCAAGTACTGCTCCACTCAGTTGGTACTTTGTTTTTATTTATTTTTCTCATGCATTCTGACCTATTGCTGTAAATCATACTGGGCTTTGAGCTTGTTGATGTGTGAAAACTTTCAACAAAAAGCTTCTTGAGACCTCTTTAGTTTGCATTGCTACTACCTTTTGATGGGAACTACATAAATTATGCATGGGCTGAGCATTAGGGCTGAATTTAAACCCCAGTGTTATACACCAGCGCCTCAAGATATCTGAACACACAATCAATAATTCTCCATCAGCCGGTGAGGCTTCCGAGAGGCCCACACAGTCTTCTTTGAAGCCGCCTGACAAGTTAAACCCGGTCCAGTTTCTTTTCTACTAATGGCCACCCTCTTAGGAGAATATGACATGTGCTGCTGTAAAGTCTTATTTGTATGTGGCCTATGAATGATATGTGGGGGTATTACAGGGACAATTTTAGACTTAGTTTTGGTCTTAGAAAGTGTGCGTGGTTGTGAAGAAAGAGGAAATATCCTCTTTGAAAACAGCATCAGCATAAAGAATTATCCATTTCAGTTCTGCACAGCTTAAAAAGCATGACAGTTAGGATTGGTACAAATTCACTTTAAATCCTTGATTCTTTCACTCAGAATGTTTTCTCCTCTGTCTCTTTTTTTAGGGTGGGGGGGATAGTGCCCTTTGGCAATATTCAAAGGAAGGAGGGAGAGTTGGAGATTTAGAACATTTGTGCTAATGAAGCAAGCCTCCTCTGATTAATTCCTCGAACAAGCTATTGATCAATTAGCAACACGGCTACGTTTGCATTCCTCTGTGTCTCATTTAGACCTTGCTTTGATTGATACACTGATTCTACCTACAACAAAAAGCCATTCCCATGAGAAGTGAGCCAAAGACTTGCAACACAGGCCTAGAAACATGAAACGGATTTTTTTTTCTCGATTATTTTCGGCCCTCCATGTCAATCTCTCTGTACGGCTCTGTTACTTTCTTTCTAGACTTAAGGTAGTTGTCACATCTGGAGGGAAGGGTTACTCATGTGGTGCAACTTTGAGGCAATCTACTAGACGGCTGCCTGAGACCACAGAGTTAAGAGCATGAAGATTTCTTTCTCTTTCTTCCATGTCCAACTTGAAACCGTGTGTGTGTGTGTGTGTGTGTGTGTGTGTGTGTGTGTGTGTGTGTGTGTGTGTGTGTGTGTGTGTGTGTGAGAGAGAAACATAGAGGGCAGACATGAGCGTGTATCTGTGAGGAAACTACAGATAAGTATTTCTATTCAATTGAAACACAAAGGACTTTACAGGAAGAAATATTCCACACACCGTACCAAGGTCTGTCTGAGACATGTTGGACAAAAATCAATAAATTAATCCAAAAGAACTAGACGGCCACTGTGCGGGTCCGATAACAACTACAAGTAATAGAAAGGAGACAATTTAGAGGAATTCTGGGATTGAAACACCAAGGCCTAGTCACAAATGAGTTTGGCTTGCTATCCATCAAATGAGATACTCAAACCCCCTACAGGAGCACAAAAGTTTCTTGATGGATTAGAAAAGCAGGCCCTGCTTTCAGCAACCACACATTGTGACATATTACTTAAATTAACAAAATTGTCACAACTTTGAGGTTTTAATAATACGCTTATCTTGAGAACGTATCACAGGTCAGCAGGTGGAACATTTCTCCAGATGATTTGTTTTGCTGTCTGTTCTTCAGTCGGAGAAAAGAACCAACAAGGACAATAGCAGACCACACAATGTCATACCTAGGTGATGCAAGACTTTGACAGAATGCTCCAGCGACATCACAAAGGTCCCTTTTGGACACCTTTCAGCACCTCTGTCGCAACAGCGAAAGCAAGAGGAAGCAATTGGTGCTCCCTGGATTGGAACATCCACTCTGTCAGTTGCTGGGCAGAGTGTTTTTACTCCTCAAACAGATATGGCACATTTGTGTGGGTACAGTTATGTGTATTAGTAGATACTAATGGCAGACTTTAAGCCTCCCCTCTTTTCAGTGTATCAAAATCTTTTACTTATGTCACAGTGTGAAAGGCTGACTTTACTCTCAAGGTGTGACCGTTTATATTAAAGCTGTTTACGTTCCACTGGATTTTGTTTTCCAAGAAACCAGTGAGATTGTTTGGGTGATTTCTGTGAGTTGGGTCTAAATTCATGCCTTGTCTTGTCCTGTTGTGTCCTATCCTTATGGATTCACATTTCAGTCGTGCTTCTAAACACATTGACCACAAGGGCACCCGCTGACAAACATACAATGAATTGCGGTCAAAAGGAATAGGTTGTGAGTCTGGGCTTTCCCTCTTAACAACCATCGCCACGGAGACCGTGAAGTGAAACAGTCAAGTAACTGTCAGCCGAGACAGTGGAGCGAGAAGAGGGGGAGAGAAAGAGGAGAGAGAGAGAGAGAGAGAGAGAGAGAGAGAGAGGCAGAGTAGTATATAAACAGACTCCCTGTAACAAGTTTGTTTTTTCAAGGTGTCAGGTTCCATAGCCAAGTTTACGGTTATCTGTGAGGTCTATCCTGTTTGGTTTGGCATGAGCCAGTGCTGCGGCAATAAATTTCACTGAATGCTATGAACCGTTAATTAGGCTGGCAAATGGAGCTTGTAATTTGGCAGAAGCAAAACCCACAGCTCTTTGAATTGCAGATACACTGCTACAGAGGCTGAAAGGAACTGCAACTGCTCTGACGAGGCTCTGATTGAAGTTTGCGTGTGTGTGTGTGTGTGTGTGTGTGTGTGTGTGTGTGTGTGTGTGTGTGTGTGAGTGTGAATGACTATCTGATTGTGTGACTGTGCGTATGTATGTGTTCACTTGCAAGTGTGTGGATTTGCCCATGCATGTAGACATGTAGTGTGTGTGTGTGTGTGTGTGTGTGTGTGCGTGTGTCTGTGTGTGTGTTTTATTTATTTGGAGGATCTGAAAGCTTCCTGGCAGCTGCTAATCTTCCACCAAAAGCAAGGCTGAGGCTTTCACTTGGCACACCCCTCTTTTCTCTGTCTGTCTCAAATTGGATGGAAGTGAAATGGGCTCTTTTATGGTGAGCGAGTCGCTCAAAATGGCTAGACAATCGAGCGTGGCGGAGCATTGAAACAACTTTGAGGAGCTGTGATTTACTTTCATCTACATGAAATCACAGGGCTATTTGATCACCAGGCGAACCCGCATAGCAGTCTGAATGAAACCTGACCGACATGAGAGAGGTTTCATCAGGCGTTGGATAAGTGCTGCAGACTGTATAGAAAAAAAAAAATAAGAGAAGAGCGAGGTGCAAAAGAAAGAGAAAGGTGAAAATAGATGCATGTAAGTACAGGCTTATGCTCTGCCCATCACTATGGCCTTTGGACACGTTTTGAATGCAATGGAGAGGTTAGCGAGGTGGGACATGCTGCTAGGAGCCCAGCCAAAGGAAAATGTAGAAGACGCACACACTCACACATACATGTAGACTCGGTGTGCCATGGGAATCCACAACAGTACTATAGGATCAATTACTGGCTGGTTGCTGGAGGGGTCATGCTGCATCGAGTGTCCAGGGAGGTAGGTCGATCAATGCTCACAGTAGAGGGGTGCAACATACCAAACCTACACTACATACATGGTGGAAGCAGTGCTTGCCACTCTTGTATCTACATACCACTTAAATGTTATTTTGTAACAAGCACCCTGCACAGTGCAGATAACAAGAGTGACCACCCATACATAACGTAACAACACACAGCGCCGTGGTGATCTGTGAAAAGTGTGAAAGTAAGATATAGGTCAAAGATCATGCACACTGCCCACCCAGTTTAATATCTAAACCATGTCTCCAGGTCATGCACCCCACACTAATTATGAATGTTTAGAGCTACACGCCGGCATAGGGAAAAAAAAGAAAATAAACAAATATAATGGCAGTCCTTCAATGAGTAAGGCATGCTTTGCCACGATGGTTAGAACCAGCCAACCATACACCCGCACAATCAAATGGGATCAGCACATGATTAATAATCTTTTCAATAAAAAAATAACAGAATTTAAATGAGGTCAAAGAGCAGCCACATGTTTTTAGCCACACTGGTGGTAAGTGAGTCTATCTGTTAGTCTGTTGGTCTTCCACTTTGGTCCAAACTGAAATATGCCAACATTATTGGATCAGCAGTCAGCTAAGAGTCATGTGCAAGGAATCCTGGCTGTATAGGTTGTATCTGCTGTAGTTGTGAGTAAATCACAAGTCACTTAAAATTCAAGAATGTTATCGATGATTGGCTGCGAGCAAAACCATGCAAAGAGTTTGTTTGTCTAGATCAGGCTACAACAAGGATCAATTAGGTATTGTTTGACTAGATACGTTTTTAATATTACTTGGTACTGGGTTATTTTGCAAGATACCTTAAAGTATTGAATACCGATACTCACCCCTATTTTTTGCCAAACTTTATTCTTTATCCCCTACAGTATTGTGTGTGGAGGCCATAGGACCACACCTGACAAAGTGGTAAATAAAAGCAGGAAAATGATTGAGGAGACCAAGAAAGCCAGCCCCTCAGCATTAATTTGTTTGACAGCACATACTGACGGATTGATAGGCATGATTGTGGGGAGGGTAGAGGCGTGCAGGGAGAGTGGTGTTATCACATTTTGGACCCTGTAATACTTCAAGGCTCCTACACCTCTAATGAGGTGGAGCTGAGGTGGAAAGATTAAAGATAAAGCCTGACAGAACAGCAGCATGTAAATACCTCAGACAATAGTGTCTTTGCATTATGCAGGCCCTAAATAAAGTCAAAATTTAGAACAGTATATGTGTATTTTATGGACATAGCCATTGTTAATATCGAATTGCAACAGGGTTTAACAACAACATTTTTGAAATTGAAGTAATTTTGTGTGGCAAAATTCAATCTACATTCAATTATGTTATTCATCATTAATCATTATTTAGATCCATGACTGTGTATGGACTGTTCTAGGTAATTCCGTATTGCTCCTCACATCCCTCCATACCATCACCTTTCCTATGGGATATCCATGTCATTTCTCATCCTTTACAGTGCCTCTGTTTTAAATGGCCTCCATTCACTTTCTTTAATTGGAGAGTGCAAGTTTTGTCACCATCTCATTAATGTCCAAGTCTTCGCACACGCAGCCAGTTTTGCTCCAGTGAGCACATCTGTCCATGCTCATCCATGCAGCCACAGAGGTGTCAGACTCGGGAAGACACACACACATTTGCCCATATGCACATGCAAGGTATTGTCACTTTGGTTATTAAAAGTAAAGCTGGGCCCATTATGATCCCATTCAGAGAGAGAATAGCTCTCTCGAGGTGAATGATGGCACATCACACACTGCAGGGTGGAGTGGGAGCTTCTGTGAAGCTGGAGGGAAAGGAGAATCGACGAAAGGAGATGGAAAGAGGTGAGTCTATAGAAAGATGTGAGAAGAGGAGTGGAAAAGAACCGGTAATGAATGATGATGGTGCCTATGTGTCCTGACTCACCAATCAGAAAATAATGTACTGTCTGAGCGCTGGCTTTCCAATACAAGGTTGTGTAGAAATTAGGGAAAGGTGCCTGAAAGCTAACAAATGCACACTCACAGAGTCAGGATTAGAATAACAATTATTAAATTTAGCATGAATGGGTTAGTCCACCTATGTTATCTTATCAGTTTTAAACCTGTATAAAAAGTTAATTGACCTGAGAATGAATAGCGCAAGGTTATAATTGGATTGGACTTCTACGATGGGTGTCTGTTTCTCTGTCACATTACTGTTGATAGATAACTGCTTGGTATTTTTGTTTGGTTGCTGTGTAAATAAGATATTTCTCTTGAAAGCAACCTCTGCGACCAACGATTAGTTTTTGCCTTAGTAAACTTTGATATAATTTGGTATGGAAACGTTCTTCTTACGATAGGCCAAGAAATATCAATGCATATAATTGGAGGTGTTCTAGCTAATCACATAATTCCCAAGTAAATTCTACACAAATTGGAGGAAAATGTTTGGCTCATGACGTGAACATCTCCTGAACATCTTCTGAACATCTCAGCTCCTGGGAACATCAATGGGATTTTAAAAAATGTAGGAAAACAGCAGGGCAATCACATCTGTCAGTTTAAATATGATCAGCACTGTGTTTTATAGAGCAGTGGAGCTTCTATGGATCAACAAAATATTTTTATATTGTGAAATCTCAAAAACTAGTCTATTTTGTGTGTATTCATTAATTATGTTTGATAATGTTAAACATTGAATAGATTAACCTTTTAGCTCCTGAGGGAAATATGTGGCTCTTCAGCTGCAAAATTACACTTTGTTCATATAGAAATATTGATTAGCACAGCGTTAAACACATATGTGGCTCTGCATAGACTCATCATAACGGTTTTAGTTGTGCTCTCCACTGAAAGCGTAATATCTGTTGAATACGATGATTCCTTGGAAAAGTGGTTGTTGGAGAAGACTCAACCATTTTCTCTAAATTTCTGATGGTTAATCCTACTACTCCTGTGGAGCTATTGCATACTCAAAAAATCCCATCATAGACTTTACAAGCAGGATGTAAAATAGCCCATTCTTGTCAGTATAGCAGTATCTTGCATCGCCTATACACTGATGCCATCCTGTATCACTTAACAACAAGTGGCTCCGGGAAATGCATTTGTGCTCATAAATGTCAACATTTTGCAGTGTGCCTCATACTTGCTTCACACGCTACAAAGCAGAGAATTCACATATTAAAATTGCCCTTCAAGACTTTGGGACAGCCCACGTTATAAAGGATCCAAATAAAGCATTCCTGGTGGAAATCACAAGCATCCGGAGAGAGAGTGGAACTTTGAACATGTCAGCTGTTTTTTTTCAGACCTGTCTCAGAGGAGAGGTTTATGTAAGTGGTTTATTGGATGCCTGCATCATGGGGGGACAAAGGAGGGGAGACGCAGGGCATTTATGAGATTAGCACAAAGTAAACTTCTTCTTAGAGTGATTTCTCCCTGCAGAGGACATCAGCAGTCAGCAAGACGGAGAGAATAGAAGGAATAGGGTGGGGCGATGGGTTAACAATCAGTTCAAGAATCAGAGAAAATAGCAACATTCAAAGCGCGGTCCAAGAATATGGTTGGAAGGTAATGATCTCGAGGAAAATGAGAAGAAAGTGCAAGTGACGGACAAAATGTGTCATGTCTCCATTACCTTAAGTGCATGGTGACCGTGGAGTCAGAGCGGGTGACTGTCATGTCACATGTATGACTGTCATCCATGATGTTGGCACCCGTTCATTGACTTGCCGTACAAGTATACGGTTTTACAAGGGTACAGGGCTAAATTAAAGCAAAAGACATAGGTCATTGATCACTTACTGTTCTCTCTGCCTTACAGATTTTAAAGACAGAAAGGTTCGAACAGACCATCTTCGCGATAACCTTTTTTTTATGAGAATGTACTTTCGCAGGACACATCAACCTTTTTACACACATCCATGAACAAAAAAGTTTGGAAATATTTTGCTTGTTGACAGCAAAGTATGGATTGTCATTTGGCTATATTAGATGCTAGCTCTTGGCTTAGAAAATAGACTCCTTCTTTTTTACAACCCATTCTCACTCCCAACATTTCAATTAACGCAGCTTTGTCAGTGCTCCACGGCGTCTGAAACAACGAACATTTAGTGTGTGTATGCGATGCACCCACCCGTGGCTTTACGGGCAGAGCAACTGATGTAGTATAAGTTGGGAGATAGTCCACATATAAGGTGCATGGGTCAAAAAAACCACAGGACTTTTGTCCAGGAGACTGTTGCTAGTGTCCCACGCGAACCTATAGCCATTGGGTTCCGAGATTGCATTTCAGCCGGTGTGTTCCACCTCTTTTGCTCTAGCCTGCTAGAACGGGATTAGTCACTACAAACAGAAACCAGAACGTTTTCATGGCCAAAATCTTGTATCCCGTACAAACTACATGTAAATGCAAGTTATGTATATAGAGATTACGTTCTGACACGTCAAGTTCTATAATTTATTAAATAAAATATTATACATGTATATATATATATATATATATATATATTATTGGTGTAACAATGTCAAAATTGTCAAATAGTATGTATGTTTTGGCTGCTATTTAGGGAAAACGAATGAGCATATCGCAGAAGTCGTTTTGGGAGAAAGGGGGGAAATGTATCGGTGTAACAAACATCTGACCTGGTGATAAAGTATCAGATGGGAAGTGGCACTACATCACTCAGAGGGAGACAAACCCAATCTGCCACTTCAGGTCTACTGCTTCGAGAGAGGAAGGGAGGGTAACAACACACCCAAGGAAGGAGTCTCAGCCTCTGCTGGCGCTGTCGCCAGTTAGCCATGCACAGCAACAGCTGGGCACTTTGATTAATTTGTCCGAAGGCAGTGATTTATTCGTTTGTAAGGGACCCGCGTGAACTCCACAATGGCTTTACATGGTGTGCATACAAAGGCAACATGCATTCCCACTCCGACTCACTTTATATTTATACAAGTTTCTCTCTCTCCCTTTCCGTCGCTCCTCTTCCCTTTGCATTAATCAGTTTTGACAGCTACCGAGAAGAGTGTGTTTAATGTGAATTTTTATCATGATTAATTTTGTTTGAAGGAGGTATCTCTGATACATTTTAATGGGGTATCTGCTTAGATCTTTCCTTACATAGACTCTAGTGTTGGTTACTCTACCCAAGTCAAAAAAAGAAATTGAATACTCTCTCCAAAGCCAGACTACCATATGGAAACAACACCTGATGAATTTCATATTCAGTAAGTAAAATGCACGTTTTGCACTTGCACAGATATTATATGTCTGCAAGGAAATAATCCCTTCAGTTGAAAGATCGAATCACAAAAAGTATTTCAAGTAGATTAGTACCATTCTGGGAGAATATAAGTCTTACTCGCAGCTGGTGCCAGAGATGCAGAATGTGTTGATGATGGGAGCTGTTTTACTATGGACTCTATATATACCACCTGCCAGAAGTAGTGCAAAAGAGCATGTGAATAGTGTCCATTAACCCTAAAACTAATCCTGTTATGGATAAACCATCTCTGGAAGGATAAACGTTAAATCACACATGGTGTAGGCAGTACGGCGTGTGGGTAAAGCTGCTGCAGCACCATCTAGACAAAAGTACACCAACAGATCTTGGAACACACACACACATGCAAAGTGCTGACGCTCGCATTTCATGCTCTGTGTTTTCACTCTCAGCTCTTATAATCTGTTTTATCTCAGGTGCTGCCAATAGCAGGTTTAATTAACGAGAGGATATTCCTAATGTAATTTAGCCAGCACAGGATTATAAAATGACACATTACTCTACAGCCTGCAAGGCAATGAGAGAAAGATACAGTGGATAGGGAAAGTAGGATGGAGGGAGGAGAAAAAGAAAGAAGTCTTTATAACTTCAAAATATTATCAGCACCACATCACAGCTCAAAGGGCACTGAAAGTTGGAAAGTAATGCATACACGTATACTGAATCTGTGTAAGAGTCAGTGTGTTTCTATTTGTTTGTGTATATTGTGTCTGTGTGTGTTTGTACGCGTGTCAGCAGTCTTACTTTCAAGGGGATAGGATTTATCTTTTCGTACAGAGGGAGTCCCATACTAATTAAGGCTAGGCCTATGAGAGTGAGTTCCTCAGCCTCAAGCATTACAAAGTGTCACTCTCCCATTCATCCTGAGACCCAGTGAAGCAGCAGGCAGGCAACCAAGAGACACAGGGTTAATATTAAAATCCAGATTGCTGATGTCCTGTGTACACCACTCAATGGATGGATGTGTTTATGAATGGATAGATGCAGTTGGCTGGCAATTGGTGTGACTTAGTAGCAGGAAAGCGCTCTCCTTTAACTTTACAGTAATGCTCCTCCAAGGCCATTTTTTTATGGAGTCACTTAAGATGGTAACTATAAATAGTTTCATCCCTATGTCAATAGCACCGTGTCCTTACTGTACATCATCACTAATACAAGTATTTTATGCATCAGACATAATTAAAAATGTATGTATGTATACATACTTTTATTAGTTGTTGTTTTTAGATTTGTTATTTTTGTATGTAAATTTGAATTCCAATTTGAAGATTTTATGCACACACATGAAATTCCATGATTGGGCAGTTAAGTCCAGGAAAGTCACACATCCTTATAGACCGATGTTCTGGCCACCAACCCCTTCCATTTAATACAGTGCAATTTCCACCACTCTGGACAAATTATTACTACGCCACAGCATGTATTCCATTCATTACAATCTGTGACATTGTTCAAGAAGAGAAAGGCTTACAGTAATATCAGAGTTGGAATAGATTTAATTAAGTGGCTGGACATGGACCCCAATTCGTATTTCATAAATTATATGTTCTATCATGCATTTGGAGGGACTAAAAGAGGTAAGATAAAAGATAATGAGCCAATTATATTCCATGTATTAAAAAAAGGGAAACCAGATGGGGTGTGTTTGGGAAGAAATTGAATATGTACACATTATAAGTGATTTTTCATCACCTGGTTCTGCAAAATCTCCTCATATTCTCCTGTATCTATGCTAGTTGTGTTATGCTGCTTTGAAAACTCATAAAAGTGTCTAATACAGTATTAGACCTCTTTGAAGATAAACATTTTGTACTGGTAAATGTAATACTTTCTTTTTTGTGTTGCTGCCTCTGTATCTGTATTTTAGTTACAACAATGTGAAATAACTTAAGTAAACTTGATAATGATGTCATACAAGTATGATGTCTGCTTTATAAGACCATCAAAGAGATTTGAAATTTGAATAATCTCCAAAAAATTGAATGGAACCAATCCATGGATACATTTTGCAAATAAAATTGGGTTTATCCAATATTACACATAATGGCGTACAGCTTTTTTCTTTCTCTCTGTTCTTGCTTCCCTTTTATGGCTACACAATCTGACCATTAAGCTTAAAATGTTTAATGTTAACATTTGGCAGTTTTGTGGTATGACTTTGTCTCACACACTATGATAAATCTCATTCCAGAGAGCTTGATTTTTTTTGCAGATGATTTGTAAAAGCTGCAGCACATTCATTTCAAGCCACTTAAACATTAAAGGCTATAAAATGCCGCACACATTTGGAACATCATTCGAAGAATTTGGAGCGGCAGAGAATTTTGTAATTGGCAAGATTAATAATATTTACAGCGTTGAGATGCAAATCTCCCTTCGCCGGGCCCCCATGAATAATTGAGTGCGAACAATCACCCTGAATAATTCATTTCTAAATATTCTTCAGTGTGTTTTTTTATGACCAGAGGGCAAGCTGAGTTTTGTGACAGCAGCAATGTGCGGCGGTAATTACGCTGAGCGTCTGCGGCCCCTCTTAATTGGTGGGAGAAGTTCCTTCGCGCCAGCAGGCTTCTTCAGAGAGAAGGAGAGATGGAGTAAAAAAGACAGAGAACAGGGAGAGAGTAAACAATCCTTCTCTCCATCTTTCTATCTATCTTCCCACTCATATCCCTTTACCATGCTTTCACATCACTGAGATTTCCTGTACCAGCTCTCCCTGCCTGTGTTTGCATGCTCATGAGTAGAATATTGATGCCAATGGAATTAATTACTTGTGGTGTGTTGTATTTTTCCAATATGTACATCCACATAGCGAGGTCTGTTGGGGGGGAGAAGAGGACGGAGGTGAGCGCTGGGAGAGCAAAGCAGACTTTGAAGGAGGTGGGAAATTAGAAAGGGAGCTTTAAAGAAGAGATAAGTTGATGTGTGCAGTGAGGCCTCCAGACCTCCAGGACCTACTAGGAATACCACGCTCCTGATTAAAATCACAGCTATCATTAAAGCAGCGCCCAACTCTCCGTTTTTAATTGAGGGGTTTTAAAGAGACACTGTGACTTGACTACAAAACGTAGAAAGCAGAGGTTGAACCCAAAGGCGTTTTCTCTGTGCTTCCAGCTGCTCAGGCCACTGGTGTTAATGATGGATCCTCCTGCTGTTAAGGCCACTGGTGTTAATGATAAATACACCAATTCATTTTTCAAGACGAAAATGCATGACAAATATGAATTTTTGTGCACAAACATCTCATCAAAGTTGTTTTATTTACTTTATTTTATCTTCTTTTTTTTTCTGCAGGTGTTGCTCCCAGTCTGCAAATGTTCTGATTTATCAGTGTTGTATTGCTGTTTTTTTCTCTCATTTTACATCATATGAATGCAATCACTGCACCACCAAAATCCCCCATAATAACTCAAGCCTGTTTTTCTTCACCCAGATCCCCTGAGATGTTGCCAGTGAGACATATAAGATGGTCTCTTTCATTGGTCGGGGCATAAACTGAAAGTAGTATTGCAGACAAGAAAGCACTTTGTAAAATTTTATTACGCCTAGATAGATGATTTGCACCTGTTCTGATTACAACCATAAAAAACTGTTCCAAGCTTCATCATCCATCTCTTGAAGCGGAATATGCTTGGCGCTTAACTCAAATCCCCTATTGTGAGATAATAACACAACAAAAGATTTTGTGCTTTGGAGCTTTGGCAGGATTTAAAGTTTTTTTTGGCGAGGTAGATTACCTGTTTTCTGCTGTCTTCTCTTGTTAATTACCTCTAACAACAGCACGGTTGTACTTTGTCAGACAACCCAAAGCCATTCTAACACCCTGTGGCCTCTCTCATCATCTTGTCTCGTCTCACTTCTCCTTTGCTCTCTTCTCCCATACTTCTGCAGTGTAGCCAGAAACTTAACCAGAGGCCTCGCTGCTCAGCTATCGATCTGCGTGTCGTAATGATGGCTGAGAGATTGCCTGCACCGGGGAGTGATCTGGGAGCTCGTGCTGGATTAAGGAAGGCATGGATTGCTATCGATTTCTATCTGATACAATCATTTCATTTGGGCTCAAATCTCCTTCCTGTGCATTGTGAGCCAATCCACGGCCGAGATCTTTTAATTCACCTCCTCCCCTGCTTCCTTCAGAGGAGCCTAATGCTATAACATGCCACTCTACTAACAGGGTTAACACCTCCTGTTGTTCTCGCCATTACTACAAAACTTATTAATTAAGGCCAACCCTAGATCTGAGACCTCAGGGCCCCACCCCCATGAGAGACCTGAGATGGAATGAGGTCTCAGGGAAGATCTCAACTCGACCAGCCGATAGGGCTGATGGTTAACACAGCATTGCTCTGCTGTGACAGATTTGTGAATAGCAGGGTCATTTGCTTTGATTGATTGTTTCGTTTTGAGACGGCCCCATTTTCCCCCTGAAAATAAGGCCAATTTATTGAACAGCAGTGTCTCATGGGTGAGTGTTTTTAATTTGTTGTCTCTGCTGATGAGATGTATCACTGTCACTGCATGTATGTCCTCAGCTCGGCATGCAAGGGGCCCTTTTAACATTCACACACATTGTACAGTATAAAAACATAGATCATTGACACTACTCTGTGATAGATAAATGAAAAGGAACACACTTGATACATGAAACACATCCTCTCTACTGCTTAGAAAATGAAATGTGAGCCTTTACTCCGAACCAAGTGGTATCGATGTTGATGCCGCGGCACACCCACGCTTATCACCTAAATGAGGATGGATGTTATCAGCTCAAATGCAAGCTAACGTTGTGTTTATCCCTTCTACTTTTTTTCCAGGCTTATGGCAGCTTATTATCTCAGCCTCTGCTCTTCTATGTTGATGAATTTCACATACAAGTATCATGCTGACACAGACATGCTTTGTTAGGGGCTTGTTTCCTAGCATGCTCTTCAATTAGTCCAATTTATGTAGCAAGGCCCGGATTCACCTTCAAAGCAGGGGAGCAAACAGCCAGGCTTCTATTGATTTGGCCCTGCTTTTCCTCTCGGCCATTGATTAAATCTCCGGCATTATTTGCTGTACGGGCCAGTGGGATGGCGTTATTGCTCTGCTCTGCTGTTACCTGTCAGTTTTCAGCCCTAGCACACAGAGAAAAAGGCCACCAGAGGTAGAAGAGAGAGGGATGAGATGAAAAACAAGAGCACTCCCCACTTTCCTTTTACCTCTCTTTTTTTTAACTAAGGGAACAGATTTGTCCCCTAATGAAGGTCTCACCACGGAAACGAGAGTGGTCGAGGAGGTCACAGGGGTTGCTGGAAACGCCCTCTTATCCCGGGCTGGCTTACCCCCACAGCCACTGGAGATGACAGTGCCCCAGTCCAAGTGTTTGACCCCTCAGATTGATTCATCGTAATCAACTGTGGACCAGGAAGAATCCGGAGGATGCCTGTGTAGTGGGGAAAGGCACCTTGGGACCATACAGACAATCACTAGAACCTCCATCAATTTAAACATGACAGGAACCAAAGACAGAGAGACAGAGAGCTGCCGCTGGTGAGGGGTAAGAGAGGAGGGGGCTCGGGGGGTGAGCAAGGTGGGGATGGATAGATGAGTGTGGGTATATGTGTGTGGGTATGTGTGGACGGGTGGTGATAGTGGGATATAGGACGGAGGAGGGTCCCTAAGGCCAATACAGTTAATTAGCTTTGTGAGAAAACAATCACACTAACAAGCCAAACAAACTTATTGGACTACTCCCATTATCCTCCCTGCTCTCCCAGGGCCCCCGCCAAAGTGACAGTTTGAGAGACAGTTTTTCTTAAGCCGCTATTGTAGATTTACACCTTTGCATGCTGATTCTGGTCACATGGGAACGTGCACAAACTCTTACATGTACACAAACTTGATAACTGCCCTCGCGTGGAATGCCACTCACACATTGTCGCATTCTTGCTCTTTCACAGAACATTTTTAATCACCTTCGAAATGTAGCCTCTGTATTTGTTTTGGCAGGAAATGAGACCCGTTCAATTATGTGTGAGATACAAAGGGAAATGATTCTGCAAGCACCCCTTCTAACTTTCTTCAGGCATGACTGCACCAATAGCTTTATGTCACTGGTGTATAGTACAAGCCGGTGATAAAAATGAGCTTGGTGAATAAAGCAGCATCTGCCCACACAATCTGCACCACACCGAGTGGCCGGTCTTCAGCAGCCACTGGAAGCACAAACACACTCCCCTCTCCTCCTAGCACTTCAACAGATTAAATAACGCTCAACATAAATAAAAAAAAAAAGGGAGGGATCACCAAATTTGGACTTAACTCTCACCAGACAGTGTGGTTTGAGCGTGCACTGACCCATAAATTGCAAAATGGCTCTCCCATTCCCATCTACCACACACACAAAAATGCACAAAGTCACATCCTGATGCACATATTCAAAAATGTATTTTTCCAATTGTATTACCTACGTGGAGCTCCGTGATTTTGTGTTAAGCACATGTAGTCTGGTGCCACTGGCACATGGGCACATAGGATGATATGTCATGCTGAACATAAAGGGGCCACGGTAAAGAGTGAGAGCAGATGCAGTCCTCTAGGGGTGTGGCTGGCACCGGGCTGCTTTCCTTGGCCACTGTCCATGCTCTCCCACTGGTGCAGGACTGTAGGAGATGCCTTTAATATGGCTTTAAGTCCCATTGAACAGTGGGGAACCCAGGGATCCAATTTAACACCGGCCAGCTGCCCAACTCGCCTGCTCACAGTCTGCCATATGTATGTCCTGGTGCGAGTGAGTGTGAGCAAGTTGCATGTTTTAATGATGCATTTACGAGTGTGTATGGAGTCAATGTGAATGTGCACACAAAGTGTCTGGATTTCCTCTTAGCCCAGAGGTTTACAATGCAAAACTTGTTCAAATGATCAAAAACGTTATGTAATGTATTAGAAATGTGATCATGAAATATTTGAAAATCAAGACAAAAACATCTGGCAACTTGATGAGACTCAAAACAAAAATATTCTGGTCATTTTAAAACACTATTTGACCTAAGAACTATAAAAAGTGATAAAGAAATGAAAATTCCGAAATTCAAGATAAAGGTTCTTGAAAAATGTTTTATTTATTGCCCACTTTAGCATTTAAGAAGATCAAAGTCATCTTCCCAATCAACTTTGTAGACTAAAATAGATGAATATCTCACCGAGGTAGTTTATTCAAACGATGCTTGGTGCATTTTTTTATTTTGTGTTGGAAAAACTAAAATGTAATAATCCTGAAATAAGATATGATTTTCCTGAAGTGCCCTTTTTGCAGTATAAAAGATAACAACGAGGCGGTTTTAAAAAAAAAGAAAAAAAGATGAAATCACACTCTCACTATGCTCGTTTAATGCAACACAGTTATTTTATTATCTGTTCTGATGGTGGCTAAATGTGGCATTTCAAGAACAGAAGGGTCTCTCAGTGCTCTCACTCCCTGGGCAAAAAGCCAAATCCCGATACCCAACTCCTCCTCCAAGAGCAGTGAGAAGCTGTAAGAGCTGAGGTTTGACACTGATCCACTGGAGACCAGCTACCCAAACCTCAACCCTGACCCCTGACCCCTGAACCACTGCAGGACTCCTGAGGCCGCCCGCGCTTGGAACACGTGGACGACATTTATTGTGCAGCAGAATTCACTGTTCCCTCAGTGATCTCATAAGCTGTATGTGCGGACAAATGTGTGTGTGTGTGTGTGTAGTTTCAGGTCACCGTTTTTACAGAGGGGGCAAGCTTTTGCTACATGCTTCATTACTGAGAGAGAAGTCTGGCTTACAAAGGCCCTTTTGAAGAGCGCTGTGCCATCGTTAAAGTTCACTGACTTTCACTAGTTCCACTGAGTGCGGCTGATTCTCCCTGATTTATACAAAATAAACAGTATGTGGAGAGGTGATGAAAGAAAATGAACAATTGCAGAGGGAGGGGATGGGAGGGGGGGCGGGGGGGGTGTTTGTGCATGCGTGTGTGTGCGCAGAGTAATGATGCGCTGTGTCTGACCGGAGAGTCGCATCCTAATGATGGATGGTCGATTAAAGAGAGATCGTCCGGCTCGTCCCCGGCTCAATGTGCTCTGTTATTAGCATGCATATAAATGGATCATACCCAGCAGCCTCTTCACTCTTACTCGCTAACGCCATTAGATATGAAGCCCTGTCTCTCCATCAATAAGGCATAGTCATACTGGGATTTAATGTGTGTGTGTGTGTGTGTGTGTGTGTGTGTGCGTGTGTGTGTGTGTGTGTGTGTGTGTGTGTGCGCGTGTGCGTGTGTGTCGAGTATGCGTGTACGTATGTGAATGTGACAGACAACAGCTTTCAGTTCACTTTAACCCTATAAGACCTGTCACTAACATATCTCTCTCCCTATCATAAGGGCTTTTTCCCCGGGATTGTGTGTGAGGAATGAGTTTTTTTTGAGAATCTGATTCTAAACATTTTTGTGACGTAATCGGCCCTTAAAAAAGAGCACAACCTTGTGCTGTTCATAGACTGAAAACAGATTTTGGGTTTCGTTAACATTTGTTTGTACGTGTGTTTCAGTGTGTGCGTGTTTACTGTTACATCCTGGCAAAAGTGCTGCTCAATTTTGTGACTAAACATAGCAGTGAGCATGCAATACAGTGTGTATGTGTATGAGTAGAGAGTACACTCTTTGCCAAAAGGCATTTCCTAATTTACTACCTGGCAATCCTTAGTGTGGAGGAAGCACGGCATCCAGGGATGCATAAATCTTTGTAACATACAGGTTATTGCTCTTTTTATGTTGAAATTCTGCTTGCCTTCGATTGTTACAAACAGTGTTTGCTTTAACAACACAATCTGTTCTACACAACCGCCATTTGTTTTATGGACTATATAAGTTTCCGAGTTACACTCACGAGCAAGAGACAGACAGCGAGAGAGATATAGCCGAGCATAATGAACTGCCTCCCTCCCCAATAATCTACAAAGTGACATCAGCACCATATTTAAGAGGTAAAAAAGTAAATTATGTAAAATGTCTGGCATTTTTTCCACCTCATATTGCTGTGGTAAATCATTATAGCGCATCATTGAGATTGCTGCTGCAAACACGAATGTTTCATAAATCTTTGTTTCTGTAATTGTGCGTAGATGTTTGTATGATGCCAGTGTGTGTGTGTGTGTGTGTGTGTGTGTGTGTGTGTGTGTGTGTGTGTGTGTGTGTGTGTGTGTGTGTGTGTGTGTGTGCTTGTATCATTAGACTAAACTCTAGTCTCAGCGAACCTTCCCTAATGATGCTGACGTGTCTGCCCATTTGGGGTCACTATCTTCCAATTTGGGAGCAGTTACATATATTTCTACTAACAAAATGTGTTTATGAAATCATTAGCTCTTTTCTGGGACATTTTGAGTGTCTCACAAGAGCTACCAGCAATTTCTTCCTGTAAGCTTCGATTGAAGCATTTCACATAAAATTTTTCTTTTTCAACTGTATGAAAGCTTTTTCCTTTTTCGTAATAATTGGAGAAAATAATAAAACAAGGCTGACGCACTTGACAACATTTGAACTTTCCTTCACCCTCTGTATCTTTCATTGCTATTATATCTGCAGGTCTTATCCCAACACTTCCTAACATGTGAGTGAAATGTCCATGACAGGTAGCCAAAACTGTGGCACCACTCTCTGCCGGACAAATATATGAAATGGGACGTAACCTTTTGGAAAGAATGTTGGGACTTATAGTCAGCTAGAAGGCCTATCTAGTTTACAGCCACAAGCAGCAGGGCAGGACCGCCGATTGGCACGCATGTCAAGTTAAATATGTGCTGTGCCTGCTGACACAACCCAACAGTTCACACGGGTGTGTGCTCGTGTGGCAAGCCAACTGTTGTTAAGGCAGGTTTCCCAGTGTGTGTGTGTGTGTGTGTGTGTGTGTGTGTGTGTGTGTGTGTGTGTTGGGATTGTAGGACAGAAGAGAGGACGTTAGAGAAGAGAAGGGCTGGTGAGGAAGGTAAAGGGAGGGTAAAGGCCAGTAATGGGGTCAACCTCAAAGGTGAGGGCTATAATCCATCAGTAACCTTTCCTCCCACATACAGCCATGTGCAGGGTATGTATCTGTACGCACACATCAACACACTCACACTGACGTACACGTTCTCATGTAACCCCAGCATCAAACCCCCAGCCCAGCTATTGTTGTTTGATGAAAACCAGAATGCCCCTCCAGATCACACAAATCCCCCTTTAACTTTCTAACATCTTTAGCATTGTAAGCCAAACTGTGTCCGTGTTGACAATATTTAATGCCCGGGGTTTATCCTCAGAGTTCAACAAAGAATTTAGACCGCTGCCGTCTCACTGTTGGTTTACACAAGCTTTTGATGGATACCCTTGAATCTATTAACCAGCTGTGTACTGTAGGTGTAGCTGTACCCTCTGGAGTGCTGCATCACTCTTTAGTGCTCTGTAGTTTCATGTTAATTGTACCAGGCTCCGTCTTGGTGCCAGCTGGACTGGATGGAATATCCCAAGCTGTCATCATCAGGTTATTCTTAAGCCCCAAAACCCAGAGTGATCATAGTCTGCACTTTATTACTGAGCTGAAAATGCTTAAATGTTTGCTTCTCTTTTCTTCATTCACCAAGTGAGATGTTCAACAAGTATATCCAACTGAGATCTGTGAAACAGCGATGCCAGAAACAGTGCGAAGCCTCAAAAACCACAAGCTTTACGGTTTAAATGTAACACCGATCCCCTCTTTTCCTTTTAACAGCAAACTAAAGAGAATAACCCAAGATTGTACGATGTTGTTGGAATAATTCATTTTTTGTGGTTGCCACATTGCTGAAAGGGTGTACAGGCACTGCAACTTGGCTGGCCTTACAAGTGAGAGGAATGAGAGCTTTAAACCTCCGGCCAGGTTCTGCCTGGAACAAGGCAATCTCCTTCGCTCACAGAGCCTGCATTTTTAATGAGAACATCTGCTCCGGTGGCCCTCTGGTGGAACCAAGGCTTGCTTAATCACACAGTCGAGCCCCTCAAGTCTCTCGCAGTGGGATCTGCTGCTCAGCCCAGTGATCAGACAGAGATGGCCACTTCGCACTAGAGCAGAGTACTGGCTGGTGGGGAGAAAGGAAAGGGGGGTGGACAGGGCGGTGGATATTTGATGCAAATAAAATAACTCATCCATGTCTAGTGGAAGTTAAAACACGACAGTCAAAGAATCTGACTGAAAAGAGACAGAGAGTAGTATAGACACAGACAGAGGTCTATTAGTGCAGTATAGGTGCTTTAGCCACAGCTTATTTCTCTCATTTGGGCCTCTATTTGCCCTTCCTGCCCCTGAAAACTGAGTTTTTCCAAAGCACTCATAAGAGTGGATCCATTTGAAAAAGTTGGTGTATTCTTATTGCATGGACTGGGAAAATGAAGCTTTTCTGAAATGCTGTCATATGACTATTAGCTTACAGACATTGTGGCCTTTTTCCACATACTGTAATTGCAACAGTAAGAACCTGTTTTTATTGCCTCCTGCTCTCTATTCATATATTTCTATGTCTGTTGTATGAGTTCACAAGCATGAAATAGTTTTGTGTTCAAGTGACTTATTCTAGCAGGCCAGGGATCACTTGTTTGGCAAGTACAGTAGCTGCCCAAAATCAAACCACCATTTCTAATTTATGCTGACAAAAGAAAATTGATATTTTGTCCTCAGTTATATATTAATATAAAATCACTGACCAAAAGTGGTATTCAGCCGTCTGACATTTTTTTCAGCTATTAAACGCAACAAATGATCTTGTACGTAGTCAGCTAGTAACTAACTGCAATGGAGATTTTGAACAGGCAAGTTCTTGAAGTAAGTGCATTTTATGTATTAAAAGAAATATGGGGTTGAATATAACTAAAATGCAATACACATTTAATCTGATATAGTATCAAAATCGTATTTCAATTAGCTCTGTAGGTCTTGTTATGTTTCTGCTGAGGGTGGGTCTTTTAAACTCCACAGGAACGAACACTGATTAAAGTTTGTTAACTAAAAAAGTAACACAATTAAAAAGAGATTGACTCACATCTTCTTGATGAAGAAAAGCACATTACTTTAAATCACTGAAGTGCAATGGAAGGAATTTGGAAGTCTGAGTGTTTTTGTGTGTGTGTGTGTGTGTGTGTGTGTGTGTGTGTGTGTGTGTGTGTGTGTGTGTGTGTGTGTTGCAGTGACCACATGTGTATCTTTGCACATGCATAGTTTAGAAGAGTGTGAATCAGTTTGTGATAGTTTATGACTGGTGTCCCTGCATATCCATTATACAGTTTTACATGCATGTATGCAGGTATATTGACTCATATGCATGTACGTGTGCACATATTTCCGCGTGTGTGTGTATAATAGCGACAGACAGAATGACCCTCTTAGCACACTGAGCGCAGTGAAATACGAGCTGCCGAGATGCTAGGAGACTGCTAGCCTCTGGTTGAACCTCCAATGAGACCCACCTCTGCCTCCACCACCACCAATTAGATAGCACCCATAATGCAACCTGAAAGATGCACTGAGCCTGGTAGCGTTATAAACATCCTCCCTGTCTGCGACCAACACTCACAGCCTCGTCTCTTCTGCTCAACTTTGTGTGTGAGTGTGTGTGAGTCTGAGCGTTGAGAGTGATAGATCGTCCCTCCTAGGGATGCACTACCATTCTGACAATGAGTGTTATAGTCACTGCTCTCTCTCTCTCTCTCTCTCTCTCTCTCTCTCTCTCTCTCTCTCTCTCTCTCTCGCTCTGTCTCGCTCTCTCTCCTGACTACATTATCTTATCTGATTACTCTCTCAGCCAGGATGCTCAGACATACTGGAGACTGCAGTGTAATATAACATGCCTATATGACTTGTGGTTGCTACATGAGATATGCCACCACACACATCATACCACTGGTAACATCAGACCTGTCTGCTTGCCTCTGAGACCTGACAGCTTCATTGTTATTAACCATACACAAGAACCCAGGCACAGACAGCCGGGCATATCAATGCTGCAACAAAACTCTGTAATTACGCCATAAATCAAAGCAATCTCCGGCCAAGCTCCGACCAATTTATCTGCAGACGTAGATTTAATGTACACGGGGAGGTTGTCTTGCCCCGTGACTTGTGTACACCTCAGAACAGAATAAGGAACTAGCGGCTGTGCGGCAATGAATGATGCCTCCTCCTCATGCATTCCCCATCTTTTCAGCTGAAAGATAGCTTTCCCAGCTTTGGATCATAAAGTGGCAGTGAAACTGTAGCCTGCTATCAGTATACAGCACTATTAAATAATCCACAGTGTTTTCAGTGGCCTGTGGGGACGACGAGGAGGATGGTATAAACATTAGAGTCAGGAACAGCCCTCCAGTAAGCCTTTTTATGCCATGTGAACAGGTGTGAACTCTGCCTCTCTGCTTTCAAACAATTGTTAGAAGTAATAAGAGACATCAAGTTTAGGATTCTGCTACAGGCTGCAACAACCCATTCTCCTTGAAGTATATCCAACTGATGGTCTTCTTAATGCTGTATAATAACAGCTTGTGAATATCATCCTCTAAATACTGTCTGAATTTTAAATAAACTTCAACAGCTTCGAGTCATGTTGTTTGCATGTAGCTGACACACTTGCACACTGCAAGGCGTAGCGCTTCATTGCATCAGACATGCTGTAAAGTAGAGGACTTAACTTTAAATGGGCCACCGTGTTGCACCGATCCATCATTCTCAGAGCAGTCGGACTAGTTTGAGGTCAGGGGAAAGGATCAGTCGTTTAGGGGGGGCAGAAAATCGAGGTCACAGGGAAAGAGGAGAGGGAGTGTGGGAGGAGAGGAGTGAAAGTGATAGAAAGACACGTACCTAGCACTCACATACCGCTACAGCGGTAGTCATTGTACATATGTCTTCTTTATACTGTGGAGGTCAGTGTAGGGGCCTGTCATCAACTGTTTGATCAGTGCTGTGGATATAATGAGATTAATTAGTTTCAAGTTTTGATACATCAGAGTAAACTGGAGATTTATATTTCAAGTGAGGTTTCTGACATCAGATTTAATGAACTCAACTTTGGCTTGGATATAAGAACAAAATCTACAGACAATAGCAAAAAGCTTACACGTCCCCGTCTTCAGACTGTAAAAGAACATTTTCTTTTGTGTAAAATAGATCATTTTACATCTAATTTCCCACCATTTGATCTCACCTCTCTTCATCTCTGTTTCTCTCTGCTCCTCTCTCTCTGTGATCGAGCCAAAGCATGCAGTAAATCCATCGCTTTTTGGCTGCTTCTCCCTGCTGATACTTTCACAGGGTCCTGTACTACAAGTCAGGAAATAAAGAATGATGAGATGAGACGGGGCGAGAGAGACAGAGAAAGGGTTTAGATACAACTAGAGATTAAAGAAAAACATGTGAAGAGACAGAGGGACAGACAAGAGAGGGTTTTTGGTCGAATAACATGGTGTCAGATTTTCCTGGAGAGCAGTACTGGGCTGACATGACTGTAACAGAGAAATCCAATGGACCAGTGACTTTTCAAATTAAAATGCTGCACTGCGCATATTAATCACACCAAGACTTTAACACCCTTAGGGTGTTTCAGTTACTTGCCTATTGGCGAGTATCCATGTACTACCTCAGTGTGGGAGTGTTGATCTAGAATTGGTTTTGATTACATATTAAAAACTGTTTGATGGTCAGTAGTCTTACACGAGATTATTACGCCTTTATGTTATACTGTTTTCCAATTTCACTACTTCAGAATGGAATGGCTGTGTAAGAGTGTATGTGTTCGTGTGTGTGTGTGTGTGTGTGTGTGTGTGTGTGTGTGTGTGTGTGTGTGTGTGTGTGTGTGTGTGTGTGTGCGCATCTGTAAGATAGGCCTAACCTTGTAATAGTATCTCTGCCTTTTGTTGCTAGACTTCCTTCAGGGCAACCCAGAGCTCAGCCTTTGTCATGTGTTTTTGTGATTTACCAGTCACACTTGCCTTTAGCCCTCAATTGCTTTTGAACTAATACCATTTGTTTCATACTCTTTTGGATTGCTGACTCATTGTGATAGAATACAACACAATAGCTTCACTTGCTCTGCAAGTAAGCTATAAAGTTGTCTTTGAAACTCGAACTGTTGCCACACTTTAAGTGTTAAATACAAACTAAATGCTAGACCAAACAGAAGCTACTTTCTTGCTAAACAGCAAAACCAAGAATGTAGTAATTACAGGACAAATGCCTCTGAGATACTAGAATTTGGAAAAGAAATCCCAGCTCTCTTACCTAAATATTTCACCCCCGTAAGTGCTTCTATATCTGCATATGGAGTGCAATATGAAAAGAATGCATAGTACATGCAAATACATAAGATTTCTGTCTTCGGGCAAGATCTACACTATTTTAAATTAGCTGACTCCTCCACAGATCCCCTGAACACATTTCAGAAAATGATTTTTTAAAGACAACAACAAGTCATTAAAATGAAAGATCATTTTAAATTCACTGTTTATTCTTCTCCATTGCTCTGCTTTGAGAGCACATTAGTTTAGGTGGAGAAGTGAATACCTTCAGGGGCAGTGCTGTGTGTGTGTGTGTTGTGTGTGTGTGTGTGTGTGTGTGTGCGTGTGTGTGTGTGTGTGTGTGTGTGTGTGTGTGTGTATGTGTGTGTGTGTGTTCATAAGACAGTCTGTCCCTCTCTCAAATTACTGTTAATGATGCATCATTCAAAACTCCTACACAACTTGACAGCATCATTAATTTTTAATAAGTGTATACTGTTTTCACCATATATTACTACCATTCATACTATACAGGATATAAGCAGGATAGGTTTAATAACTTAAAACCATCAACATATTTACTGCCTTTGACATCCTGCCATACATTTTATCTGTGTTTGGAATATTGCTACAAGTTTTGTAGTGTTGTGTGTTTTGTCTTGGGGCTTTTGTGTGTGTTTTTGAAGTGAAGATAATAACAATGATATAAAAGTAAATGTCTGCTCCGGCGGCCCTCTAGAGGAACCGGGGCTAGCTTAATCACAAAGTTGAGCACCTAAATGAGAAGTCGATCTACAGAAGAAAAACAAATATTTGAAAGCAATACAGAACCATATTGCAATTTATTCAATTTTCACCTAAATTTTGTTTTCCTTTTCATAAATAAATACATTTCAACGCAGACCAACCACTTAATATGTGTCCCGCCGAGTGTTGAAGTTAAATCTACGTCTTTGAGGAAATCAACCCATACTTAAGCTTGAATGTTCTTTATAGGCTCTAAGTGACAGTTGCTTCCAATAGTATTTCTAACAAGACAACTTTTTTGAGAAGCACAACCCACCTCAGTCTAACTCAAACATGATGGTGCATCTGATAGGCAGCATTAATCATCTCCCAGCTACAGAGCTATAGTAGGCTGCTCCATCTTGGCCCGGAGGAGACATCAAACGTACTCTCCCTGCCCGCCTGCCTACTGTTTCCCCTGGAGAGACGGAGATGGGTTAGAGAGTGGAGACTGGCCTCTGGTAGTGCAACTCTCTGTGGAGTCCATATTGATTACACCTGCCACTGGCGGCTAGCTGGAGCTGTGTACTCTGACAGCTGGCAGCACAGGGTGAGATGGATAACTGCTCCAGCCAGGCTCGAGCCAGCTACATCATCACCTGGCTCTGTAGAGGGTGTTTGGAAGGCAAGATGTGTTTTCTTTGCTTCTTTTTGTGTCACTGGTGCAGTTTTAGTTCACCTCTTTACAGCAGGGTTTACCTGTGTGGAACTGTTTCTATCTCAAGTCGTGTTTCCTAAAAGGGAGGTTTCTTATGTTTCTGTCATGGCACTGTACATCATCGCGGGGCTCAAACAGTTGACTTTATTTTGTACGTTTTAATGGCCTCAAATAAAGATGTAGAAAACACTGAAACACTGAAAACTTTAACAATATTCTCCATTCTCCATATTGTATTCAACACATGGTTGACCAGAGGCTTGGTTCCTACATTTTCCTTAACAGATGTGGACATTTGTATTGCTTCAAAGTGAGTAAGTATGAGACTTGCGGAAACATATATATCAGGCCCTGAGGACTGCTCGCTAAACTCTATTTAGACAGCAGGAGGAGTGACTTGTGGGAAGAGTTGGTAGCTAAAGCCACTGTGAATCCTTTCCCCCTGTTAGCCCCTGTAGGCTGCTGGGTATATGGTGTTGATTATGGAGATGAGCGCCTATAAACTCAAAATTTTCTGAGGTGCAGTGACAAGACTGTAAAGTAGGCAAATGCCTCGTCTCTCTCACAGGAGAGCCATCGAGTGAGCCAGCTAAATGGGTGTAGAGGGATTCAGATGGCTTAGTCAGGATAAGGAATTGGGATCTAGTGGTATGTTTCTCTCATTTGTGTCTCTCTCCCTCTCTCCCTCCTCTTCTCTCTATCACTATCTGTTTTCACACCCCGAAGGCCTTATTTACAATCCTTTACCTCTCACGCGGCAGTATGTGACAACCGAAATTGAAACGTAAGCCACATCAAATCCCTGGTCATCTGGTTTAACAAAATTCACTCATGAATTCACAATACACCCTCAACTTCAGCAAGCATTTGGTGCACTGAGTTAACAGCATTCAAATTAAAAAGTAATTTGATATATGACAGTACGTGGTGCACATTTACGGAGTTGTCCCATTGAAGTTGAGCAAACATTTGCTCTGCTTAATGATTCATATTCCTCACTTTCTTTGTCAGTCTGCATTGTAATTTCTTCTTTCCTTGCAAGCGCAGCTTCCCCCAACCGCTCTGCATCTGTCTTTAGTAGTGCTCATCAAAGACCAGTGGCTCCCCCGACACCATTACAAGAATCCAGGATCAAGTTGCTCTACTTTTATTTGTGTGTAGTGCCGTGTGTTTAAATATCTTCTTACGATCTGAGAGCTTAGTCTGTTTTGACCCAGCCATTAGTTTTGTGGTGTAGACCACAAAAAAACAGACCTCTGTGTCTCATGAGAGATCAAATCAAAGATTCAGACCAGAGATAGGGAGAGGGAGAGAGTCAGTCAGTTTAGGTATTTTGAGAGTCAGTCGGCCACTTGCCTGTCAAGCAAGTAGCTTCTCAGCTGTCTGCTGATGCCAGATGAAGTAGGAGACATGCCGAAGCATTAATGGAACTGAAACAAAAATAAACCATTTCCAAGTATAAAAAGAGATGCACACACAGCTGCGTAGAACTTGGCAGTGTTGCCTTTGATTTATTCCTCTGGGGGAAGAAGGACGGTATTTGTGTGTTTGGAGGAGGGGGAAAAAAAACATGGCACACAAGGAACATTCCAAGTTCGCCACAGGAAATCAATTTATTTGAGAGGGCAGCCAGGCTAAAAATAGGGAAGCCCCAAACAATAGAGTTGGAATTAATTGCCCAGATTTTGTGAGAAGGCAAGAAGACTCCAGAGAGCCAAAGTTTGTTCTCTGTCTTGTTTCATATGTGTGTTATGGAAATATTAGTCTGGTCTAGCTGTCATGTTGTTTTGTTTTTGGCATATTTCTGCGTGTTTGCAGCTGTCAAAACAGAACTGAATTCTCAATCATTTTCTTCCCTCATATGACGACTTACCACTTGTCAACACTACTGCCAGCTGCCTTATTTGACAGGATATGATGATTTATCACAAGTCCTCCACAGTAAATAGACAATAACTGTTTTGTCACACTCCACCGAGTTCTAACTGGGTTTTCGGGGAGTGTGTGAGGGAGTGCTGTAGGGGCCTTATGGGGGCTGATGTGCCGTTTTTAATGAGATCTCACAGCAGTGTTTAAATATTTAACCGTTCCTGGTGAAGCCTCCCCAACAGCCGCCAGGCAAAACTGGTGAGGTTTCATGCAATCATCACAGACGATACAGCACCTATCCCCCGGAAAACATCAGAAAATAAGCACAACCTGAATATATAATGTCATCCTGAATATACAGCCTGCTGTGCCTAATACCTACACCTATCCACAGAGATGCTGTCTTTGCCCCTGCAAATAAGTATTCACACACCGTGACAAAGGGTGAGCATGATGATGAAAAGCTGTTGAATTATACATGTTTTTGATGGGATATTTTCTCAACTTATTTTTCTTTCCCCGAATAAGGTAATTCCCCCCATTTCTGCCTCGCTTTTGCCTTTTCCACCACATTTTGAGCTTTGCTGTATGCTTTTTGACAAACATTTCACCCCCGATCAGTTCAACTCCTACACTCTTCGTGTTTTTACATCCCACCACACGTCAGTCAGAGAAAGGGGCCGGGGTGTCTGCTACCACCTGCTGTGTTCAGAGGGAGGTGGTAGTGCTGTGCATGCATGTGGTGTGTTCATGTGTGCAACTATGGAAGTGTGTGAGAGGGAATGGGGTTGTAGAGAAGATTGGGCTAATTGGACAACATTTTGTGTGGGTCAAGAAGGGTGAGAAATTGTAATTGTGATCATGTACTTTCATTTAGTCTACTGGATAACTAAACCTCATTGTAATCTGATTTGTTTAAACGTTTTTAAAATATGAGGTTGCTTGAGTAGGCTATTTCAATCTTGGGTTTTAAATGCCCTTCTTAACACATTTGGGAATTTTGTTTTTGCAGTCATTCTGTTTTAATCAGATTTTTCTAATCCAATTTGGTGTAATGCCTTTACACACCCACCCTGGCAGTTGTTTAGGATGTTAAGGAGGTTGGTGAATATTTAGGAAAGACCTCAGATGGTATTTGAAGCTGCTTAAGGGAATGCTACATACTGTATTTGCGGGTGAGGATAGTGTTTGGGAAATACGTTGTATCTGCCAGCTGGAGGAATCTGGAGGGACTTGAGCTCACAGATGAGCATCCGCAACATCTCCCTTCACTCTTGCCCCCCTCTCTCTATCCACCATCCTCTCCACCTTTTCCAGCCTTCCCCTCGGCTTCTCTTCCCTCTTTTATCCCCCCTCCCCCAATGCAGACGGCCCATCCCTGCCTGTCTAGCTAACTCAGCACTCCCAAAATCCACGATCATATCCAGCTACTGCTCTGAGGCCCCACTGATTAAAGGGAGCATTATTAGCCCCTGCTAACCTGCTTATTCACTGTGTAAAATGTTGTTTATTTGACAAGGGATGTATATAGATATTGCTGTTGGGTCTTTAGACTTTGGCAGACATTTGGTGCCAGATCATATGCATGACTCCTCTTGCCATGCCGCTTCATGTGGCTGCCAAGTGAGGCCCACTGGGGTCTTTGCCAAGGGACCTAGACGACGACTCAACCCCCCGCCCCACCCGAACACACTCCAAACACACACGCATACATAAAAACACCTTGTGCTTCCCCGATGCCCTCTCTCCCTCCCCCAACCTGTACTAGCCCTATGCCCTCCCTTCCACCCCTACCCCCTCAGTCTCCGCACTCATTATTAATGATCTGAGGGACAGCTTTCATTTGATCTATTACTTAGGATGGGACGGCGGCTGCTGCGCTGCTGCATCCCTGCTGGATCTTTAATTATTTCATGGAGGGCTTTCCTCCTCTCTGCTGCTCCTTCTCTGTTGTGCAGATGAAATATTGAAGTTGAGGAGTGTAGTGCAAAGTGGCCCCATACAGGGCAAGGTGTGTGTGTGCATGTGTGCTGTGTATAGTATAAGTGTACTGTATATTTGTGTGTATGGACATGTGTGTAAGGTTGAACTCCTGACAGATCCTTTTTTCCCCCCATAAATGTGGTTTGGACTTTTAGCTTGCAACTTCAGTTGTGAGGTCACAGATTGGAAGCAGATTGCGTTTCTTCACTTTTTTTTACTCAAACCACGGTTCAACTTCGAAACACAAATATTCAATGTGAGAGTTGTTGTTATTGTTAAGACCCCTGAGTATATCCTGGCTATCTGACAAAAACAACTCCTTAATGTTTCAACATGGAAAAGCACTGTTGACAAATGTAAAGAGAATAATTTCAGTGCATGTGTAATGTGCTGTGATTATGGGTCATTAACGTCATATTACAGTAGTGTTTAGGGGCAGTCATGGCATGATATCACCACTCACTTTGCGTTGCCAAGAATAGCAAAGCATAACATCTGACATGGAAATATGGCTGACACCACAGGCACACAGCCTTGCATTCAGGTATGATGTATGGCGTGAAGCCTAATTGCATTGCTCTCCTACTTCATAAATTTTGGACTCTCTTGAGAGAGAGGCTACTGTGTTAATGGCAATCAAAATTCCGCACAGCTCTGTGTTACATTCATTTTGTGTCATACAGCCTATCCACATGGTCACCAGGCAGCTGAGGGCCTATGAATTCAATAAACCCTTCTGAGATACTTACCTCATGTAGGAATCCATACACCATAAACATAATGACACCTTATTTTAGTTTATGTGATTACATGCAATGCTATGATTTGCATCCACAGCACCTCTCCACTCAGTAAAACATTGGATTGCCGTAATTGGTAGTAGGAGTAATCCATGCACTTATGTGGGGGAGCACTGGAATGACATTGATATACAGCGCTCCATTAATTGCCATATGAATAGGGTCTGCAGTGGTTGGCGCTCTGCTGATGCATCACAGTAAAAGAGATGGGTCACTCTGTCTTCTCCAGCCTGCAGCTTTGCCAAGCTCATAATTACTAAAACCTCCAATTAATCTTCCCATCACATAGGCCAAATATACACTTCCTCCCTATATATTTATATGAGTTACAGTATATGCTCTTAGTAACTGTGCAGGTTTGTGTGTGTCCGTGTGTGTTTACACAAGTAGGAGTGTAAATGTACATTTATGTGTGCATACTTGTGAGTGCCTGCGCCCATGAGGACATGGTGTGTACTCTACAGCTCCACTGTGAGCCACACAGGTTATCAATACAAGTGGCATCAGTTGTGTCAATATCACACTGTTGAACTACGGGGAATTGCCATCTGCAGTGCACTGCAAAAAAGGACTCTTATATTGTAAAAAAACAAAAACATTGTGTTCACAGAAAGTTCATATGCACTTATGTAAGTACATACATTTTGTATATCTTCTTTGGCAGGCTTATGTACGCCATGCTCACTCAAGGAGAGACCCCCAAACAAATACTTAGTTTCATTTTCTTTTAATTTGAATTCATCTGAATATAAATTGGATCCTCTTTCAATGTTTTCATTCTTGTGGGTCTATTGTATATTTTGAGATTGGTTTGTGTGCTTAAATGAAATCTTACTCACTGGCGCTTATATAAATGTTTCCATCCATTTCCTCCGTGTCGGTCCAAATACAAGTGGTAGTCAATAAGTGCGGCTACACTGTGTCTCATTTCTGAGAGGTCACAACAGCAGTTACTGTAAGTGCACACTTCTTCACAATAGTTGTGTGTGTCTGTGTGTGTGTGTGTGTGTGCGTGTGTGTGCGTGTGCGTGTGTGTGTGTGTGTGTGTTTGTCAATATCAGTGCATGCATGTGCGTGTCTACATGAATATGTATTTCTGATTGTAGCATACAGTTCTGGCCCCTGGCCATTCAACCTTTACTCATTCTGAAAAGAATCTCTTCGCCACACTCCAATCTGGCCACAATTCCTCCAGCTAGCGCATTCACAACACCTTACTGGCACCCAGTGGTGGAAATAGGTACTGCACCCACTTGATGCTTGGCCGACAGCAGGGGAGATGGAAAACTGTTTACAAGTGGCATTTGCCCCTAATTAAAAGCAGCACTTGCTGGAGCACTTGGTCTGCAGAAGGACTGGCATCCACAGTGACAAATGCTGGGCCACTGATCCTCTGGTAAGCTGTCTCCACTCTGCAGACACACACAAACACCTTGGTCAACAAGTGAAGAGAATAAGCATGTAAACACAGCAGATGACACTTTAAATTACACTGAATAATTTCCAGGACAACTCTGAGTATTTTGACTGCTCACAGTTTTGGTGAACAGCGAGGAGAGTGATAAAAATGCACAACGTGAGAAACTTAGCATGAGGAACAACACAGATGGCTCAGAGCGCAGCTATTTCCTGAGACAAATGAAGAATAGTCCTCGTGATAATGATTGACCAAGTCTGCAGAATCTCTCACTCTCTCAGCGGCAGACAGTCAACTCCCACCATTTTCTAATTCTGCCGGCCCAACATCTGGCTGTCCCGTGTGGAAAGGCCATTATGTCAGGATAGAGGATGAATGAAAGTAGCCATCGACCTGTCTGCGGAACGACTATCTGGGCAGGCAGTGCCTTGCGAGTTTTGACCAGCTTAATGGAGCACAACAGCTCGGCAACTAATCACCTGTTCTTTCTCATCAGCTGCTTCCCCCACGGGACAGCAATTGATTGTTAAGTGTTTGATGGATCAGACTAAGACTGAGCTGACCTGACTCAGTGGAACGTGCAGTACGGTTTGTAGCCCATCTGTGGTTTCATGTTTTCACACTCACAGAGAACTTTTTTCATCACAGCCTGTAGAACATTTGTCCACACATGTCACACCGCTAAGTGTGTCTACTGGCTTTTTTTCTTCTCTCGCTCTCTCTCTCTGTCTGTCATCACCCACTCTGTGTAGCATACAGTAGTGCTACCATACTGGACCTCAGTCAGATTAATAGTGTGCGTTTAATGCAATCTCAAAGACACTGACAATAACATTTTATTGTATGATGACAAAAAAAATGTTTTATTGTATCAAATTATTTAGGCTTTCGGTTTTAATGGTTTATAGAACCAAAGTAGATGTTTCAGTGCAATTTCACTTGTTCTAACGAGGCATTTTCTAATGGTAACTCTGGTTTTATGACCAATGTTCCAATTTAAAGAATCTTTAGAAACTAGTTTATTTTATTAGAAACAATTTCTTCTTCAGTTTCTTTCAGGATTCCCAGTATTTGTGATGAAAATGATGAGTTGATTAAATGAAATGCTATTTTGATAATAAGACATCAAACAGAAATGTGGGCACTAAACGGAGCATTTTCTTTTCTCTGTTTTGTATGAGTGTAAATTGAATATCTCTGGGTTTTGGACTTTTGGTTGCACATAACAAGCAATTTGAAGACATCACCATAAGTTTTTGGGAATGTTTCCCAATTTTCTGACATCTTGTAGAAAAAACAATGAATCGATTAATCAAAGAAGCAATTAGTAGATTAATTGTTAATGTAAATAATTATCCCAACCCTGTATTTGAAATTACTTAAACATGTATTTAGCCTACACATATGTTATGTACATGGAATTCAAATAGCTCACTTGAGTCTGAAAAGCTGGTTGTGGTCCAGCTCTTCCTCCTCTGCCGTCTTTCCTTGACCTCTGTTGCTTAGCCTCCTCTTCCGCTCCTCAGGGTCCAGGGTGAGTACGACCACAAGGCTGGGCTGGAGCAGGTCACCGGGCCAACGGTAAACCTCCGAACCCTCTGCTGGAAGGTTGCACACTTGACCGCTCACTGCTGTGGCGATGGCATACGCTGCTGTGCTGTGCCAGAATCTAGGGACAGATAATAGATGGCGGATTGAAAGGTGGACGATGGATTGATGGATGATCAGGTAACTCGCAGGCGGAGTAGGAGATGTTTCACATTGAATTGTAGGTATGGATCTCAGTGGAATGTATGTATTGTCCCCACTATCTCAAAACAGGTCACACAACAGGCAAACGTCACAACACCTGCGACATCGCAGCTGTCTTTACCTGTCGACGATGACAGGTGTCTTCATGCCCTCCTGGCCTATTTGTTCTGCTGTGATGTAGTTCCCCAGGGCATAGAAGGCCCTGCGGATGAGGGGCGGCTCCCGATCAAAGCGGGCCCTCATGGGGGACAGACACTGGGGAGGGGACCGTAAAAGAGACGCCCCTAGAGCATCCCTCAGAGACTCAGTCAGAGTGGTTTTACCTGTGATGGGGAGAGGGTGGGAGGAAAGAATAAATCACATACAAAGAATAAACACAAGACTGGGAGAGTTTTCAGAGAACAAAAAGTAGAATTCATGATATTTCTTTCTTTTTTTAAATGTAATAAGGGACTGAAGTGACTCTTGAGAAGTTAAAGGTCCCATCCTACCTGCTGTACATGGTCGAGGTTTCATGAGGTTTGCAAAGAGTATTAGATGAGCTAGCTCTTCAATAAACCATTTTCACAGTGCTGTAACTTTACTGAGGTCATGATACATGATATTCCATTAGGCGAAGCTCACTGGCAGATAATGGCTTTAGCAGAGAACAACTGGCAATCATAGCGAGACATCTATACATCAAACTGATTCCATATTTATTTATGAGGTAATGGTATTAACCTGTGGCATCCAGGCCCTCTATGACAATAACAGGGAAGTCTGGTTTACTTCTGGCCTCCGCTCCGCTGGGCAGCAGCTCCAGCACAGACATCGCCTCTGGGATGATGTCACCACACTGCAAAACAGACAAAATCAGTTTGCTGCTGGGAGAGGAGGCAGGAGGGAGTCGTAGACTGTGGCGTGCATGAACACACACACTACTGTGGGCCACCTGGCACTGCTAGATAAATGGAAGCATTAAGAGCCTCTTTGGGCCACACTGCTGTACCGTCTTCTACCACAAGAGGGTGCCACTTTGCCATATCTTGCAAGTGAAGCAATACACAACACACAATTTGTTTTCATAATTGTTGGAGCAGGCATGTCACATCATGTCGAGGCTATAATAACCTTTTTTAGAACGTCATAGGCCTCCTCAAAACTGTAGAAAACATCGGAGTTGATGATGTTGAGTGTTGATGGGTGACACTCTGGCGCCTCTGAGGGTACCACATAGTAATCCTTCGGCATGTCCGTCGTTGGGCTGTCTGCACGAGACCACGGATGCTGAGTCCACAGTTGACCGTCGTCACATTTCAAGTACGAGCACACAAACACCGGATCGCGCTGCGATAAATCTCTCAGAAGTCGCTCCGTCGAGGACGAACTCTGCGAGGTATCTTTTAAAAAGTACCCCTTCAAGAGAGAATCCCTGACATTTGGCAGAAACGAGGACATGGGAGACAAATGACACTCCGGAGGCAGTTCTCGCAACAGCGTGTCTCTCAGCTCCCCGTGGAACTTGGCGCGTCTGATCGCGTCGCCGCTGCAGACGAGGAGAGAGTAAAGCCTCGCGTCGTTCCGCGCTTCTCTGAACACCCGCGGCACTTCTTCTCCGCGGTGCTTCTCTTGAGTCGAAAAGTAGAAGGGTGCTCCGTCCAGCTCCACGGAGACAACACGAGAGGACCAGTGAGGAAGAAGGGACATAGCGCGCCGTGCCATGTCGTGCTCCGGGTGCGGTCTCCCTGGCCCGGTGTTCAGATCTGCTCGGATGATTACGTAAAACCCGCTGCGGGGGAAACGAAAGTTACTGCGCTTGCCAGGGAAGAGAAACCGAAACTATGCCTCCGCTATCGGGACGGCTGGTGCAAGTTGATAAACATTACCCCGGGCTCTAAGTTGTGTTTATAGAAAAGTGGGAGATAACCAGAAGAAATACTCGCTGTGTCACAGTATCACACACAGTCCCTGTGACATATTTTTTAGCCAAGTGTCCACCTCCTGAAGTGGGGCATTAAGGGACATTTTAGATGTTGGAATAAAATAAATTGACAGTATTTAATATATTACTCAAGACTTGCTGAAGACACGGATGTATAGACTCGGGCATGAAGTAATTAAGAACTTCAGCAGGAAACCCTTTACAAACATGCAGTTGACTGCTTAGCCCCTGTTTTAAAAGTCACCTAAAGCATTGCTACAACTGCACCATTATATTTAACAGCATATATAGCTTATATCCATATAATAGCAAATACCCCATAAAACATGAAGGTCCTAATTGTTGTTGTTGCACAATAACTAATAAGACATGACAGGTCAATGTCACGTTTTGGCACTGCACGTCATCGGGCACCAGCTGCGTTTCGTTTTCAATTTCAGGTAAACAGAAACTATCGGGTCAGCTGATTGAGTTTCCTTATATGTCTATGCGTTTTGCAACGCAGTCGCGTATTTAAGAGTCGGCATCCACAAGGTGTGACACATTCTGAAGATGCAATTCTCCGCGATGCTGCGGCTGCTGCTGAAGTTCTGCGTCGACACTTTTCGTTACTTATTCACGAGCGTCTTTCCAAAAGTGAGTTCCTGGACACCCGGAGGTTTTTGGGGGACAATATCCCCCGTTGCACCTGTCGACAGAGGAGTGGGCGAAGAGGGAGACCCAAATGCGACGACTCCAACAAGTGTCAACTATCATTTTACACGCCAGTGTAATTACAAATGTGGATTTTGCTTCCACACTGCAAAGACATCCTTCGTCCTGCCTCTGGATGAAGCCAAGAGGGGTCTCGAACTCCTGAAGGCATCAGGTACATTTTGACAGATTAGTATATGATTCAGATTCAGATTCAACTTTATTGTCATTGCACAGAGTACAAGTATTAGAACAACGAAATGTAGTTTAGCATCTGACTGGAAGTGTAAAAAGAAGCAGTAAAAGTGCAGTGCAATGTTCTAGATAAAAAAAAAAAAAAACTGTATAAATATAAATAGCAGATAAATAATAAAAAAAAGAAAAATAACATTCTAGTATAAGTAGTAGACTAATGTGCTGTCCTTGTGTGTGGCGTCAACCCTCTTAAATGCATCGCTCTGTTTGTTATAGGCATGGAGAAGATCAACTTCTCTGGAGGAGAGCCTTTCTTGCACGACAAAGGAGAATTTCTAGGAAAATTAGTTCAGTACTGCAAACAGGACCTCCAGCTCCCGAGTGTCAGCATTGTCAGCAACGGCAGCATGATCAAAGAAAAATGGTTCCAGAAATATGGTAAGACTCCAAATTAGTCTCAACTTCTGAGGGCAAATTCATTTTTCTTAACCCAATATCATATTGCACACTAGTTGGAACTAAGGAGAAAAAAAATGCATCTGGCACCGATGCAAAATTTAAAACATGATCCTAAAAATGATTCCCCCCCCCTACCACCAGGTGATTATCTGGACATCCTGGCCATCTCCTGTGACAGCTTCGATGAATCAACCAACCAGCTGATTGGCAGAGCTCAGGGGCGGAAGAGCCACGTTGACAACCTCCAAAAGATTCACAACTGGTGCCAGCAGTACAAAGTGGCGTTCAAAATCAACTCCGTCATTAACACCTTCAACGTGAACGAAGACATGGCGGAGGACATCCTCCAGCTCAACCCAGTCCGCTGGAAGGTGACGGCAGAACGGGAGAGCGTGCACGTTTGCGTGTATGACGTCTGGGCACACATGCTCACCCTCTCTCCCTGTGCTTCCTGTGCTCAGGTATTCCAGTGTCTGCTGATCGATGGGGAAAACGCAGGAGAGGATGCCCTGAAAGAGGCAGAGAGGTTCGTCATCAGCGAGCAGCTGTTTCAGGAGTTCCTGGAGAGACACAGCAGCGTGCCCTACCTTGTCCCCGAGTCCAATGAGAAGGTATGAGAGGAGATTGTTATCAGTGGCAAGAAATATTACAGTTTATTTGTTACCCATACACTTTTATACACAAACATTGTACAGCCAGTGATATACTGTAAATATATGCATAGAATCAGCGTTTTTTTCTGGCTCCAGTCACACAATTCTCATATTGAGACAAGGTGACATCTCTGAAAGAATGATAGCAAGTCAAATCTCACCAAAATCGGTTACATTTTAATGAACGAGTGGAAATGAAGTGTGAGTTTGTATTGTACATTGATATCAAAGTAATGCTATGATCATTTATATGAAATTATAGATATATATTCAAATCTAATTAAAAGAATTCAAATGAATAACAGCTAGGACGACCTGCCCTGATCAAGCAGTCTGCCATCTTCCTCTCTGGTTTTACAGAACCAGCAAGCAAATGGGGAAATAAACAAAAGTCACAAAAGTGCTTGTGGTTAAGGGCATTTGCTTTTCATACAAATATATCCACCACACTGCACCACACTGCACCACACTGCACATCAGTTTAAAAATGGAAACAAGAATGTTATTCTGTGTGTGCAAATGTAGTGTTGCGCAACCACAGTGGTCATGTAAAACGTCAGCCATGCTCATTAGACTGAGGCCCGGCCAACATGTATCGTGGCAGAGACCAATTCATCTTGTATTTTAAATAACACTGGAACATTTCTGTAAATAGAAACAGGCCAGGCCCGAGACAATAACATAACTGAAGTTTGTGGTCTTCTTTGTCTTCACAGATGAGGAATTCCTACCTGATCCTGGATGAATATGTAAGTACACAGAATATTGTTTATGGACCAAACACACTCCCCTTAAGATTGATTGTCATGGTTTGCCTTCTAACTGTTCGATAACTTACCACATTTGATGAGCATTGAAGCGTGTCGCTGATTTACTCTTTCTTCATTTTTCAGATGCGTTTCCTGGACTGTCGAGAGGGACGAAAGGACCCGTCCAAGTCCATCCTTGATGTTGGTGTGAAGGAGGCCATTTGCTTTAGTGGCTTCGATGAAAAGATGTTTCTGAAAAGAGGAGGGAAATATGTGTGGAGCAAAGCCGACATGAAGCTGGAATGGTGAAAATCTAATTACGCAGATTATGTATATGGTGTGTTTATCTGTGTTACTTTTAAAACGTATGGTTGTTGATAAAAAGTGTCTAATTCAAAGTAAAAATGTTTGCATTTTTTTTTGTTTTGATAAATAAATATATATATATTGTTGTATATAAAGTATTGTTTTATTACACTGTAGACACTGATTTAATAAACATATTTATCATTAAAATAGTTGTGAAAAGTTTTTTTATTTCATTTTATTTTGGTCGGCGGTAGCATTCTCAAGTCTGGTAAAAAGTCATTATCTACCATTATGTCCAGTTAAAGGCCAGTCTAAAGGTCCTGGCATGAGATAAACAGCTATAAGAGGATGTGAAAAATACATTACACATCACTTTTGGTTGAATGTCTTCATTATAGCTATGTACATATTGCTGATGAACAATTTATTTTGCAACATTTCAACCCACCGTAGTAAAACAGAAACTAGTCCTAAGTGAGTTCCTGTAAAGGGTATGGAACAGATACCATGGCTGACAAATTCAGGATTTTAAACCTGTTATCCTCTCTGTCCACCCCGATGAACAGGCCTGCCCTGTTGTGCATATTGTTGAGGACATGTCTCTCCATGCTCAAACCTGTTTGACTACAGCTGCTCCAAAACAAAGGTCATTCAAATTTTTATACTCTGCCTTTTCTTGGTAAATGGATATTTCATAGGGAAATTCAAATCATGAGAGAAGTTGTGTAGCAATATTTTTGGGATTGTCTCCACCTTGATAAAGGTGGACAGTGTGAACGCCAGAAACAACCATGGAAATAAGTTTATCTTTCAATTTCTGATAACATCTAATATATTGTTCACTCTGAATATATTAGAATTGTCAATAAACAAAAAATAACAAATAAAAAATGAATTCACATGAGGTTATACTTTGCATTTTACAAATATTTCACATCAGTCCTGGAACTGAGAGCTTGCTGGGGACTGTCTGCAGACTTGAGGGCCCCTGAAGCTCAAGAGAACCTACACTGTTTTATCAGCTGATTTTTTAAAGGGGATTAAAAAGAAGAAAAAAAGATCCCAATACAGTGGGTACCAATCAAATGTAGTGATTGGTACAAATTGAAAAACCAAAAACCAAAAACCAAAAACTAAATTAACTAAACAAAACTAGATTCACATCTATTGCATTAGAGATGTATTACTTGTCCAGGATCTAAAAATCTGGAAAATAATGTATTAAAATAAATAAACTCTGCAAACCACAGTGTCTGCGTGGCTCAACACCACTAGAGGGGAGTGAGAAACATATTTCACTTGTAATTTGAACCAACTTGTCAGAATGAAACACGATTGCACTATTCCGACAGCAGGGGGCGCTGCCGTTTATGAAACGGCGGAGGGCGCTGAGCTCCCCCTTTAAGCGGCAGCAGACGGGAAGCCTCTCACGAACAAATGGCGTCCCTCCAGTGCGGAGCAGCTGATTCCCCACCGAGCACGGCAGCGCGGACGGCGCGGAGGTAAACACACCGCCCCCGGATTCCTCTGCGAGGGGATGAGACTCGTGCTCTTCGCTGGACTCGTGCAGCGCTGACGGGCTGCACGCCGCGCGCTCCTCAGTCCTCGAGATCAGACCTTCTGTTCCGGTGGACAAACAACCCCGACTGTCAACACAAAACCCGATATCTGGAGAGTGTCAGCTGCAGCGTGCGCGTCCCTCTGGTCTGCTTATCAATCTGCGCTGGTTTATTTATTTTTATTTTTATTTGTATTTTGTCGCCGATGGTTGCGGGTGTTGGTGTTTCACCGGGGGCCTGATCTCACGCGCTGGAGGAGACAGTAGCGGGTCAAATGTTTCCACCCCGACGTCGGAGGGACACATAATGAACATGGGCATCACCCCTTCAGAGATCTCCTCCTCCTCCTCCTCCTCCTCCTCCTCCGCCTGACTGGTTGGCCGCCTCCTCGCTAATCCAATTCAGGAGATCATCTTCCCAGGCTTCTCCCTGAGGTTACACCATCAGGACGGCGTTGTCCCAGAAAGCCAGGTAAGGGCTTTTGCCACTTCTGCTCGGCGTTCACGTCTCCGCGGTCGGAGCTCCGGCGGTCTGCGATCGGTCACAATTAGCCTGCAAACTGCTGTCGCATTTTTATTTTCGCCATTTCCTCGTTTCCACAATAATAAATGTGCTGCATTTCGACTCCCAGACAACCAACTGTTATCGGTGTCTTCACGTATAAGCGTGAACTCCTCGTTGGCCTATTTTGGGGGTAAACGGGTAGTGAATAGATGACATGGCACTGGCTGCAGGTAGCTGTGTGTGTGTGTGTGTGTGTGTGTGTGTGTGTGTGTGTGTGTGTGTGTGTGTGTGTGTGTGTGTGTGTGTGTGTGTGTGTGTGTGTGTGTGTGTGTGTGTGTGTGTGTGTGTGTGTGTGAGATACTTGATGGAAGTTGCTGTAATCGTTGCTCACCACAGTCTGACATCGCACTGGTTTAGCACACGGATACTGCGGAGTGTTGCTTCTGAACTCCACGTATAACATTCTCAGGGTGGATGACTCCAACAGAGCTTTGAAAGGTCACACAGTGTCCTACTATTCCCATTTTAAGAAGCAGGTCCTCCCTCAGGGTACAGTCAGATTAGAGGCTGGAACCAGGCTGTTAGACAAACCTGTGTTTCATTTCCAATGTCTGTACGTCCTGTTCTCGTCTCTCTTCTTATCTCCTCTCATGTTTGTATTTTGTTTTGTATGTTCTCTAAAATATAATCAGCATTCAGTAAAGTCAGAGGTCAATATGTGGAGAGAAACTGGTTCACTTGTTTTGTATTCAAGTGCCTGGTTTTGTCCATGCGCCAGCTTAAAAACATGCAACATCTAAGGTTCAGCCTGTTAGAAACCTTAGCTTTTAAGATCCCTGTCATCATGTGCTATTGATCGCTCTTCTATTTCATGCTTCTAGCCATATCACAGGAGCTACATAGTGAAACACACACACACACATACACACATACATACACATACACATACATACATACATACATACATACATACATACATTTAGGGAACGTTGTATGTTCCACGTGGAATTTGACTGACATGCAGGCGATGTTGTGATGCACTTTTTCCACCCCCCTCAGCAAGCGCTTGTCCCATTGGGGGAATAAATGCATCAAGCCACTACTTTGCTGCTGCTGCTGCAGATTTGTTCGAAACAAGAGAAAGCTGGTCTTGTACAAAACAGTAACACATTCCTGTGACCAGCGGCAGTCAGCCCGTTCCCTGGGGAAAGTGGAGATGAGTTTACTTAAGAGTGAGAGGGAATGATGTTACGATGCCCAGAACTCGGTGTGCCGTTCCAGTCCAGAGGGAGTACAGGTCAGAAATACACACGCGTGAATGTACGTGGCAACGCATACGTTTCTCAGGTGTCCACATATGAAGTGCGCTTCATATCGACAAGGAGGGGATGGGATTGTGCCGGAAAAGCCTCACAAAGCACAGGGTCCTCTCTCAGTAAACGCTAATAAGCCTTTCGTGGGGCTGCCTGACCTTGGCGTCGTCCACGTACTGAACCATAACACCGCTGCTTTTTTGAAAAGGATCTCTGCTGATTATGTTACTTTGATGCTGATGATAAGGCACTTTGGCAAACATAACAGATATTCTGATTCCAGGAAGGTCTGTAACTGGATTTGTTTTGCCTTGACCCAGATTTGGGCTGGGCCTTTTGCACAATCTTCAGACTGTTCTGCGAAACCCCATGACAGGTTTGTAGTTTTTATGGCCGAAAAATGATACAGCAGGGCTCGTAACTGCAATATTTTTGCTTTATCCTGTAAATACATTCTGCTGCTTGATTTGTAGGCTGTCATTTTGCATTCTGTGGCAATCACACAAGTGTGTCTGGGGAGTAAACCAGGAAGTGCTTTGGTTTATCCAGACCTGAAGAGGCCATCTGCCAGTGTAAGAGTTATAACTCCACTTTAGATCACACAGCCGCATCTAATGTTAAGGAGATTAGTCAGCCTGAGACGGAGTTGATCTAGAAATGTGACACCCATTTTGTTTAAATACACTTAACCAGTAATTAAAACTCAAATTAGTATCAGTTCCTCGTTGCCTGTTATTAGAGTGGTTTCACCGAAGTGAGGAGGGTCTGTGAGGGCAGGACAGCATGGAATTTAAATCGGTGTCCTTTCTAAAGACAGTATGTTGTCTCAGATATACAAGACATTACTGCGGTGTACACTTGTTGAATTACTCCGTAACGTCTACACTTCTAGGTAAGACATTTTGGTGTAATCTGACTCCAGGGGTAGTCTGCCTTTGTGCAGTCTAGTTGCCAAGGATTATGCAACATCTTAAATGCCATTTCAGCAGGGTTCTTGTTGAGTGTTCAAGGGTGGCGCTGGTTTCAAGGTATATTGTGTGTGTGTGTGTGTGGTTGTGTGGGTGGAGGCTAGAGTACGAACCAGACAGTCAACAATGCAATCGTTTCAGTTGTAAATAGCTGCTGAAAATTATATTAATTTCGCAGGAAGCGCTTTAGCTCCGTGTGTCATGGCTTGTGTCCAGCCAGTTATGGGTTGCGTTAGGATGATGGGGATTGTTAGGAGAGCGTTATGCGACGCTCTCGCGTGCCGTGCTTCTTCCAGGCGGCTGCTTGGCATTTTGCACCGCTCACGTAGGCTCCGTTTTCTGACAGGTAGGGTTCGTGAAGTGAGACGCTGCGCTGTGAAAAGTGCACCACACATTCTGCTGACCGTCTGACACTCTCCAAGATTTAGGATTTAAGGAGTGTGTAAATGGCAGCAAGCCCTTGGGGTTGGGAGAGTGTGACACAAACAAGCAGCGAGAGTCTAGTCATTTTAGACAAGAAAGGGAGTGAACTTCCTCTGAACATCCAAGTTTTGCCTTTTTGTGCTCACAATTATACGATCATCTTCTTCAGACATTGGAAAAAAATATATATATTTCCACTGATTATAGGAAAGACATACTCTGTATGCGTCATACTGACTGTCTAGTGGCTTTCAAGCCGTGATACTTTAGCTCCATCCATCCTGCCTAATGAGGGCCACAGCCAACAGATTAGAAACAGATGCCATTGCAACTCTGGATACATTTTTATTTGGTGGCAGATTTTACTGACTCCTGCAGAAAATGGCCTGAAAATAGATAGTGCAACACTATTGTGTCAGGATATTTCCAGTGCAGCTATAATGGAGTTTTACAGGCAGGAATGAAATTTAGAAAATCTTTCTAAAAAAAAAAGTTTTCCAGTTCCAATTTTGGCATCCGTCCCACACATTCACACTGCAGGGGCTTCTTTGTAAAGTTACTTATTTGGAAAAAAGTCAGGAAGGAATATGTTGTTGGAGGAGAGAGTAGTTTTTCCACCCACGGTAGCCTCAATAGACTATAGGCCAATAACAAACGATGCTTCATGTTCATTAACGGGGTACAACTCGCTCTCCGGCTCGACTGGGAATGAGCCAACTCTCTGTTCTTACTATGTCTGTCTCTATCACGGGTGCTCCCCACCTACACGTAAAAATCAGCAGAATATACACGTTCAGGCTCACTCTGCTGAAAGTCATCCTCTGAAAATCTCCAACTGAAGTAGAAGGAGATGAGTCAGGAGGTAGGCCGGGTTCTGGGAGTGCCTGTTGTGAGCCAAAAGCTGGTGAAACCTGGCACGAATACCACGGGGGAAGAAAACAGATGAACGGCACAATGACGATGAAAAGTACGCATTTCAGCACCGATCTGATTACATTACCTCTTAGCATGCCTAAACCTCTTGCTAGATGTTTGTTTCCCTTTGTGAGGGCCTGACTAATGGTTGGAACACAGTAACTATCTAAGCACTGGAGACATTTCTTAGCCTTATATCAAGGTTTGTTCACTTAAACAGAAAAAGATTTTTTGAGATTTCGGTCCTGGTTGATTTGGGAACGCCAGTGGTTACCGTGGTAACAGCAAGCGGGGTTCAACACAAGATCAAGCAATCTTCTAGCAGCTACGTTTTCAGGTAATAGAGGAGCAACTTGTGTTTCTGTTTAGCCGGCGGCCAAGCAAACTCTGGTGTCTTAATAAGGAAGTCAGTCAAAGATAATTACAACTGCAATCTGGTTAATGCTGCGTGTCGTTTTCCACACAATGAGTCACAGTGAAGTTGGTTACTTTGTTGAGGAGTTGGAGGCAGAGCTGTAGTACTTGAGATCAGTCTGTCTCGAGACTGCTTTTTGAAGGTCTCACAATTTTATCTCAAGACCTAAACTGGGGGGGATATCACTAAATTGCCTGTGCATTGTCCTCATTACTGTGATTGCTCAAAGAAAACAAAGGGAAATTCCCACATGTAAAATGTACCTCTGCAATGCCTTTTTGAGTATTTTATCAAGACATTTCTCTCACTTTTATACAGTATATCTAGTTCTAAAAGGTCAATTTGAGGCGTGCCTACGGTTTGCATGCTCTTCTTGCAAGGTCTTGGACCCCTCAAAGTCTTGGTCTCGATACACTCTGGTCTTTTTGGAGGTGTGCAACGTGTCGCCTACAACTGTAACAGCTCACTGCAGCTGCTCCTTCTTGTTCCAATATACTTTGAGAAAATTAAAAACGATAGTCTGTCCAAAAAATGTAGAAAACGACCACTGTCTTGTTTTGTAGACCCGTTTTTGATACCCAGTCACTGCTGGTGCTAATCGTGGTAACAGACGCATATTTCTTTTCTTTGCTTGCGTCACAGTAAAAGTTTCAAAGGTTTGGTCAGTTGAACGCATTTAATGTAAAGGAGCAGCAGTAGGAAATGATCTCAATAAAATTGTGCTGGATTACATTCATACATAATTTTCCTGTAAATCCCTCCTGCTTAGGTCAGCAATCTAAACCCAGTGGGGGAATGATGGACTCCACCACTACTTTCGCAGTATAGAGAAATAATTTATAAATGCAGATGCATTGAAAAGCCGATTTAGAATAAAAATCCGATCATAGATGACATAAAAATAGGGTTTCATTTCATGATGATAACATAGTTAACTATGTTTTTTGTCCTTCTGTGATGTCCTGAGCCGTAGTGGTAGACGTAAAGATCAGTTTGCCTTCATCACTGTTAGCTCTTTCAGTTTGGCCTGCAGTGGCATGGCCCTAGGAGAGATAATGAGACTACAGCTCTGTCAGGTTATCTGAAAATAGTTTAATCAGTAATACTGATAACAATTTCCTCCCAGGATTATTACTGTCCGACATCCCTGTCGTATAATCCATTATGTCCCAACAATGAAAGTGATTGCCTCCCTTGTGGCAGCTCCTCCTACACTCTGGCTGACTAGAGATCTTAAACCTTAAGAAGAGAATAGTTAATGGCCAGGGTGCGACAGTACAGGTAAGGGATGCCAGGTTGCCATTGGCAACCAATTCTTGGCCATCAGTAGCACCCACTTTTTAACATATAAAAAAATAGGGACAGTGAACAGCAATACTGGCACCCGAAAGTAAATGCATTTTTGACATTTGTTGCACTGGTGATATTTCAATATTGTTGTTCCAGCCAGAACCCAAACCAGACAACGCCGCATGTGGTAACGCTGCACGTGCGTTGGTGTGTTTACTCGCGTGCACACAGGCAGCTGTTCTTGACTATGTGGTGAAAAGTTTGACTAACCTGTCAACATCACAAATGAATGTGCATATTGAATCAACTGACAAAGAACCAGATGAATGTCAACAAGAAACAAAGAGGAAATGTGTGAAGCCTTGGGCGTCAATGTATCCCGGTCTCTTTAAGCTGGACAGAAAATTATACTGCAAAGCATGTATAACATACACATGACATGTATACATGTTCATTATTAAGCTGGCATATATGCATAATATATTAATTACTCAAAATATTAGGGGACTAAAAATGGCGACTATATTTTCAAACCAAAACCTGAAGCCTGGTTGCCAGCCTGGCAATCACTTTTAACGTTAGTGTTGAGCCCTAATGTCTAAATATGTGCTATAAAGTCTTAAATAAGGCCAAGCAACTAGCAAAGTGTATGCATTATAATGTCATTCAGTCTAAAAGATGATTAGATGAATGCAAGCAGTGCTCATAGCACTCCCTTTTTAAATGTGTCACCATGGCTTTTCTACACTCTTTTGATACGTATAATCATAGAGAAAGAGAGACCTCTATCTTTGGAGTATTTCCTCCTCACTTTTAGTGGGTTTACATCCTTTGTGTATCTACGTCAAACCCAACAACAGGACGCCAGCGCATTTCCTAAGATAGTTTTTGGCTTCCTCCATCCCATTCTCCTGCAATGGGCCTCAGAGACTGGGTTCGCTTTACAAGGCAGCAGCTCCCCGAACAGCAGAGATGCGGGTGGAGGGCAGAACAATAAGTGAGAGTCAGAATGTGCCGTTGTGGTGAAATATATAAGTTGTGAGAGAGCGCTCTGTGGGAGATGATATGTTGGAGTGTCCATGGAGACTGAGGGAAGATGGCAAAAGAGTATGCCTGAGATCCTGGGATGACACACAAAAAAACGTGAGAATTCTTGAGTCTGTACGCATTTGTTTTGTCCGCATTACCCCAACTCAGCGACTACTGGAATTGCTTGTGAATTGTTTTGCCCACTGCTGGTGAGAGTGTCGCCATACCCTGCAGTTAAGGCTCCGAGTGCCTCTCTGTTGGAGTGGCTCTCTTCCTGAGGCCATGGGAACTCTATTGTCCAGTGGAGTGACAACAGTCCTCACCATGCAGCAGTCACACGCGTTAGCTTGGTACTAGTTATGTCGTGTTCTCATTTCAGTGAATGGACAAAACCGTGGATGTAATATTGCATCATTTAAGTGTCTCAATCCGTACGATGCAATCACTTTTAAAGTGAGGTAAAAATTGCATATATTGTTCTGTACGTGCTTTGTGTAAGCTGATTGCAGAACTTGCCATGACCTGATCAGTTCTTTTATCCTGCATATGTGTAACAACAGCTAGTCTTGTGTGGTAACATAATGGATTTGTCCCCATTTGTGTGTGTGTGTGTATGATGAAGCTGCTGAGGCAGTCTAAACATTAAGTGAAGCTATGCCATCACGCACTGAATGTTCCACCTCCTCATGTCATGTACAAGAAGTCACCTGCAAAAGCAATAATTGTATTTTTACCCTTTTTAATCACGTATAATCATTCAAATTTAGATTGGAATTTTATAAGCTCGACTGGATTTTGATATAAATGCGTTAGTAATGAATTGACAAAGCATGGTTAGTGGTTTTGGAATTGGAGATTGCATTAGTTTAAATTCAGCAAATGTCCTATTTAACATCTGTTTTTGTGACTCTAATAGTAGGTTTTCTATGGGCTGCCACACTTTTTTTGGCTAGCAGCCAAAGGCCTCTTCTTTTTCTTTCAGAAACGCTGCCAGCAGTGTGCTAAAGTTCCACTAGTTACGTCACTTTTCAGACAGCCTGTGAATACAGCCCATATTTGTTGGTTTTCAGCCCTAGGTGTGTGTGACCATGTCTTTGTTTGCTGTGTTGATGAAAATTGAGATTTCTTTGGAGAAAATAACTGTCCATTTAAATCTATTCAGCCCCAATTAATAAACAATCAAGTGGGATTGATGGGTTTTGTTCTTTTTTCACATGTTATTTTGGATGGAAATTCACAATTCATTCTTATGAGGCTTACTTCAAAGATGAAACGGTTTAAAAACACAACCTGGCAGAATAAATACTATGAAATAATAAAGATTAAGCCAACCACATTAACTAACAAAATTGAATAAGTTTCAAAACAGTAAGGTTTGCCAGTTTATTTTTGTTTGATACTGTTTTGGATGGAAGTACAGAGGGAATTCTGAATGGATGGGTATATCTGTTTTTCAATGAGAAACTGAATATAACTTCCCATGATAACACACATAGGAGAGCAGTTGAGGCCAAACATGTTTCTAGCCAGCTGCGCTGAGCAGTTTCATGGTGTTAGAAAAATGGCTGGATTGGGTGTATGTATATGATTATAAATACAGGAAGGGTAACATTTCAAGATTAATGGTTTGAGAGTTTAACCAGATTGTTCTCTGTAATCTGGTTATAGTGTGCATGTAAACACAGAGTGAAGCTGTAGAGCAATGACTGACAACAGATTGCCTGCAAAGTCGACCCTTTGCTCAGGCTCTCTGCATCTGTCAATAGAAATAGGCTCAATGTGGCACGCCTGTCGTCTTCACTTAGCTTCTGATACACTAACGTGAGCCTAAATGGCTTTTTGGGACGGGAGAGTGGGCAATATATGACTCTCTCTCCAGTAAGGACGTTCTTCTATCTGTCTTATCTTGTTTTGTATGTTCTTTGTTTTACTCCGACTCAACTGTATATTGTCGCCCTTGTTCAGTCCATGACGCCCTGAACAATGAGACTTTGTGTGAAAGAAGCCTCTTGCCTCAGTCACCAGTATCTTGCTCTGTGCATGCTGCTCACCAATAGGTCATCAAGTCTGCCATCTTTCTTGTGTAATCAGAAGAGCAGCATGTGGTATCTGCCGTCTCCTCCAGGTACTGAGAAGTTATCTGGGGTGTGGAAATGAACTCATTCAAGTGAAAAGAAAACAACAAAAAAAAAAACATTTGAAATCTTTATCGTTAGAAGTGCACGTAGGAGGCTTACAGGGGTGTGGAACATTTTACTTTTTTATTACATTTTACTTTTTTATTACAATTTACTTGCGTTTAATGTCTGTCTTTTCCTTTTTCGCACCATTTCACTCTATTTTGCATGATCACTTTGATGTTTCCTTCCCCATCTTCCTTCCTCCTTCTTTTTTTTCCATCCCAACTCTCTCGTCTGTTTTTGTTCTGCTTTATTTCTGTCTTTTGTCTTGGGGCATCTTTACGGTTTCTTCGACTGAGTGGCATTAACGCTGTGAGACTTTTATCTCTTCTGACGCTACAGTGTTTTCTGGTAAACGTGTTCTAGCTTTGTGTTATCACAGAGGAGTTTACTCTGCCTGTTGACACAGTTGCAGACATAATGACTATTAAGCCAGTGTAACTTGTGAACTGACAGCAGATTTGGCATTGTCTGGAACTTGTATATGCTACTACAAGAATAAACTGGTTCTTGAGGCCACTGCTTTGTCCGAGTGTTATAGTGGTTATGCTGGTATTATCAATAATCATGTAATAATCACACCAGGTGTGCTAGATCAGAAGAAAATGCATTTAGCATGACTGAGAAAAAAAAAAGAAGTAATTTAGCTTTTCTCCAGCCTGTTTAGTGTTGTCCTCATAATCAACAAGCCCAACTTCAAGTAAATACAAACCAGCTGCAGACCAATAACAGCCCCTGCAGTAACTGTATACTCTGCTTAGAGAGGGGATATTCAGCTTGCGTTGCAGCAGAAAAATGGCAAGAGACCAAGTAGGTTTTTTTTGTCCTACATACCCAGGCATGACCACTGTCAGCCCCAGTCTGGCTCACACTGCAAAACGGACTTTGACTTGCTTGACACCACGAAACAAACACAGACACACAAATATATATATATATATATATATATATATATATATATATATATATATGACACACACACACACACACACACACACACACACAGCTTCTCCACGCCACTCACAAAGCCAAAATACATCTAGTTCATTGTGTAATTCCTCAGGGCATGGGAAAAGTAGGTCTATCACCACTCTAAGCTATCCTCTTAGCGCTCCCCCGCCATGTCAAGGACAGACGGAGACCGTCCCCAACTGCTGTCCCCCCACGAAGGCATGTCACCTTTCACATTCAGCAATTGAGCTGTCCAAAAATAAAGTCCCTATGCGTGTGCTCCGGGTTATGAATTTGGGTGAGTGGATGGAGTACGTGGGTCATAGCTTTGTATCGTATTGTAGGATCACCCTATGGCCCATATACACTCATGACCTACATTCTGCCTAAAAACATGCTAGAAATAGACTCTGGCATAATTTATCAATAGTATTTTTCCATCAGATAAGACCTTGCTGTATATTGTAGTGACATGTCTCACATTGATTTAATTTTGATAGTGCACCAATGTTAAATTTCATAAGGACATAGACTGTGTTAATATATTGTGTGTTGTAAATGTACTAAAAGGTAATTCATTTTATTTATTTTGACTTGATTAAGTCCGTAAATAGACTTGTTGTTTTTGCATTTGCACGACCGCTCAAGAGGAATCATTTATTACTGTATGAATAATACAGAAGATGTTGATTTTTAAAATTTGCCTCAAATCAATGTGTATTTGGCCATAGGTTATGTGCTGTACATTTTATTGTCAGGCTTTAACATGGTACGTCTTTCCACTGTATATGAGAGAGGAGATCTGTTTCCATACATAGTGATGTCTCTCTAGTTAAGGTATAAGTTGTTAACACTATACCCTGTGTTGGGTTGATTGTGGCCATCAAAAGGTAAACCGCTGCTAATTATTTTTGTCTTTTTGTGAGACTGAGCATTAGCAGGGCCTACTGCGAGTTAAATGCAGTGCTCACTGCAAGGTGTGGAGCATTTAATGATAATAGTGTTGTCTATCAGTTGGTGTCTAATGTAGGTGTAATTTGTATCCTACGTTGGTCACATTGTGTATTTACCAACCATGCTTTCATGTTGTCACCAGGAAGTGAACACAACAGCTTGTAATACAACAGAAACACTTTGCAATGTATATACTGGGTGTACAAAATGATACCAAAAGGAACACTTTTATTGTTCAGTATAGCACTATAATGTATTTCTTCAAAATGTACTCTCAAACACAACAAAAGCTGAACATTGTTATAAGGACAGCACATCTACTTTATATAGGCATTTGTAGACCAGGCTTTGATTTAAGTGACCTGAATTTATTAGCTTTATTCCTTTCACTATATATTTATATCCTTCAGAAAACACTGTAAATTGTGCAAATTGTTATGTTGAATCTCTAAAGGTTTGTTCGGGCATTTGTTGTAGACAAGGCACAGGGAAGACAGTGATTTTTAAATAATCTGAATCTGATCATTGTTTTTATTTCATTTCGGGTGAGCTGAAAATATAGTCCAGTAATGACATTTTCTAATAACACTTTCATAGAGAAAAATCTGAATTTCTTTGTGGAGATAAATTGATTGTCGATCACATGGCAGACAATCAATTTCTTATTCACTAATTTCTAATTGGAGAATGGGATCATTTGCTTCGGTCTGCAGTATGCTTCTGTCCACCTAGTGTCTTTGTGATCTGCTCTGCCTGTTTGTTCCATTGCCCAGTGATGAGAGCTTTCACAACCAGGTGACAAGAAGTAATCGCAGGCAGTAAAGGCCAAGGGATTCTGGAAAATGGACGAAAGTGTCCAATTGCTGCTGTCCCTTCTCTCTCTCTCTCTCTCTCCCTCTCCCTCTCCCTCTCCCTCTCTCTCTCTCTCTCTCTCTCTCCCTCGCCCTCTCCGTCTCTCCGTCTCTCCCTCCCTTAACTTGGTCTCTCTCTTTACTCGGGCTCTCTCCTTTTTTTCTGCATCAGTGGACACATAGAGGATATGACATAAGTGAAACTTAAAGACCCTTCTAATTGACCATGGAGAGCAAGGCTGTGCTGTTGAGGGAGGAATGGCAGGAAGGAACAGAGAAGGGAAAAGCAGACAGCAGGATCACTAAGTGCCTATTACAGTTCCTGAGCTCCCTCACATTCAATATATGTGGATTTTGAGGTGAATGAATTCACATGCTTTGTGATTCCTCACAGGTAATTTGTTGAATGAAGTTACGGCTGCAATTCCAGTGAGACCATGGCAAATGATTGTAGCGGTGTGCCAGACAGAAATGTTGACAAGAGTCAATTTGAGATTAGATTAGGTTTCACTTATAAGGCCAGTCGGAACAGAGATTGTTTGCGTCAGCTGGCATCGTATCATGCTTCTTACTACATTTATTCTGCTGCAGCAAATAAGAACACAACTGAATATCTACTGTATTGGCTAGTCCCCAGACTTAAGATAGAATATTATCCACATGGTCTCTGTCCTTTTTTCTCTAGCTGGTCTTCAGTTTCCGTCCTCCATTGCACTCTCTCCCACTTGTCTCATGGGTTGACAGCACATTCTTGTAAATCAGCTGAAGGACAGCTTTGTGCATGTGTTGAAAGAATGATCATTTGTGTGTGTGTGTGTGTGTGTGTGTGTGTGTGCAAGGGAATGAGTGAGAAAGAAACGTGTGGGCTGCTCCCACTCACAGATCTGCTGACAGTTGTTAGCAGCTTTCGTTCACATCAGCCATAGGTGAGGCATATAAATAGAGTCTTATGCAATGCATTGTGACATTATATAATTACACGCAGAAAAAGCTGTCGGACCAGGAGAAAATGGAGGCCTGAAAGATTGTTTGCCCCTTTATTTTCCTCTTTCTCACATTTCTTTCAGTGATCTCTCGCCTCAGTAGGAGCAATGGCAACGTAGACTGTACACACCGGTGCATTGAGAGCACTTAGTTGAGTTTAGTTCCTCTTGAATGAAGCCTGCATGGCTATGCAGCGCGGGGCTTCATCTTGTACCTCTGTCTATTCACGTTAGAATTTGCATGTCATTATTTTCTTTGTATGCTCGGAAGCAGCATTTATTTGAATGTAGAACAGGGTCTGGTATGGAAACCGATAGCAACGGCAAAACACTTTGGTTGTGATATTAAATATCTTTCCTAGTTAAAAAATAAATATTAATCTGTTGATAATTTTTCAATTAAGTGTCTGGAAAGCTGTAATGGGCATTTTCAACATTTTATTGACCTGACCGCTTCAGATTGCTTGTTTTGCGCACCAACAGTCCAACATATAAGAGTATACCAGTTTATTGACTATTGACACAAATAATTCAGTACTTAAAAGACATTTCCGATCATTAACAAATGTCAGAATTTCAATTTGCTGCGATTTAATAAATCAGGCCTTGAGTGTTGCTGGCTTATGCAAACATGATCAAGAATTGAACTTGCTGTATTATGCAACATCTGCACTTTACCCATAAAAACATTTGTTGACAAGTAGTGTTTTAGAACTGTTTTAGAACTGCTCTGGGCGATTTTGAGATTTCTCTTGGAAGCAGCATGTTATCTATAAATTGAATCAGACCTACGATGAAAATGAGGATTTATGGAAGCCTGTGTGTGTGTGTGTGTGTGTGTGTGTGTGTGTGTGTGTGTGTGTGTGTGTGTGTGTGTGTGTGTGTGTGTGTGTGTGTGTCTTTGTCTGATGCCCCGTGTAAGCAGCAGTTAAAGTTGACATTACTGGAGTGAGGAAAGCTAGTGATGTGAGTTTTTGCCTTTTTAAGATTAGACTGTGCCTTTTGGTTTAGTGCTAATGCTAGGTCTCCTGTGTGTTACTGTGGTTGCTGTGTGTATCTATGCGAGTGTTTTTTGGTGTAATATCTATTGTTTTTTTCTGTAATTGACCTATGTTTTACACCGCATATATGATGTTGATGGATACAACATCTCTTTCTCTTCTAGCTCCCCAGAGAAGTTCTCCTCCATTGCTCCTGCATGACCATTTCTGCCCCTGTTATGCAATGGATTGTTAATGTGTGTGTTCATGTGTGTGTTCATGTGTGTGCGCGCCTTTGTCTCTTGGTTATGGAGTCATTACCGCATAAGTGCTGCTGTAGCCGGGGAAGCTATGAGTGGAGCCCCTTCAGACTGATGACTGACGCGTGATGACCACTGCTCAGAATGGATGTTTGACTTCTGACTCCCGTTTATTGATCTTAAGCTCTCTGACCCGACCTTTTCAGATGTATAGTATTCTGGAGGGCTATATTTAAAACGAGCACACACACTGCGCATGAGAGGCCTGCATGCACTGTACCATTGCTCGGAAGTGTGCGCGTGCGTGCGTGTTTCTTACTGATAATGGACCATCTAGTTAATAATGCAGCAGTGGGATGGCACTGCACCACCTTTTCTCATGAAAACTCATTTTCCTTTTGTTGCTCTCTCTCTCTCTCTCTCCCTTTCCTCTCCTCTCCACAGGCCATCTTTACAAAACTATTTAATTCGTCCCCATCGACCCAGTCTGTCAGTATTTGCACAACCAATATAAAGTGTGGCAGGAGAGAAACCAATTTGAATGTGAAAGCACACACTGAAAGTCCTCCTGAAAGTCCTGCGCAGTACAGTGCAAATTACTTTTTACCGTCAGTTTATTTTGCCACAGCGCGAATGGAGTCCAGCAGCTTAGACATGGAAACAGATAAAGAAATACTCATTTCAGTCCTCGTGGAACGACTGTCCTATTCAAGTCACCAGCTGTACAGTTTTCAAACTCACCATATAGGTGTTGACCAGGTTTCCCAGGCCTTCATATTTGGTATTTAAGCCTGTGTCTCCCTCTTTGTCTGTGAAGTTTGTCCGTGTTGGCCAAAGACTATTGTTGCGTTATACTATGTTGACATTTCAATGGCCGTTGCTCCTGTAACCTGTACTTTAACCCTTCACCCGTGCTTCATGTCACTATTTCAGTCAGAATTGCTTTAAAGCTGCCACACACCGCTCATTTGCACTCAACTACTTAAATATGGCTCATTTCCAATTTGGATTTAATTACTTCAAGTCGTCTTCCGTCAACGTATTATTTTGGACCACCAAAGCACACTCTTCCCCCACACAGTCCCCAGAGGGTCATGTTTATAAGTCCTTGGCTCCCTCCTAATAACAAATTGCCATTTAAGCTTTTGTATACAAGCTCAGCACCTACATAATGGAGCTTCCTCACCACTCGGGGCTTTCTGGCCGGCGTAATGGATGGTGGATAGATGGATGAATGTCAGGTGGTTTGAGTGAGTCAGAGATGAGTTGCATCTCATTTTTTCTCACTTTGCAACTTCTCCTCCGTCCACCTGCTCAATGCGATGAAAGGATGCGAAGGAGGAAGAATTGAGGGAATCTTATTTCATCAAATTTCCTTGCGAAGCATCATCTGAATGAATCACTTACTGGGCTTGTTGCTGCTCTGTGCTGTCTTGTTTTGGAGTTTTTGTCCCTCTGCGCCGTGGACAGCTGTGGCGGGAGGCGTTATGTGTTCTGGCGTCCGTCCATAAGTATGTACCTCCGTAATATTCTTGTGAAAGCAATATCTTAGGAATGCTTGAGGGAATTTCTTCAAGCTTGGAACAAATGTCCGCTTGGACTCATGGATGAACTGATTAGAATGTTTTGCTCAAAGGTCACTGTGACCTCACAAAGCATGTTTTTGGCCATAACTCAAGAATTCATATTCTAGTTAATATCACACAGATGTCTAACATGATAAAAAGTGATGACATTTTGGACGGACATAAAACTGCTTCTTGACTGCTTGGCAGAGGCACAGTCATTCTCGTTGTTTACTCAATGTAATGAAATGGTTTTCAAGTCACTTAAATCTGCACTTTCTATCAAGCAGTTTCCTTGCTTTTTATTGTCTTTTTCATACTTGTAGCTACAGTTTTTCCTCTTGTAAATTCATTCCTAAATAAGTACAATGACGCTGGTCTCATGTGTTGGAATAGTTCAGTGATCTTTTTATGGGAAAAAATGTAAATGATGGCCCAATATGATTTTTAAAGTATGGTTACTCCACTGTGAGTAACAGGAGCAGCACTTGTAAACAATCAAAATGTGTCAATTGCTAAAATGAAAACAAACTAGACACGAGTCGGCTAAATATGACCTGAATGAAATGCTATGCATGTGGTGGAAAAAATGACTCTATTAATCTCCTTGACTGTGTATGATAAAGTAGTGAAAAGAAGATGCCATCTGGCTTCTGAAACCCTCACTTAACACACATCCAATATATTTGTCTAAATGATGAATATGGAACAAGATATCCTGACACCTTCATTTCTGCTGCTCTTTCTTCGGTCTCCGCTGTAGTTTGACAAAACTGCAGCGGAGTGTAGTGATGCATTTCGCCTCATCGGCTGCAGCACTCCTGTCACTGATTCTTCAATGAGTGTCTCTAATGGTAGACTTCCACCTAGGATGTACTCGTGTATCTTCGCTGAAGTCTCCATTGGGAATCTTCCTCTTCCCTCTCTCCTTGAGCAGCAGTAGGAGAAGTGATTTACTTACTTACCATCTTACTGACGGCGCACCAACATTTTCTTTCTGTCTTACGTTGGGACAAAAGAATGACATTATGAAATAAGAGAAATAAGATGGAGACCCGTGTTCTTCTTGACACACCACCTTGCACCAAAGGCTGCACGCCATCACATTGAGCCCTGGATTTGATTTATTACTACAGCAGATTGTTCTCCCTCTCATTTTTTATTTTATTGCGCTAGCATGTATCATCATCTGTGTGTGGATTGCCTACACCTAGCATCCTAGTGAAGGTGATCTATGATGGAGGCCTTTTTTTTTTTTCCCTCCTGAAAGATTAAATGTGTTAAGGGCAGTGTGAAGCGATAGCATATCTCTGCTAAACCAGAACACACTGTCTCCTCTTTTGCTCTCCACTCCCCTCTCTGGGTGCCACATGTATACAGCACAAGAGTCCGTGGAGCTATAATGTGAACTCTTCAGCCCCTCTCCTCGCCTTCCTCTTCGTGTATGTCTGTGAACAGCAGACCGTACCATGACCAGTGAAAGCAAACCGATCTCTCCCTGTCTCTACTCCTCTGCCATGCTTCTCTCCCTCCGAATCCGTTGCCCCCTCCACCTCCGAAATCCTCCCTCGGCCGGTTGCTAAGCAGCATGGGGAGAGCTTGACTGTGTTGACGTTGTGTGCTCGGTACCACTTCCTGTAAACAACCGAGTGGGTGCTCTTCGCTCTCAGCTGCGGAGGGAAGGAGAGTGAGGCGAGACGGCCTAAAATAACCCTCTCTGACTATCACAAAGGGCCGCAATGACGCACAGTGAAGAAAAAAAGTTGTATTTTATCCAAGTGAAAATGTCATAAGGAGCTGAGATAGCTGATAGCTACACAAGTTTTAGGATCTTTTAAACAGTTTTGTGTGTGTGTGTGTGTGTGTGTGTGCGCCCACACAGGACACAACTCACAATGCATTTTCAGTTTGTGCTCATACCGTCATGCTGATTATGTCACAACATTTATGATAAAGCCACATATAGTCGCACTTTAAAGATTTTCTTCATCATCAGCAGGATTACGAGAATCCACTTTGTTCCCTCAATTTCAGGATGCCTTTGGCTTTATTAACCGTAGCTCTCTGTCCTCCCCCTCCTCTTTCTTTTGCGTTTCAGCTCTGTGGCGGTGAAGATGACCGCGGCACGGTACCGTCCCACCTGGGAGCTGGCCGTGGACCCCCTGGTCTCGTGTAAGCTGTGCCTTGGGGAATTCCCTCTGGAGCAGATGACCACCATCACACAGTGCCAATGTGTCTTCTGTACACTGGTGAGCGGTACACGCTACAGTAGCGCATGTTCAGCAGAATGATGACTCAAGTAAAAATAAATCACCAAAATCAAGGTCGAACAATATCAGATTTCTTTTTAATTGAGCAATACTCTCTAGTGTGAAAAAAAGTTAGGGTTCATTAGCGATACACTTCAAAGAGCAGATGTGGCAACATTTTTATATACTGTGCAATTATTGTCAGAAGTAAAGGTTTAAAGTTGGTGAGAGAAACACTGTACTTTCATTGTATTAGAATCAATAATGACCTCAGGATCTATAACAAACCTCACATCCCCTCACTGATTGGCTGTCAAATATTAACCAATCTAGTCCATAGATGAGGAAACATTGTCCAAGAGTGACCACTAAAAATAGAAGCAACTTCCTAGAACACAGTCTGGGCAGTGGCAGTCATTTCCAAAGTTCAGTTGGTACAGTTTATTCCACCGAGGTCAATAACGATAGAAACACAAAGACTCCCTTTATCCCACATGAGCCACTTTTTTTTAATCACCATATTTGATACCAATATTTCTAAATTGATTAAGATAATAGAAAACAAAATTCAGAATGTAACAAAATACATAAACATAGAATATAAGCTAATGATATACTCGATTTTTCAGCTTTGTGAAGGATCAGTTAGAGCTAATAGTTTGCATCAAGTGCTACATTGATTTAAAAAAAACAACAAATAAAATAGGCTACCTGAGGGCAGCAGAACAACCTGTAAACGCCAAGTTGTATGACCTTATAAAGTTCAACATTATATACATATGGAGTTGTTTCTTGACAGCGAATGCAATTTTCTAATATTCACTCCGGTGAAAGGTCTGTTTTGGTCTTGTCTCCACCAACTCCTCAGGGAAATGTCTTGCTCTTTAGCTCTTGAGTGCTCCATTTTCTTTACCAGTTCGCTAGTTAGCTAGCTTTTTTTGAGGCGACAGACAGAGACTCTTAGGTGAGCCTTTGTTTACCAACTTTTTTTAGTGTGTGTGGGTGTTTTATTGTTTTTCTTTGTTCAATCTGACTGACTGGATATTGAACATGTTCAGTGCTTTATTTGTCTTTCTGTCTGTTTTTCCTCAGTGCCTGAAGCAGTATGTGGAACTCCTGATTAAAGAAGGCCTTGAAACTGCAATTAGCTGTCCAGACTCTGCCTGTCCCAAAAGAGGACACCTGCAGGAAAATGAGGTATTGATAAAAAGGAAAAGTCAGATTTTTACTTTGATTGTCATCAGTTTAACTTCCCCTTTAAGTGCTGACTGGTTGCCAATATCAAAACAATTCCCTGCTACTCCTCAGGCTTATGAATATGTCTGATAATTAATCACTGCAGCAATTTCCGTGAGCAATTGTCACTTTTAATTTTCACATAGCAGTGTACAGAATTTAGCATGAAACGTCTGTTTGTACATTGAGCTTTTGTATGTACATTCAAATGTAGAACTGGTAGTGCATGTGCTTGAAATGAGCCAAACAGAAGGGAGGTTATCTCCACAGGTCAATTTTTTCCATGTCACAAACCATGGAAAAAATTGAGCAGCATAATTGGATATTATGCTGCTCTTTTCCCTGCCACATATAACGTACAAGTTGATACCATTTAGTTTAACATACACACTCCCTCAAAGCTCAAGGCGACCATGGCGCTCTACCTGCCAGTGTGTTTATTTCATTATAATGAGCAGCTGAGGTCAATCTGAGGGCAAAGCGTTCGTCATCCTCAAGGCGGTTGATGGACTCACTGACTCTCTCACTTGGTCTCGGAGGCCCGTAGGCACAGCATAGTTCAGCACACACAGCCTTATGTTTCTAATCAATCAGTGTCACTGGCCCTTAATGGAACCCCAGCTACTCCTGCCACTCAGGCAAAGAATGCCATATCCCTGTCTGCTCTGACAGCAATGCCCTGACCTATAATTAACTGCACTTTTACAAAGCCTGAATGATCATTTCATTGCCCAATAAATGTTTGTATTTAACCTTGAGTGGGCCTGCGCTTGCACCTTGAATACATTCTAGCAACTGTATTCTCTTTTTCTATCTGAAAAATAAAAAAATATATTTTTTTGTTGTTTTTGGTGAGCAAGTACTAAGTTCAGTCCTTGTAGCAATTGTTCTGGAAATGATATTTACATACTGAATATATAATTGCTTCTGTCTCTATAAATATGCACAATGACCTGCTTATTTCACTCCCACGTCTCGTCTCTCCCCGTAGATTGAGTGCATGGTGGCCACGGAGGTGATGCAGAGATACAAGAAGCTTCAGTTTGAAAGGGGTGAGTCAATGAAACCAGCACGCGGTGTTGGGTCCAGCGTTCCTCAGTGGGGGCTGGGTGGCCAATGGCTTTCAATTGCACACTCACGTGGAGCCTCCTGTTCTCCAAGGATACTGTATTTTATTGTGACACACAAAAGGGTGTTGACAATCCTGTCTTGCAAGTGTAGCCAAACTGCTGCTCACTCTGTTTGGAATCAATAATTTTGCCCCCTTGGGCATATTTTTGCTCTTAAATTTTGCGATGGGGTTTCTGTGGAAAGCTTCAAGAAAAGATCTAGCGATGCTCGTTTTCTCAGTAGACTTCAATCTTCCCGATTTTTTTTTTTTAGCAAACCAGCAGTCCACTGCTTTAGAATTAAGTGTTTAAATTTTCACTTCTGAAATCAAAAATGATGGACTCAATACCATTCATAATAGTCATACAGGCAAGGAGTATTGCTGCGATAGGTACTGAGGCCTAATATTTGTCCGATTTGTGCTGTAGTATTCCGACTCAACCCTGTCATCCTCATCAAAGTGTAACACTAGCTTCCATCAAATATGCATAAAAGTGAAAGCCTCCCAGACTTTGTTTAAAGAAATTCTAATTGGATTGGTTCGGCTCTAGACTCGTAAACGGTCTGACTGACTCTGATGCGGGCAGGTCTCCTCGCATAACAAGATAGTTTAGTTAAATCCTTTTATCGCTGCTTCGGTGTGCAGCTATGTAACCAATGTCTGCAGTTCACACTGTTTGTAGAATAAATGTTATCCAACTGGTAAAAGGCTGGGATGTCATTGCTGGAAAGATAATGGGTCCGTGTCGCTCCATGCTGTCAACGTAGACATGCTAATCAGTAATATTAGCGTTCCCTTGCGACCAGAGAAAGCAGTAACCAAGCCGTGCTATCACTCTTTGGTGGTAGTCGCTCTGCGGGTTCTCCACCTACACACAGGCACAAATTGTCCACAGAACATGCAGATCTCACTTGAACACAAAGACAAACAATTGCATAGGAACAGACAGGGGCGGGGGGGGGGGGCCTGTAAATTTATACAAATCCTCAAAAAGCCTCAGAAATAGCTGTTGATGCTGCCTGCCTAGATAAGGGCAGTCAGCCGTCTCATCAATGTCCCAGTCCACTCAGGCAGAACAGTTGCTGTAACCATTCCATATTTCTCAGGCTGGGCCAAGAGTGCATGTGGAATTTGTGCTCCGAGTCCTTGGCAGAGAGGTAAGGGGAAGGAAGGAGAAGATACAAGGGCAAGTGCCTCACCCTACGAACTTAAAACACAACTGTCAAACCACAAACGCAGGTCTCTTTCACGCGTATTCAAAAGAGTTTGGAAAAGTCCATCATAGAAGCAGCAAGCCAAACATGTAAGATTGCATAAAAGCAACAGAAGCAGGCACCAAAATGAACCTTGAAAGTCGTACATTATTTAAATCATGTAGGTGTGTACGTATGCACATTTGTTGTGGGTTTTATGTGCAGAGATTCGGAAATAAGTCGGTAACATCAGCTACCACCGCAACAATGGAGATGTGCTGCTTAAAACACAAAAATGAAATCCTTTGAAAATTCCACACCAACTTGACAACTACCTTCTACAAAAAAAAAAAAAGGTGTCCCAATAAAAACAACTTATTTGTGATTTAACCCTTCGAGATAGCTTCTGTCAATGACCCTGGCAATTGTTTTGTTCCGTTAGAGGTGCTGCTGGACCCATGCCGGACGTGGTGCCCTTCCTCGACCTGCCAGGCCGTGTGCCAACTAAAGGAAGCGGATTCTCCTGCGCTACCCCAGCTGGTCCAGTGCGCCGTTTGTGCCCTCGAGTTCTGCTCGGCCTGCAAGTCCAACTGGCACCCCGGACAGGCCTGCCAGGAGAACAACCTGCCCATTACCTCCTTCCTGCCAGGAGAAAACAGGTACTGCCTTTCATCCATTTATGATCCAAGCAATGTGCCGTTGCATTTGAAATCCTTGTTTTCCCAATCTCTCGTCTATGTTCTACATCAGATATTAGAATGGTTGTGTCTTACCTCTGTATTCTGACCTCCACATATCTTAAATTCTGATTAACATATTCATACATGCCTCTCTTCAGGTGACCTATTAAGTCTTTCAGCATTTATTGAATCAGCAGTCAAAATTAATCTGCAACTATTTTGAAAATTGACTAATTGTTTAAGAATGTTTTTTTAAACTTAAATGCCAAAAATCTCTACTTCTAGAAGCTTCTCAAATGTGAATGCTTGCAGGTTGTGTTGGTCTTTTATGATATTAAACAAAATATCTTTTGTTTGTTTTTAAGATATGACTGTCAATTTGGGCTTTTGTTTCTGACATTTTAGGGACCATAATTGAGAACATAATTGACAGATTAACCACAAAAAAAAAATGAACGTTAGTTGCAGCCCTAGTATTAGCTACTGGATACAAAATATAATAGAAGAATAACCCTTAAAATTGGTAAAGAATGCAATGTTGATATGAATTAATTTGCATAGGTGATTATGTATGGTGTAAGTATATTTTTAACTTCAACAAAAAACAATTGATCGAGTTATTTAAAGTTTAATTTTCAGCATCGTTTAAAAGTCTCGTACACCAGCAATATACACTCCAATTATAACTTTTCTCAATGTTTTTACTGCCTCTTCAACCTTTTTAAAAACATATGGTAATTTATCCCATTTTGGCATGTTGTGAAAGTATGCATGGCTAGAAAGTCTCTGCAGATGAAATCCCTCGAAATGATGTTTACTTGCACCAATCCATATGTCATGTTCAGCTCACCTGACTGGAGTACTGAACCACTTATCAATATACAGCAGGATTCACTCCGTTTGATCTTAAATGTAGACTGACAGCTTGCTTGGCTGGCTGTTTTGCAGCCGCTGCTCAGTTGAGCATCAGCCAGGGCTCGAGCACAAATTAATAGGCCGATATAAAACTACAGACTGAAACTAAACTGCAGTGAAGCAGTCTGGGCTGGGCTTATCACTCTTTTTTTTTTCAAGGACACAGGATATGCCTGTAAGGTTAAAAGAGGGCTGCCTGGAGACATATGCCGCTAACCCGTTTCTTTGTGATATCCTCTTACTCTAGAAATGTTATTAGTTCTGTAGAGCTTTCCTCTATCTGCACAGGTTCAGGGCATAGCTCAAAGGCCACGGTGGAGGGAGAGGGGATTATCAGATCTACTCTTAGTTGTAGAGCCTCGGCATTTGAACGACACCTGTTCACTGTAAGAATGTTTAAAAAAAAAAAGCTGTATTCTGATGCTTCTTTGCAAATGACTTCCCCGTCCACTACAAATGAATGGGCTTGTTAGTTGTCTTGAGACAGCGCCCAGAATGCCAGCTACCTGCTCGCCTCCAAATTTCTGGAATCAGCACTTTACTGACACAAGTGAAATAGATACAGACAAACTGACACCGACAGGAGGGAAGAATAAGAGTGTTGGAGGCAGTTCAACGCTGTTTAGTGATCATCCACTCTTTTGTGGATTTTAGAAGAGTTGTGGACTCCTAAACTAAAGCTATCCACGGTTTCACACAATCCTGTTACACCGAAGATGGTAAATATTGATTGCTGCATTAAACCAATCCCATCTGCAGTGCTTCTTGTAAAGTGAATAGTAAGTGGTTTGGGATTTTCTGTCGTGTTTGGAATAAAGAAAATCACTTGTCTCATTTCTTCCCCCAGCTCTTTCTATAAGAATGAAGAGGATGACGCACCAATCAAGCGCTGTCCTAAATGTAAAGTTTACATTGAGAGGGACGAAGGCTGTGCACAGATGATGTGCAAGAACTGCAAACATGCCTTTTGCTGGTACTGTCTGGAGTCTCTGGATGTGAGTTGGTTCTTCATAATTTCTTTATTCCTTGATGTGCATTGCAATAGAGAGGCGCTTTAGTTGAATATTGCAATACTGTGTTTCCACAATGTGATAATCGTTGATGTAGACATCATTCGTCTCCCTGTGACAGCAATGGCTTTCATTATCAGGATATTGTAGCTTAACCTTGGTCTTGATAAGAAAGGGATGAGATGTTTTTTGTTTTTTTCCAAAAATTGAGCTTGGATAAGGGTGACTTATGAGCCGCGGTGCCTTTTTTATGTAATCTAAATTGTGTAAGCACAGACAACTGGACCACACATGTCAAACCAATCTTCTGAACAGCTGCCTGTGTCTTTCAGACTTTTAATGGTCAATCTTCATCTGTACTGTGTGCATGTGTGTGTTTGTGTGACAGGACGACTTTCTCCTGATCCACTATGACAAAGGGCCCTGTCGGAACAAACTGGGCCACTCCAGGGCGTCTGTTATCTGGCACAGAACACAGGTGAAAAACCCATCTTCTTTCCCCCCTCTTTCTCTCACACTCACTCAGGGCTCCCTCCCTTAAACCACTCTGCAGCATGTGGCCATAAACGTGCTCCCTGGTTCTGCCTCGTTCTCTCTTACTGGCTCACACACTCGCATTCAGTGATGTACTAGCATTATCTTGACATCACAAGAGGGAAAGGGACTGCTTGATCCGCCTGTAGTGACAAGTGCCTGGTGGTCAGTGTCCTGCTGTTTTCAACTAAGCCTATTATGTACACCTTTCAATAAAAAAAAAAAGAGGTTTACATAATCAAAGATCTTCTTTACCAATATGTTACCAAATGAAATGATGGATTACACAGAGGATTGGATACGACACGTGTTTTAAGTCTTCGACAAAGGCCGACTCTGTTCAATTTCCAAATTTCTCCTCGGTAGCGCTCCCCGGCCAAATAATCTATTCATGGGGTGGTACGTCCCCTTGTCCAACATACTTGTTATTTTGTCAACATTAGCATACACGCTGGCATCTGTTGTCCAGTGAGTCATACGATTACAGCTCAGCTGGTGGAAGTCAGCTATAGCTTCACTGCTCTGTAAGTCTTTGTCTCTCTCTTGCTCTCCTCATTTCACCCCCCTCGTTTATTAACGTCTAAAAAGCCTCCCTTTTTATAAATACAAAATGTTCCAGGACAGACACATCTTGCAAAAAAAAAAAAAAAACATCTCCTCTCCCTGTCTGTATTTGGCGGGATGTCTACCATCAGTTACAAGGATGGTCATGTCCTAAACATGTAAACATCATCAGAGCCCATTGGGCTCAAAACCCTGTGCTTTCCCTCTACAGCGCCACCTGTATTCTAACTGTCAGAAGGATAGTTAGTAATGTGTTCTTAAGTAACGGGCAGAAACCTGTTCGCAAACGAGACCCCGAAAAGGCGAATTTCTGCCCTCATAAATGGAGGAAAAACATTGCGCTATTATAAGTCACTGTGGCATGTGACTGCATGTTATGTATTTTATTTTGTGGCCCTGACCTTGATGGTGTCTGGCTCCCCCATGTGGTCAATTTACCAACTTGCCATGATCATGACAGTAAAGAGATAATGTTGGCATTACCCAGAATGTTTTTGAATGCATGATTCGTTAGTATATGTTAATATTTGTTCAGAGCATTGGGATTTGTGTACCGAAATCATGCATGCCCATATGTAGCATTCCTGGTGTTGATGCTGGGACAGAGAACCAGTAAAGACTTTCACAATATGTCAGAGATCCCAAGCAACACTCACTGCATAACAGCATCCAGCCTAAATTTCAATATCTAACAACAAGTAAACAAACAATACATGGATAATGAAAACTTGCTAGCAAAAGTTGGCTGTAACAAAGTTTAATTTCCCATTCATTTAATTTGCCAGTCTTCGTCCTAATACCAAATCCAGGAAGTGAAGATGTATTCCTCCCTTTGTAATGCACAGTGCAGCGCAAGGCTTTTCAAAATGCTACTCTACACTAGAACAAGTGGGTTTGTCCATCACTTTCCATATTTCTTTTATACACCAGTGTTTTCTCTCACAATGACAAAGAGGTACCTGTCCATGCAGTATGAGTGAGTAGAATGTAAATCAGTGCTGCCTGGAGAGAAGAACCTAATTTAAATACTGTATATACTGATGATTTGAGTTAATGTTAAAACAAAGATTTCTGTGCTGAGAAAGTTTTGTTGTTTTTGAGGCATTGAACGCCATCTGCAGGCCAACCTTTAGTATTGCATTTCATTGGAAGGATTCAAGGCAATACCTTGTGAAACAGTAAGATTTATAAAAGAAAAATCACCATTATCATCTTTGATATTTTGCATTAGAGGTATTAATAAAACCTACCTACTCTTCTCTTATGTGTGTTTGATTCACCAAAGTTTTTTTTGCCATGCTGAAGTAAGGAATTTTGATCCAATACTTGTGTTCTACAAGATGATGCTGGTCAACTGTAACATCATTGCACCCAAATCCCACATGAACACGCTACTGTGTGCATAAAAGTGTTGTATTTACATGAATGTATTTCTTTTTTCCTTATGTTTCTCTGCAGGTTGTGGGGATCTTCGCTGGCTTTGGCCTGCTCCTGCTGGTTGCCTCCCCCTTCCTCCTCCTGGCCACTCCCATTGTCCTCTGCTGCAAGTGCAAGTGCAGCAAAGGGGATGACGACCCATTGCCAACCTAAACACGCCATCAAAGCTGGAGCGTAGAGCCGCTTCATGGATGGGCCATGTTTTATTTCCTTTTCACCCCTTTACGTTCTTCTCCTCCCACCAGCTTTGAGTGCTTAATTTTTTTTGGGGGGGCTGAGCCTGCAACAGCCCTGGCCGCTTCGGGATCCATCGCTCTGCATGAGAGAGGCATGGTAGAAAAGCGACCCTACACCTCGGCCTGAAGAGAGGTGCAGGGTCACAGGTCAGAGGAGGTCAGACTTGTCTAAGGACCCCCGTGTCCACGCGTTTGACGTTGGTGTTTTCGGGACGTGGAGGAAGTGTGGGTCACTTCGAGTGGTCCTTATTTGTGGGCTACCGTGGTGTGGTATTTCGGCGGGTCACTACAAACAAAGGAAGAATCCAATGTTCCGAAATGCTTTTCTCTTGCATGGACAATACAATGCAGGAGACACTTTTTGAAAGAACCTTTACTTTATCGCTCTGTTTTGTCTGTTTGTCGTAGGCAACAAAAGCTTTTTCCCCACCACCACACCCGATGTAGCTCTACAGATTCAGTCAGTAGCATTAGAGTTACACCACGCATGTTTGGTGTTCACTCGATTTGCACACAGAACATGATTTTCAGATCACGTTCCCGACTGAGGTGGAGATGGGAGGCTGTTCGGCTCTCAGCTCAATGTATAGCACGTCCTCTTGATGATGTCAATGTTTTATAACCTGTTGCTTTTAATAGAACTGTGCTCAGAGTAGTGTCTATGTGTTGTATTTTGAGTGTTTTCCAAACCGTAAGGTACACTTATTAAAGGGGAATGCCACTCAAATTTAAAAACACAGTAATTATCTTTGGTCAAGTGACAATGAATGACTAGTTCTGTTCAACTTTCAGCCTATGTTTTTCATCATTACCATCTCTCCAGATACACTTTCTTTGACGCACCTTCGGACATTTTACATCTTCAAGAGAAAGGAACATTGTTTGCAAAAGATGTCACACAGATTTCTAAGATCTTAGATCCAGCGATTTCCCAAATTGAGTGGTACTCCCCTTTAAGTTCAACAATAATTTATAGTCTATTAGAGGACTTTGTATCCACATGTTGTGGAACCATTTTAATACTACACTAAAAGAGATGTCACTTCTGTAATTCTCAGTCCCCCTGGTGGTGGTTTAACCAAATGGATATGAATAGCCTTAAATTGAGAATAGCCAAAATCAGGCATTTCCCCCCCTGTGCATTAAGGAGAGTTAACGTCAAAAACATCCCAGGGAAAGCATGTTGTCAGTGAAGCCCTTTATATTCAGATGATTCTATGATGTCATCCATATGCCACGCTGTTAATAACCATACTGTAAAAAACAAAAGGAAGAAAAAAACCCAACTGCCCTAAACTGATGTTTTATGTGACCTCGGGCCTGTATTATCTTAAGCCTTCTTGAGCAGGAGAGCTGTATCGTCACAAACAATCTGAAGCTCGACTCATACCAGAGCTGCCACTCTTTGAGGCTTAAGAAATACCTGCCCAAATTGCAAACTTGCATATGTTAGTGGTCAGAGTGTCGGTGTTTTGTTTTGTTGGTAGTTAGACCTCCGATAACAAGCAGCTATTGCCTGCAACGGGCATAAGAAAAGTCTATAGAGTAAATATAAAAGAATGTTCCGTTTCTGGGCACATAAATATGAAGCTGCTCTATACTATATCACTTTATCTATGCAAGTTTGTGCATTTCCATTCTTAAAAGGCTATTGATTGGTCATAATCAACTGTATGCCAAGAGTAGGTTTATCTAGTGAAAGCTGCAGAATGTCACCATATACATAATTGCATATCATGGCTTTTCTTTAATCAGGGAGTCATTCAGAAACTATCCATTTTATTTCCATCTTCTAAGTTGCTCTTAGCTATCTATCGTTTAGCTAGATCTAAAGTCTGTGAGCTTTAAAACCAGGACAGAGTTGGGCCACTTTTTCTTTGTTAATGTCTTCATTTCTGTGAGGGGAATCTCAGCTTCACAAAAACAGTTAATCTAGGAACAAAGGTAAAGCCATTTAAATATAAACATTTTTTTTTTCACTATGTTTTCCTATGTTCTCTCACATAATTTTTTTGTGTTACCATGCATAATCATTTGAATTTTTTAAGAAGTCATTTACTACTACTTTTTCTTCTGGTGATTTACAGGTGTTTATGTAGCATTTCCTGAAAGTGCGGCTACCAAAAAGGTTTAATAACATTTAACAACAGTAGCTAATCTAAACTGAACATAGCTAATCTGCAACTCACTCCAGTCCTCATAAATTTAGCTCTGACTTTCAGTATGATAATCCTAATTATTAGAAGCCTTAAATTTTGACTACCTTACCTATAGACTCTGTTACGTTCATTGACCTACTGTATGAGCATGATCATTTGATATCAAAGACAGTCAAATTTTCTACTTTTGAAGTTTGGTGCTGTCCCCAAAAAATAGGTAAATTCTTCAAGTTTTTGTTGTTTTTACGACAACCGTGCCAAGCAGATTTCCTGGAAGGGATAAGGAAACAGAGCTGTCTACTGTATGTGCATTTTGCCCATGTATTTGTAATGTAATAACAGTTTTTACAGGGTGGAAAAAAATGTAATGCTTCTTCATGTAAACGCTGCACTGTATTTGGGTTTCATTGTTTTGCTTCTTGATATGATCTGTGATGTGTGTGTGGTATGGTGCCCGCTTTGTTTAACTGAGGAGTTTAGCAGCTGAAATCAATGTCTACTCAATAGAAAAGTCAATATACATATGGGAGATTGCAACTGTACTTTTTAAGGAGATTCATTATTTAAAGTTACCAGGGCTCTGATATCACCGGGATAAAGATTAATTTCAAGAAGTGCAGAGATATTCATTTAAACACAAAACTATCACCATCATCAAAGTCTTGAGCAGGCACAAACTAACTGAAGTCGAAACAAAATCATTGCCACTTCCATTTTTGAAGACACCATTCTCCTTTACCTATGTTTGCTGGCAACACTGAACAGGTGGACACTGTATTATGCAACAAACATAAAAGGGCCAAACGGCAAACATTAGAATAACTGCAGTGTCTCATTATATATTGTCTTCTACACTAGAGGCTTGGCAGGGCTCAATATAAAGACCTATATAACCACTTAAGCAGATGAAACATCAGCCATGGTGTTTGAATACGACAGTTTGACCGAGTTAAGGGCTTGCTTCTAAGATTTGGCACTTGATTAAGAAGAAGCAAGGTCAAGTTTACGTATAAACTCAAGATCTACTTTGCAACTAACCTAAGATCAAGTTTAATTACACGCAGCAATTTATATTTTATAACTGGTTGTGTCGAGATGAAGCTGCATGATTTTTCTCTGACTTCTACATGTTAAATATTACAATATTGTAGCCTCTAAAGATCTTTGGAATGGTAACAAGTCAGCTGCCTGGTTATTATTTTAGTTTGGAAAAACATGTTTTGATGTTCAGCCATATGATATACAGCGTTGACCGACCTTCCTCTATTCAACAGGTTGGCTTAATATGTCTGTTACTTTTTTTGTTTCTTTTTTTTTTCTTTTTTTCTTTTTATACACCTGTTTTACATCATAGTTTGTGGTATTTGAATTATCGTTTTTTAAGAGCGGAATCCTTCAGACCTGATTGGTCAATTAAATTTAAATCAGTCACCTCAGTAAATGGATTATTGGCAAAGGACATACTGTCTGTACACCAGACTTATGTATTTCGAGATAGTAACCAATGTCTCTAGTTTAGGTAATAATTGAAAGTTAATTGACCTGGGTGATACAAAGAATTCAACATTGTAAAATGGCATATTTGGAACAGTTCTGTACAACTACAACATCTCAGTATATCTACAGTTCCACTAACACTGTGACACCAGGTATTAAAGGTTGTATTTTTTTGTGATTCTGCTCTCTTTATTAATTCACACGAATGTGTTGAAATATTATAATTTTGCATGTCAAAAATACCATGAAGTCTTGTGGTCCATGTTGTTGTGAAATGGCTACCTCTGGTGTTGACAGTGTGTGGTTCTCTTTTACGTGAACAGCAGCAGGGTAAATGCAGGTATCCTGAAGTTAAGTGTCATACCTTTTTTAAAACCCTTTTCATACACCAGACCTCATCGCCACTTCCACTTCTGACCTGATGGCTCCCTAAATAGGCACTCAGTCATCCAAACTTTGAGAATCCCTCAAAGGTCATAAAAAGGTCATGAAAATTCCATTTAAGAATCACAATATAGTATTTCATATAAAATGTAATGGAGAGTCTTAGTATAATATGTCATAAAAATGGCACAAAAAAAGAGTGTAGTGTGTCAAATAAAATGGCATATTGTAGTATGCTATTTAAATTGTAGCAAAAGTGTATAGAATAGAATGTAAAAAGAAAAAAAAGGTTTAAAGATAGTATGCCTTAAAAATCATATAGTATGTCACAAAGTGTCATTAAGAAGTAATGGTATAGTATGTCGTAAAAAATGTTATACTATTGTAAGCGATACAAATTCCATAAAAAATATCTTACTATAATTTTCCATAATTAATGTTAAAAAAGCCATAGTATAATTTGTCATAAAGTCAATTCAAACTCCAAACAAATTTCTTTCTTACTATATTATGTCCAAACAATTAGTTTTTTTTTATATATATATACATATATATATATATATATATGGCATAAAATGTCAGAATATAGTATATCATTACAAATTATTGTATAGTGTGCCATAAAAAGTTACAAAAAAATTCATAGTATAGTATGTCATAAAATAATTGTAAAGGTATAGTATGCTATGCAACTGTCAAAGTTTATCATCCCATGAAAAAGTCTAAATAGTATATTCTGTCAAAGGTCAAAGTATAGTAAGTTCTAAAAAAAAGTCCTAAAAAATAGTAGAAGTACTAATATAGCATGCCATAAAAGTTTCATAGTATTGTACGATGAAGAAAGTAATACAAAAAGTAATGTATATAGAAAGAAGTCACACTATAGTACTATGGCTTTTTTATGACTTGGCTTCGAGGTATGATCAAGACTTTTATACTATGACTTTTTGATTATGTTTTTCAACAAACTTTACTTTGAGTTTTTAATGACCTTTTTCAACATACTATAATTTGGCTTTTTTCAAAATACATACTATGACTTTTTATGAATTTTTCAACATACTTTATTGTAGCTTTTGAATGAATTCTTACGAAATAATATATTATGACTTTTTTAAAACAGACTATACTATGACTCTTTCTGACTTTAGAGACATACTATACTATGGCTTTTTTTGATATACTATACTATGACTTTTTTCATAAATGTTTTTCAACATACGCTATTATGGCTTTTTAACAAATTCTTTCAACATAATATAGTATGACGTTTTCGTTATGGCTTTTTTAAGAGTTTTGTTGAAATACTACACTATGGATTTTTGTGACAGTTTTTGACATCCTATAATATGGTATTTGTGACTTTTTTTCGACAAACTTTAGTATGACTTTTAATGACCTTTTTCAACATGTATGTCCTCTATCGGCATATTATACAATTACTTTGTTGTATGCTATCCTATATTTTTATAGATATGTCAAAAAAGGTTATAAAAAGGCAGTCATAGTATAGTGTGTAGAATTTTTTTTTAAAAAAAACAAGTATAGTACGTGAAAAGAAAGGCTAAAAAGAAATTATATAGTATCGAAAAAAGTCATGGCATATACAAAAATTCGAAAAAACAACAACTATAGTACGTTGAAAAAAGTCACAAAAACCCATAGTGAAGTATGTCGAAAAAAATCCTAGAATGTCAAAAGTCCTAAAAAAGCTATATTATATTATATATAACGCATACTAAAAAAAAGTAATGAAGAGTCGTAGCATAGTAAGTTTAAAGTATAATATAGTATGTCAAAGAATAAAATATTCAAAATAATTATGTTGAAAGTCATTAAAAGTCATACTATAGTATAGTATGTCGGAAAAAATCACAAAAAGATCACAAAAATCACAAAAAGCCATAGTATGGTAGGTAAAAAATGTCGTAGTATAGTATGTCGAAGAAAATCATGAAAAAAATCACAGTATAGTATGTCGAAAAAAAGTCATAGTATAGCGAAGAAATTCATAAAGTCATAGTATGGTATGTCAAAAAAAGTCATAGTATAGTATTTTGAAAAAAGTAATAGTATAGTATGTCAAAAATAGTCACGAAAAAAGTCATAGTATGTCGAAAAAAGAAAAAAAGTCATGAATAAAGCTTAGTATAGTATGTTGGAAAAAAGTAATTGTACAGTATGTCTAAAAACGTTGTATTATGTCAGAAAAAGTCATCAAAAGGTCATAATATAGTATGTCAAAAAAAGTTATAAAAAAGCTAATATAACATAAAAAAACATCATGAAGAGTCATAGCATAGTAAATTGAAAGTATAGTATGGTATTATTGAAGAAAATCATAAAATATTTAAAATAAAGTATGTTGAAAGTCATTAAAAGTCATACTATAGTATAGTATGTCGGAAGAATTCACAAAAAGCCATAGTATATATGTCGAAAAAAGGCATGTCAAAAAAAGTCATAGAAGTCATAGTAAAGTATGCCATAAAAATCTCATTAAAAAGTCACAGTATAGTATGTCATAAAAATATATGTGGTGTGCCATAAAAAATTGTGAGTCATAAAAAAGTCATAGTATAGCATGTAGCTTTTTTATGGCATTCTATACTTTGACATTTTTTTGTGACACACTGTATTGTGCTTTTTTTATGGTATACTATGCTATGAATTTTTTATCACATGGTATATCATGACATTTTTATGGCAAACAATATAAATGTTTTTATTGGAAACTATACTACAACATGTTTTGTGAACAATTACATTTAGATTTTTTTTATGGCATAATTTACTACCACAGTTTTTGTCAGATGGCATTATTTATGGAATACTTTATCATATTGTTTATGAAATACTAAACTATGACTTCATGACAAACTTTTAACGACGTTTTGTGGCATACTATATTACAACCTTTTTATGACATTTTATGGCATAACAAAAGTTATAGTTTGGTATGCCGTAAAAAGTCATAGTATAGCATTGTGCATTTGTATAGTTTACCATGAAATATCATATATGGATATAATATACCATAGAACATCATAAAATAGCGGGTAGCAAATAAACTCCATAGTATAGTATCCCATAAAAAATGTGAAATAAAATGTCATATAAAAACGAGTATAGTTTGTCATAAAAAAGTCATAGTATGCCAAACAAGAAATTCATGATGAGGTATGCCATATAAAATCATAGTATAGTATGTCATAGAAACACCATTAAAAGGTCATGGTATTTTATGGCATAAAACAAATCATAATATAGTATGTCACAAAAACTGTCATAGTATGTCGTAAAAAAAAATGTATTATAGTATGTCACAAAAAGTCATAGCATAGAATGAAAAAAGGTATATTCTTTATGGTACAAAGAAGACAAAGAATATTTTTGTTAGCAATGACCTTTCGTAGAAAATGTTCACATCATCTTATCTAGTCTTTGTTATATTTGTGTCAAGCATCTTTCGTTCATATTCACGGCAGCTCTGTCTGTTCCATTGCAGCTCTGTGTGTTCATCAGACATGTGTCAGCCTTTTGTTAAGGTCTGCCAAAGAACAGGTTGTTCTCTCCCTCTCTCTGCCTTTGTGTCTATTTCCTGCCAGATGCTGGATTGGGAGCATTAACAAGACAACCCTGAAAATGAAAGTGCAAACGCTCGGTGATATATCATCCCTCACCAGCTGTTCTCTGTTTGGAAGTCTCTCCACCAATCACTGGGCAGGACCACAGGAAGTTGCCATCTGTGGGCATCATCGTGACAGAGTTTGTGGATGGGCGTTGAAGTTTATGTGTTATCTGGAGCAAATGAAGTATGATACAGGACTAGAGAGAGGTGGGGGGAGGGGGGAGACATAAATGGAGAGATGGACAGAGAGACCAGGAGGAGTGTATCGCCTGGAAGACAAAGGGCCAAGCTGAGAAAAGGATGGATGAAAAGAAAAGAGACAAGGCCTTTGCACCTGCTCTGTATAGAACACAAGGTTCTGCTGTCACACGTGTGCTGGCTGCTGGCCGATCAGGCTGGTCTGCTCTGGCTTTACCTTCCAACGCCTTGCTGCCAAATCCGCTTCCTGCTCCCCATCAGCATCCTCTGTTGCTCTGCACAAACAAAACAACCAACAAACTCTTAACCTTTTAGCCCTAATACTATAACATCAACGCAAGAGAGCATAGGAAATCTTATTACAGTCAGAATTCATGATGGCTGCTTTTGAGTGAATTGAACTTGTTAAATGTTAAAACTGATCTCGAAATATATATTGTAAGGTTATCAATGAGAGAAACAGGAAGACCTTACCTTCAGTACTGGTACAGTAAGTAAGTGTTGATTAATCGCTCTGTGTGCATCTACACTACTAGTAATGCTACAAGAATCAGGTAATTGGAAAAAGTATCCCAAGTGGTAATATTTTTTCCCCGAGCAAGCCTACAATAGACTAAGACTGCATTTTGCGGAAAATAAGACAAAACCTATGAATGTCATTGGATAAATGCCTTCATCTTACGTAACATAGATTGTAAGTACTGTCAGCTACCTCAATGATCATCATATTACCATAATTCAGTATTGAGAGACATCTTAGTACCCACAGGAATTATAAAGGTAAATTCTCATTCGCACTATGGTGTAGCTGAAGTCATCATGTAGTTGTGTTGTGAGTAATATTATCATTTACTGGTTAATGGTAAATCTGCTTGCCAGAAGAGGGAACTAGAGAGCTGTTAAAACAGCACAGTCTGTTTGTCAATTATGAAATACACACTGACTTTTGATACATCAAAAACTGAGAGGTAAAATGTCCTCAGCACCACCAGATTTCAAAGCAGCCAGAGTCAAACATAGGGATTCATCCTGTATGGTTCAGCACTCTTATTTGTTCGCTCATGTGTCACTGAGGGCAGTCTTCAGCGCAGTATACAGCAATATACTGTCTTCTGTTCCACTGAGCATTGCTGTCCATTCCAGAGGGTCTTTTGTCAGTCCTGACATGTAACGCTGACGGGCAGCATTTGCCCCCGCGGAGGAAAGATTCAAGTAAACACACGTTGACATTAAAATCTAAAAGCTCCCTGCCAGTTCCCGATGGGGAGTTAAGGGTTAATAATAGGCATTTGCATTTGCTCATACTTGCACACACAGCACACAGGACTCTAATTGTGACCAGCGGCCGCTGTACATCAACCAGTGACTGACATAAGATGACAGGGTCCCGCCTCTGATCTATTTAATCCCAGCATGTAGTTGTACTGCTCATTGTCCCGTAGGCCTACGGACACCTATTAGCTCTCATTAGCTCCCTGTGGTTCAACAAGACAAGGCTCTGGCCTGTCAATTCAAAAACAAAAGATGCACAGTATTTGTGATGTTCTTCCAACAATTAATTACTTTGATTGTTCTGATAGATAGCACTGACACAGAGAAACATCAATGGAATTTCTCAAAATATTAGAGCAAGATTTCATCTGTTTTAAGGAAAAGTTTGACAGGTGAAAAACATTCGCGCTTTCTTGCTCAGAGTTAGAAGAGAATAAATAATAATAATGCATTTAATTTGTAACGCACTTTTCATTCATAAAGAATCTCAGAGTGCACGAGAAGATCGATACCGCACTTGTGTGTGTCAATCAAATGTGAGGCTACAGCCAGGTGAGGGTTAGTTTGGCACTAACTGACATCAGAAGGAAAAAGCTAGACTGTCTCTGTCCAAAAGCTAAAGAAAAAAGAAAAATCCACCACACAGCACCTCTAAAACTTAGTTAACACAGATCTCATTTGTTTAATCCGTACGAAAGTGTCTTCCTGAAATCTTATGAGGTTGCCAGGAAACAACTGCCAGGAAACTTGTTGTTTTTACCCTGAGGATTTAGAACAGATAAACAAATGAAATAGTATGTTAATAGGAATAGTTAGGGGAAATGCACTTACATAGTTAGCTTTGGTGATACGAATAGTCTGCACAACGAGAGTAATAAACCTGTTCTATCGGCTTGATGGATCAAATAATGATAGTGATGAAGGTATTACTGTGCAACCTACAGGGCAAGTATTAACACTGTGACAGGTGGACTTCTTTTTTTACTTTTAAACAAAGCTAGGTCAGCTATTTCTTCCTCTTCCCAGTCTTTCTGCAAAGCTAAATTAAGCTGCTTGCTGTAGCTTTGATCTTCTCATCTCATTCAGCAAGAAAATGAAACATTTTGAAAAACAAAAATGTTCATATTAAACTAGATGTTAAATGCTAAGTGTCTTTTACAATCCGCACTGTGTAAACTGCTGTAGGTCTAATACAGCATGTCAGAATGGTAACTTAAACACTGTGGATTTACACATGAGGCTCCTGCATAAGAACCTGTCAATGTCACTTAGAGATAGAACTTCATACCACTCTCTTTCTCTCCCTCTTCATGTGTCATCACATACCTCCTCTCCCTTTACCTTCAGCTTTGCTTGACTTACCCTCTTGTCACATTCTACACCTTAAGAAAATCTACCTCATCCTACTTCTTGCTCTACAACCAGTGTTTACTTTCCTGCTTCTCTTGCCATACTGTCTCATTCCCCACTCTCACCTTCTTTCTTCCGATAGTATCTGGGAGACGTTTGCCTGGGGTCATTCACCTGAGCCTCCTCACCCGGCTTTTGACAGGCCGGTTGGGGAGGCAGGTGAGGATAACGGTTGTCGAGGGCAGGAACAAACTCTGTTTTCTGTCATGATGACATACCTGAGAACAGCGAAGACCTTAGGGATTCGGTTTGCAATGAGCACATAGTCAAAACAAACAGGCTTGAGTTGATTATGATATTGCCAGGTGGAACGTGAACTGTAGGGAAATCACTCAAAAATGTTTTCATGTTCTGTTCATGTTTGGTTTAGCAAGAAACTTTTTCTTTTTATACAGCTAACAAATAGATTTTGTTTTTCAAATACCTGAGGCTACAGTTAAAACAAACTATTTCTGTGTGTGAATTTAACATGGAGCTTGTGAAATGGAGCTGGATCAATTTTAAGCCCACAGCTCTTTATGTAATGTCAGTCATGTGTCTTTTAGTCACTGGCAGCTGATGTGTGTTTGATTAGTGGGACTGGAACCGTCAGCTATCAGAGATGACGTACTGTACTGAGCCCCTACTGCTTCTTCCACCACCACCACAGCTTCCAGCCATGCACCTGTTCCCTCAGCCTGCTGTATCTCTCACTCTCACACAAAACACACATGCGTCTGCGCCTGTGGTTTCAACTTGGCTTTTTCTCATTAAAGACTCTGTGAAATTTGACAGGTTTTGACAGTGAAGGTTTCCACATAGATCCTGCCATAGTGACAGATATCCGACAGCTTGATGATAACTGCTGCCTTATGGCAGAAACACAGGTGTCCCTCATGGCTGACGACAATAGGCAGCTCTGAGTGATGGACGGGTTTGATGAAAAGTTACAGAGCTGGAACAAGTGGAAAGTGTTCATGCTTGGACAGAAACAACAGAGGGATTGTGAACCCGTGTGAGGTCACTGTGAAACTGACTCAATACTGAGAATACTCTCTTCAACCTGGTTCAAATGTGTTGCTGCTCACTGGTTGTACTTAAGTGCAAGTTTCCGGACCCCCCGTCCCTCTCCCCCATTATTCTTCCTCCTTTACCTCCTCCTCCTCCACCTTCTGCTTGTAAATCAGCTCCTTAGCGCTGCTTTTAATATTGCTTGAGTGTGCAGTCTTTTTAACGCGCTCTGGCGTTCACTCCTCTCGCGTGCCCTCTGTCAACAGTAAACTTTCTGAAAAGCGAGCTTAACAGGCCGTGAAAGGGCGGCACAGATGGCTACATCCTAGGTGGTAATTATCAACCACTACCTCCCAACACACAAAAAAAAAGAAACAAGCCAAGGTGTTGCCGTCAGGTCAACTGATGCCGCTGACACGTTCGTAAGCTCTCTGGCAGTGAGCTCAAACCGACGTACAGAAAAGGGCCTTCTGGAGCCCAGACAGCACGTTGACAGTGTCACAGGTCAAGCACAGCCATAAGAGGATGATTTTTGGCTTCAGTGCACATCAGCCAGACGGAGATCTATATTAAAAACACAGTTCTAGTTGGCAAGAAAATAACAGTTTTTCCAATATAATATACTGCAGGCGTTCGTTTAGCTCGATGTCACATCTTGTTTAACTGAAGTTCTTGAGACGTATTTTAATTGCATTCTAATGGGTTAGTTCTGATGTTGCGTAATGTACAGTAGGCAGGCAATAAAAGCCAATTAGTCTGAAAGTGTTTCATTCAGCACACGGTGTTGGTAATGGCTGAGTTTATGCATACTCTCAACAAGCAAGAGGCTGCTTTTTGAAGAGCTTAACCATTTATTTTGCTGCAGATCTATTAAAATAGAAGGTGACAGCTAATTTGAATCCTTTTTAATTTGGGGGAAATTTAATACGCTACAAGGTGATAGGCAAGGCTCCCCCTACCTCCGTACAAGCCGCCCGTTGCATGCAAAAATATGTAAATGCTGCTCGTATTAGAATCTTTGTCTAGTTGTCATTCTCACATGGGGCACATCAAAGCCATATGACCTGATTTTGCACCTGCTGTTTAATTAAATTTACAAGACAGACACAGTCTCCACTCCCGGTGATATACAAATCTGGCTTTATTACCCCTGCACTGTAATTTACAAGGCAATTTACTGCTGGGCGGTAATGGTGCCTGCCAAAGTGCTCCCTCTGAAAAGATACACAAACATGCACAACAACAAGTTATACCATTTCCCTTCCTGAAGATGAGACCAAGAATGCCAAGACCACTCTATAAAATCTAACTATGGGACCAGTTGTTGTGTTGTTGGGGCTCACAAGGCATCTCAGGTATGTTTGAGGTAGTTGCCTCTCTCTTCTACTTCATGGAAAGTCCAACTAATTTCATTTAAAAAATCTGCCATGAACATCTCTTAATTAAAAAAAAAAAATGTTGCTATAGAAATCGGTTTAGTTCACCACAATTATATGCAGATGCGTTGCATTGAACTAATTATCAACCAAAAAGTGATAATTTTTTATAATGAAGAAGTGAAAGTTATTCGTCTTTGACCTTGTCACTCACCACAAGCATACGAGAAACTCAGGGTTTGGGGAGTAATATACTCCTCCCCTATGACTACTGAGATTCATGGCTGCTTTATGTTCATGAAATGCTATACACTATAAGTCCTTATAATGAGCTCAAAACAGCACAAAACCAGCCACAGCAGCCGCTGCAAGACCAAGCGTTAGCAAATGATCACAGCAGCAGCTGCAGCTGCAGCATTGAGGAAGTACAACATCGACAGCTTGAATATCACAAAGGATGCAGAGCAATATATGCACATATACGTTGTTATTAGGTGTTTAGGCCTCATCACCACAAGCATACGCCGAGCTCTCAGCACAGCATAAAACCACATTAGATACTGAGCTTGACAACAGCTGTTACATAGAATCTACTATATGGGGACTGGGCTCCAGCTGCCATTTGACCATCCCCTGCGAGGCACCTCTGCCCATGAGGTGAATATACTATCTAGTGAGCAACTTCAAGCCCATGAGGTGAATATACTATCTAGTGAGCAACTTCAAGCCCATGAGGTGAATATACTATCTAGTGAGCAACTTCTATATGAGGGACATCATACCCCAAAAAACACTCTCACCCATTGCTGAGATTATGAAATCTAGGGAATTGACATGAAGATTTAGACATATTAGCTATCCAACCAATAATTACAAACGTAAGCATTTTACATGTAAGTTGATGTACATTTAATAAATATAGTATATCTAGTAATGTAATACCCTGTATGATCTGAATTTGGAATTTAGCACCTTTAATAATCTGAATCTGCAAAGTAGCCACTGAGCAACTTTCATAGTAATGAAAGGGAGCCCGCATCTAACGCTTCCTTCTCATTTTACATCTCTTTAGTCATCCATGGGGTAAACTCAGGTAAACTCAAAAAACAGTTTTTCCTCTAAAAGATGGTGAGGGCCTAAAGGAACCCTCGGTTATGACCAAATAAACTTCCTTTGTCGCTCCAAAGTCAGTCCAGAAAAAGGGCAGGCCAGGACAATATTTGTTAGTATACACTGTGTACATTTTTTGGCCAGTTGGTTCAAGCATGGTGTAGTAATCACTAACAGGAGTAACAGGATTAAGTTGGTGACTGGTAAACCGAGGTAGATCAAGGGAGATGGCAAGATGAGAGTGTGGCAAAGAAGCAGGCGGGCAGTAGACAGGCAGTGACTGCTGAGTAACAGCAGCTTAAACTTCACAACATCTTTTTATTTCTAATTATGAAGTAAAGAATGGTAAAACAGGCCATCAAATGAATCGCGAGCTTTGAGATGAAATTTGAAAACAAAATCTGTAACAATTAGACTTCATAACTTTGTGCATAAGCAACATCCTCGGATGACATTTTAAGTACCATCTGCTATTGACATTCATTCCCTATTGTCTCTTGTTTCTATAGGATACTGGTCTTTATGTATCGAAAGTTCCCACTTACTGTACTGTATGTTTCCCAAACCCTGTTATTTGACTTGCTGTCATAATATTACAGCAACAAGTTCAGGTTGTCTGTTGTTTTCAATGAATAGTCCACTTTTTACTTGGTTCCCTAACATCTGGCGTGAATGTATTGTGTTTTTTCTCTTTCTTTTGTGAGAAGTGGTCCCTTTAGCCGTTCTGTTGCCTTTCAAAAATAGTATGGCTGTGTGTCTGGACATTTGTATTCTGTGGTGCAGTTGCCTAATGCATCAACTCTTTTTCACTTTAAGGCCCAGTGTGTAGAATTGTAAAATGTCTGACTTTGGCGACTCCCGGTGGTTGTCTAGAAAAAGACACTGTAAATAGCAACGCAAGCGAGAAAAATTCAAGCCATATGTAATAAATGACTAGCACATAATGAAGAGACCACAAATGCATGTAATGTCTTTTGCTACTAGAAAGTGAATAGGGTTTTGCTCTTGAACCCCAGTTTACGAGTAAAACTTTACTTAGAAGAGTATTATGACCAAGGTGACATCCTGAAACGCATCATGCATGTATACATTTAACATTGAAGGTTCCGTTTGGCCTTCAAGGTTCTTGTTCTATCGGGTTTAGGGGTTTGAAATGCTGCTGTAGAGGTGTGCCTGTGAGCATGCATGTGTGTGCACGCAGTTTTGTGATTGCATGTGAATCTGAGACATGGCCCTGGTTGCAGTAGCGTGTGCATCTCAGGCAATCCATAATAGATGATGAAATTTGGCAAGCCGTCCAGCCTTATGGTCCTTTCCTCCTTCTGCAGCTGCTTGTTTTCCCAGAACTCATCTGTGCTGCTGACCAAGAGTTGTGTGCGTATGCGAGAGAGAGAGAGAGAGAGAGAGAGAGAGAGAGAGAGAGAGAGAGAGAGAGAGAGAAAGAGTACGAGAGAAAGAGAGAGTAAGAGAGAGTACGAGAGAGAGAGAGAGAGAGAGAGAGAGAGAGAGAGAGAAAGTGTCCGTATGTCACTGTCTTTGCCCACAAGCACTCCACAAGCATCTTTCCATTCCTCAATATGTCAGACTTGAATATGAAAACGGGCAACTTTTCATCACTCAACCACCATGTGCACATATGGCAACAAAGCTGATGGTGAATGTCAAAGTTGAGTGGAAAGGCCAAGGAGCAGTGACAAAGTGAAAGCACCGCAGACTATCAATCCAGGCCACACTGTTGTGACGGACAAAGATCACAGTCCAGTTTTTATCAACGTGAAATGTGATCATTTTACAGATGTAATTTCACCAAAATATCCACAGATATGACTGTATTGAAATACTATGTCTAAGTGTGGAGTCTGCAAAAATAAAAAGTACATTTTAGTTAATTGCAATAATTTTGCCATCATTACTTTCAGTTAGGATGACTCACCTTGTTGAAAGAAAGTTTGACATTAGCTAAAAAGAATGATACCACTCTCATATATGTGCGGTAAAGATGAGGCTACCACCAGCCGTCTGTTAGCCTAGCTTAGCATGAAACTGTAAAAAGGGTTAAACAGCTAGTCTGGCTCTGTTCAGATGTAACAAAATCCACCTACCAGCACAGCTAAAGTTCACTAATTAACATTGTATAGCGCAATTATCTTAAACTTAATCGGTTAAACTAAAGACAGCACATGTGGTTTTAGGTATAGTAACTTCCTGAGTCTCCAGGAAGTGCGTGGAGGAATTTGGTCGGCACATGGTCCCCCAAAAAGCACAAATTAATCAGCTGCTGCCAGTCCCAGTTGAGATCTACGGATGTAGGAACACAGTTTTTCTATATGTAAATAGGGATTATTGCATACATTTCAAGAGTAGCCTACTTTCTTTCGGCTTTAGTTCAAAATAAAATGGTTTAATTTCTTAAAAAACCTGTCTAATCAGCTGACCACTTGACTGATTTCACTATAGGGATGTGGCCATGTTCCCAGATCTCTGCAATCATTCAATAGAAATTATTGCCAATAATTTAAAAACAGGACTTTCTAACAAATCAGAATTGTCCTTTAAGTGATATTAATGATCTGGGCCATGGGTCCAAAGAGTGGGTAAACCTTTGCCAACTCCCGATTGGGTAACTTTGATCAAGAGTTTTTGAGGAGGGTCAGGAGTGTATTGTTGTAATGAAGCTGGTACAGTGGCCTTAAGCAATCTGGATCAATTCTTTCAAAGTCATTGACCCACAAAGTTCTGAGTTTCTCCCTTTTCTAGCGCACTTGTGTCCATACAAACAGTGGTGAGTAGTGTTTCATGATTGATGGGATAGGCTGGGCTGGTAAGGTGGGATGCCTGTGCACAGGCTGTACGGCAGCTGTTTTCTCCAAGCTCGAGGAGAGCAGAGACAGAGAAAGAGTGTGTGAAAGTGAGAGAGAGAAAGAAAGAGAGAGAGGTCGAATAGAAAGCAAAGGGAGGGCAGAAGGAGGGCGAAGAGAAAAAGCAAGTCTACCTTCCTCTTGCCCTTCAGGCAGACCAGGTGTCTGTAGCTCCACGCTGAGTCGTACCACAGAACCTGGCACGGCTGCTCTCAAACAGGTTCTCCTCATCGTTCTCTCCTTCCCCAAGGATGGCCACAATAAACACACACACACATTCACACACACACACACACACACACACACACACACACACACACACACACAAAGAGCGCACGGTGTATAGAAAACATGCTGAAAATGACAACGCCCCAAGCCACAGCACATGGAAAGAAAAGAGAGAGAGGGAGGGAGAAAGAGAGAGAAACAAAAAGAGAGTGAGGGAGCCAGAGAAGCACACCGGAGAGCTTGTTTTATAAAGGTGCAGGTGCAGGATTTGAGTGACTGCCAGGTTGCACTCTCCTTTTGGTTCCATATTAACGTTGTCAGCTTTTTACCTCCCCTCTCCTCACCTGCACTGCTCAATTCCTCACCATGTTCTGCTGTTCGCTCATTTTCAAGTGCTCCCATCTCACCCAAACTCGACAGGAAACCCAGCAGTCAAAGAAAGTTTGGCAGAAACTTTCAGCCTTGAAGCAATGTTTTTTCAATTCTACAAATATGTTTAAAGCTCTAGATGAAAACAACTAACAAACAACCGTAGAATCAAAGCTAACAGCAACATACACTTCAGTACACCACTGTTGGTAAAGGTCAGTGATGTACACACTTTTTGACATGATTTGACTCGTTTCTAGTTAGACAGCTGATGGGGGTGCTGTGACATTGTGAATCATTATAATAATAGTGATATAACAACTGTAGAGACACACCACTAAGTCACAGCTTGAGTTAGATGTTGCATCTCATGGGGGTGATATGACAGACAGGACGGCAACTCGATGCAATTTGTGTCAACACCATTATCATAGCAGGTATCTTTCTAATCCTGACAAAAAGATTTTATACAGCTGCTACATTAGAAAATGCTTCGCTGAATCTACGAGAAATACTTATTGTTGCCATTGTTGTAGATCATGCCATCAATATTTAAATAGCAGTCATTTAAAGGGGTATTATTATTATTTACACAAGCTGAATAGGACTTCGGATGACTAGTAAACTGACCTTTATATGTGAAATCAGTGGGATGTCACTTTAGAACTTCAATAACACATGTGGGGCAGCAGAATCAAGCTGGGAACACAACACTGACATAGTGTCACATTTTAGGTGGATTTGTCAAACAAGTTAGCAAACGGTTGCTTATTCAAACATCCAACAGATACGGTGTAGGTGCCAGGTATGCTCGAACAACATTAGCATTTATTTAGAGTTCCGCTTCTATACATTCTATGAATGTAAGTCCAGCGTTTACTCTTCTTTTAGCTCTGGTTTTGGTCTCCACCAACTGCTGAGAGAAATACTTGGCTCTTGAGCTGCGAAATGTTCCACAACGTTGACTAGCTCATTGCTAACTTTGTCTGTTTGGTGCTGGGCAGCTTATGGTGAGTTTTTAAAGCTTTTACACTGAAAATATCCCTAATGAGAGCAATGAGAGTGAACCAAAATAGTAAAGTTGAAGGCCGTAAAAACAGCGGAAAGACACTACATAGTTCTGGAAAACTGAGGGGAAATGCAGAGTTGGGTGATACATGTACGGTATGTTCATCACTACCAGCAAGCCTAGTCACATACAAGTAGCCACGAGATCCATGTTAATATTAAAATATTGATCATAACCACTTTAACGTCACTTCATATTGCACACTTCCTTTATAGACTGTTGCAATGCAAAAATGCATGGTGATCAAGCTAAAAACAAAGCTCTCTATAGAAAAAACTTTATAAAATGCAAAGCACCTGTTAGCACCCTCACTGTAGAATAGCTAGCAGTACAGAGAAATCTTACCATGGGCCCCTTGAAAATATCATTGCACTGGCCAAGTCACACTGCAAAGGCCCGTGTGTAAGTATGTGTGTGTATGTGTGTGTCTCCAATCCCCAGATTATAGACTTCTGCACAAGCCGCTATTAGAACTTCAATACTTATATGTGTGATTAAGCTTTCATGTCATAATTTTATCACATAATTTATTCATTCTTATTCCCACAGATGTTTGCCTTCATACTGAGAGCTATTTTTAATCAGTCAGACAGATGTCTCTCGCAACAAAAGCAAACTTTACAATTCACTGAAAGCCATTAACATATTGTACATTTGCACACATGCAAACAATTGTCATAATGCATTGCAATTGTGTGGATTGTTTCTATGAATTTTAAATCCATATTATATATATATATATATATATATATATATATATTGTTGAGTTTTGGGTGTTTTTTTTGTCACAACCTACTGACAAAATTATCTATGTTGTGAGCAAGTTCATGTATACTTTTAGAATTATAGCATTATTTAGTCAATGTTGTGTGTAATTATCAATTTATTTAGTATGCATTAGATCTCTACTCAGATTAGCATCGATGTAGAGGTAGAAATATTTTTTTGTCACTGATGTATAGTTTTCAAATTTTTCATTCTGATGAAAAGTATTCCAGTTATCTACGGGGCCATGCTTGACAAAAGCTGAGCTTGGAGAGAAAAAAGTTTCACAAATGGCCAAATGTCACTAATTAGTTTGAACTCTGCATTTTTGATAAAGCCAGTTGGTGTGGTGGTGTGGTGGGGTGGTGGTGTTGGCAGGGGGCAGCGGGATTGAGGGGGAATTGATGGGCTGTGCCTCAAAATGTAAATTAAACAAAAGGCGGGAGTTCACATGACAGCTTTTGAGGGGCAGGACTGGAGCCTTCTGATTTTCTGTGTGAGAAGGAGAACAAGTAGAGCACAGTGCACCAAACATTGGCACATGGCAAACAGCTCGGAGGCAGTGGAAGCAAAATAACTTCTGTTCTAGGGAACAACAAAGGAGGAACAAACAGCGTGGCCCACAACTTTTTGGTCCTTATTATTCTGTGATTTCGTAATCAAGAGGATGGGATCTGATCTACAAACCATGGACAGCTGGTTCATTTCCACTGCCGGGCCTTGTGGGAGATGTAGTTTCTTCTCTCAACGACATATGCAAATCCCAACTGTCCCTCCCCTCTCTCTCCATAATTGCCGACTTTTCAGTAACAGAAGGAGGCCCATTTGTGTGTGTGTATATTTGTGTGCGAGAGAGAGTGTGTCTGTGTGTGCAGCCTACGCTCTCGTCAGGGTCCAGCCTTATTTCAAGGGATAAATAAAAGATGCAGAGTTCTTCTAAAGGAGCCCGGCAGAAGGTAGACACAGACAAGCAGGATACAGAGGGTTTCTTCAGAGAATCTGGGCCGCTCATGGCACTGCATCGATTCTCCATTTGGGTTTCACAAGGTTCAAACACACTGCATTGTGGGCCGCAGATTGTGTTGCCTGGGCGTCCCTCAAGTGACATGTAAAAAGCCGGCCCCCCATCTGCCTGACAGATTTGTGCGGGCAGCCCCTGAAAGCTTTGGCAGAGAGAGACAGGTGGGGATGGACAGACAGACAGACTGAAGGACGAGTGCCACTCAGCACCCCTCAGCTGTCACCAGAGAAGAGGAAGTGAAGCTAACTTTGCTAGTGACAAGCTGTGGCAGACAACAAACAAAACTTTGCCAAACTAAGCAACAATCTGAACCTGCACAGACCTCACAGAGTGACTGTGGACTGCTACACCTGTCTATAAGCTCCTGGAAGCTCCATAGGGCAGGGAACAGACCTGCTGATGATACACCCTGACAGCCTGGATCAGGGTAAATTATGGTAATGGCATGCAGTCATCTGCCTGGTGCCATTTGACTCGACAAAAACACTTAAACACTCCATCTATTTCTCTAAGTGGGAAGCAGAGAAGCCATCTTGGATGGGTGGGCCTGTGGGTTTTTTAACAGGAACAGAGCAGAAGAAACCTAGTGACGCTTCAGTGACATCCCACAGTCTGTTCAACACAGAGGCAGGCGGACATGCCTCCTCAAAACCTGCCAGCATGGATGGATGTGTTGCCATATATTTAATATGAGAGCACTGACATGACAATGTTTACTTGGAGCATGACTAAAACCAGCAATGTCTGGCATTACTGTAGATATACAATTTCTCTTTTGAATCAAGCTAACATTATCTTTTATGAATTTGTTTAGCATGTTTTGGTCTATAAATTACATTCCATATTTGTTTTTGACTGTTATAACTCGAGATGCAGTGATCTAAGCCTAAATACGCAAATAGGGCTCACAACGCTTTCAAAAATTAAAAGTAGTTTAAAAGAGTAGTTCAACAACTTGGGAAAAACACTTATTTGCTTTCTTGCAAGACTTAAATGGCAAGAGCATGTATGGAGCTAACTCTGGAAAGTAACTAGCTTAGTTTGGGAAAACAGTTAGCCTGTGCCCGTTAAAAGTAAAAAAAAATGCACCTAGCAGCACCTCTAATGTTCACTAATTTACACGTTGTATCTTGTTTGTTTACATCTGTTCACAGAGATATGAAAAGACAATTTGACCAAAAACTACAATTTGTATTTTTACGGGACTTAGCAAACAGTGTCTGGGTTCAGTGACCTCTCCAAGTCTCCATTGGCTGGTTGCAATTATTGAGCTCTAGAGGTGCTGGTAGCCATTTTTTTTTATTCTGGACAAATCCAAGCTAGCTGTTTCCCTCTGCTTCCAGTATTTATGCTAAGCTAAGCTAACTACCTGCCGGTTCTAAAAATGCGAAGACATGAGAGAGGTATTGGTCTTCTCGTCTAACTCTAAGCAAGAAGTGAACACGTGTATTTTTAAACATGCACAATCAAAAAATGCCTCCCTGGGTAGATATCATTAGACATGCTTTTAGCCTGATCTCATTAGGGTTGTTAAGGGCCACGATGTAATGACTGTTCAATCAAATCAATGCTCACATTCAAACTTGGAATCAATAGCAATATGTTCTCATTATGAAATGTATCTTCTTTAACTGCTGAACAGCTGCTCTCCCTCTCGCTTTCTCTTCTCTATATTTGTCCCTCCATCTCGTCCTCTCTCACTCTCTCTGTTGAAACTCTAGACAGGGCTATCTGAACGTCAGACCGACACAATCGATACAAAACATGTCAGTGGCAGATCCCTACTCTCTGAGTGTGTTGTCAGACTCTATATAAAGAATCTGATTCAATGGAATCTGAGTGAGTCAGACTTCTGTACCTCAATTCCTCGACCCCACAAGATACATTATGTTACAATGAACAAGAATGAGTATCACATTATTATGTTATTATGACATTTACCTAAGTTAGTGTCACAGAGGAATTAAAGTAAGAGAAATTACTATAAATTTCCAAAACACGAGGGAAGGACAATAACAATACTGAAATTTTCATCAAGCACTGATCAAAGGACAAGAACGACAAGTTCGTTATTGGATTTCTAGATATCCCATTACAACCAAAGCTACAACCTTTATGGGATTGTTCATTCAAAATCTAATCTTTCCCAGTTGATGCAGTAGGATGGTGGTGTTGGCAATTCCCAGAGCCCTGCATGAGCAACCTCTGGCCATTACCCATTATTGAAAATGAGTCTCATTAAGACTCAATTTTCACACCCAACATTGATGTCACAGTGTACTGACACACTTTGGAGTACACGTATACATCGTTGCAACTAGGTGAGAAGTAAAATCACAGCAAAAAAAAGAAATAGATTTTGCTGTTAAATTGTTCTTTACAAAGACTATTACCAGAAACCTTTATAATGAAGACCAATCCAGTTTGCCGGCTCAAATATATAACAATCTGAGGTTTAGGAATGTTTTATGATGGAATTAATACCTGCTCATATTGTTCAGCCACCCTATCTTCTAGTTTGACAGAACAAATCAAGATCAAAACCCTATCGCTAAGAAAATTGCGATGCTACATATCAACCTAATGCTATAACACCAATGTGCCTCAATACTTCTTGTCCCTTAAAGTAGCCTGGAACATACAGAAATTGCATGATACTTCATGTTTTTCAGTCTGAGAGTCAGTCCTATTTACCCTCAACAACATCTCTGGTAGACATTTAAATTAAATATCAAAGATGACTGAGGACTTAATTTCATCGGCGCTGTGAACTGCGCCGTGCAATGTATTTCAGTAAACACAGAAGTGCCTTATTTGGTAACTGACATTTGTTGAGAACAAATGGACTCATACCATATAGTCATTTTAAAGAACACAGATGGACAGGGAAAACAGCACCACCTTTCCCATCCACAAACATGTATATTACTGCTTTTCCCTCTACATTACGCTGAATGCTGAGAGGAGAAATACAGCCACTGGGCCTAATTAAAGACCCTATCTTTCTTTTGCAGGATGACTGGTTTTGGTCTAGAGCAGGTATGTACTAACTACTTACATGCACACACACATGCACAACAATTATTAAAAAGGAATAAAGCTACAAAAATTCTATGAAAGTAAAAGAGACCGAATAGAAGCGAGAAAGAGCAGGAGGGGGAGACGGGGAGAGTACATCAGGCCATGACTGGGTCTGAGGCTCAATGTGGAGATAAATGTCACTTCCAACCCTCCGTTGGCCTACACAGCACAAATGGAGCAACCGCTCTCCTCTTATCATCAGCTGCACACACATACACACTGCTCTCCCTCTCGCTCTAGAACAATTAGCTTTATGGTGGCTCAGAGCCTGTGAAATGTCATTCTGCCAGGTAAACTAGCTATTATATCACAAAGGCTGCAGCTGAGTCAATTATACAGCATAGGGAAGAGGGGTAAAGAGCAGGAGAGGAAGAGGAGGGCCCGAGAACCAGGGCAATGAATTCATGAGTTCATCAAAGGAGAGGGCAGAGAGGTCAGCGGTGAGAGAGGCCGGGAGGAAGCAAGAGAAAGAGGAACTGAGATGGAGAGCTTCAGTCCTGTAGATTGCCAATGGTATGCTAATATGACATTTGCATAAGAGGAGACTACATCATCAAATCAAATAACACACAAATTTGGTTAAAAGGCTTAATATGAATGTTTGCCTCTTGATTTAGTATCCTTCACTGTACTGGGAATTAATAGGGTTGGCTAAAACTGAATGTAATTAACAGGTAATAAACATGCAAACAAACCACAGTGGTTAAATGTTATACATTCTTGTAATTCTGTTTCCCCATATTGTAATTCTACTATTCCCACTTCTGTCTACTGTCCATAAAGGAGGGTTAAACCTTCTTCTGTTGTTTTAACTGAGATTGCGCTCTTTTTAAATATTTTACTTTTGTGTTTTTGTGAAGATTGTTCTTTTCTAACCCTAAGGGTGTTGTATTTCTACGGAGACAAATTTGTGCGTTTGCGCTGCATAATTAAACTTGACCTGGTGAAAGAAATATTCTTCTTTTTATTTTTCAATAATGCAATGTGAACATAATCCATTACAAGCTTTACTGACAAAGTACATTGTCATAATGTAGGCAGAATGAACCCTCTGATTGCTTATATATTCTATTATTTGAAGAGATAATGAGCAAGCGGTGTTTTAATGTTGCAGCTGGTATTTACTGCTAGGTAGTTCAATCGATTACAAACAATAGATAAAACAGACATCATATGTTTTATTGTCAAAAATATTTCCAAGTCAAATAAAGTTCAAGTGCCTCAACATTGTACACAAATATATCAATGTCTGTTCTGTCCTTCACTTGTGACATTGTTGCAGAGCATAAAGACACATTGGAGTGAGAATACGAGGGAGAGCTATGAGGCGACTCTGTTTTCTAAAAACAGGGCTTGTCACAGGCACTGCCCTCTCTGCATAGTGACCAGATGGAGTTTGATGCTCAGGGTGCACAAAGGTGGCCCCCGGGAGCCTCCTATCCTCACCCTTTCACCCCTAAACTGGAGCTCTGGATGGGCAAAGGGACCAGATCTCTGACTTGTGCCTGCTGTGGAGGCCACTTTCCCCCCTCCCGTCTACCCCTTCCCTCCTGCAGCGGACAGTGCCCAAATGCCAGCACGTCCCACCTGGGCCTAGCCAAGCCTGTCCCTACTGTCGGGGGGCAGGCGTCACACGCAGCGCCCAGAGCACTCACCCCTGACGGGAACACAATGACCCAAGGACTGGCTGGCTGACTGGGCTAGGTACAGATAATACTGTTAATCGTACAGAGTGGCAAACAGCTTCCCAGAACAATGAGAAACCGGCAGAGCGGTGATTGGAAAATATCTCCCACCACTACCAGACACACACCCACACAGACATACATGAAGATACGCAGTACGCACATACACTCACACAGATGTGCACTGGAACATGCCCACGCATGCCTGCACACACACACACTTTAACATGGAACATTTCATTGAGCTTGTGGCTACCTCTGGGCTCCTATCAACCCAAGGTGTTCCAGTCTGATAGAGATGAGAAGAAAAGGAGATTCCTACGTTTTATTCACACAGAGGACTGTAATTCACCAGAAATCCTCCAGCCTTTTCTTTCTTATAATCTAAGTTGGGTAACAATGAACGCACATTGCTCTGAAATCCTGAATTTGTTTTCTCTGGCTTTTTTTTTTTTTTTTACTCTGTCTGGTTGTTGAAAGATATTATACACAAATATGTTGTAAGAGAAGATAAACCTTCAAATATCTCCATACCAAACCATAATTAATATGCAATGGGTCCTCCACTAGAGAAATGTAGTACGTCCTCTACTATGCTTCCTGTGCTAGACCAGCCAGAATAAACAGTGCCACTCTAAGATACAGTATGGCTGGTGATGTAGAGAAGCTGTGTGCCGCCGAAGCATGATTATGAGGTTCAAAATACATGAAAAAAATTGAAAATGTATCAAATAAAATAATTTAAATAAAACTGCACATTAGTGTTTCTACCACTACATGCTGTGTGGCAACTGTTTTGACCAGATTCATTTTTCAGAGACTGTCATGCCAAGAAGGAAGGAAGTCAGGTGACGGTATTATAAAAGTCTGCATGGGTGGGGGGCTGGATGGGTCAACAAACATTTCACTTTGAGCTTTTTTCTATACATACTTGACTCACTCAAAAATCTTGTGAGTTGCTGGTAAATATTAGGCTATGAATATATTGTATTTAAATGGTTACTGTGGATTCCAATTTTAACCAGTACCATGACCATTAACCCAAGTTGTGACACTAACTATTCTGACGTACAGTATATTAAGTCATTATGTAGCGTTCAATTCAGGACAGGCTACTTAACTAGAATTGTATTTCCCAATTCTTTGTCCAAGTGTACCCTTAGAGAGTACTGTTAAGGTATTATAAGTTATATAAAGATTGTGGTATTTGCCTTCTCATGGGGCATTCACACTGATAATGGACTGATAATACTGAGAGTTCTTGATCCCAAATTGACCTTTACCAAAGTGGTTGTTAGCTATAGTTATCTGGAAGGTTTTCTGCCCCAATGTTTGCCCAATAATAGTATTAAAACTAAATATTGATTTCTAAATAGTAAAACAATTTGCTTGAGTCCTGTATTCCCTAAGTTCCTGCTGTTCTATAAGATCCAAAAGTTATGCAAAAGCCTTTAAAGACAAGATTTGAATTAAAGTTTCTTCAATGTAGTTAAACTGCACTAGAGTTATATTGATTCCATTTAAGCAGTTTCACACTTGATATGTGTTTCCATATATACGTAGTCGGTTTGATTCAGATAACAGCATTTCATTTGAGAGAAAGATAAAATTCAGTAATTGTCTGTCTGAACTGTATATCTCTTTCTGTATTTCTAAAGTTTTCTATGAGTCTCATTTCCTTACAGTCAGGCTGTTGTAGCTAATTACTGCTGCTAGCTGCTCAGATGTCGTCAAATTGAGTGGCAGCCTCCCCAGTTCGCCTACATCTGGGGTGTGAGGGACCGTGTCGCAAACAGTCACACGTCCCAGAAATCCACTCTGTTTATCACCTGCTGACATTCATATTCATGTCACTATGCCTTGCCTGTTATAGGATTCTGTTGGTTAACTGACCACCAAGGCTTATTCTGCCTAAAAGCTGCTGAAAGCATCCGACAGCTTTTACCAGAAATGTTTTTAAAATGATCTTCATCTTCTTAGTTGCGCTAATCAAAATGCTAAAAGAGAATTTTGCACTGGAGAGGTATTAACATATCTAACGCCAAGGTGGAGGTGCATCAGAGATGATGTTTCTTGTCATGAATATAAAAACAAAACAGAAATATACATTAAACAATAACTAAATGTTTTTTATAAAAACAGGGAGCCAGCCATGCATTTGATTTAACCCAGAGTGTGTGCAATGCAGTGACAGAGACAGGAAAGGAAAATAACTAAAATTATGATATTATGTATATTATATGCCTGTACAGCATGTTAAAAAGTCTTGATAATTGTCCTCAAAGTTATTTTCTTATGTATTTTTAATCAATTATATACATATGACACAACTTATTCAGCTTCCATTGCCATGCAAGTTAACCTTCCTGATGGGATTTGGCCCAACGTCTGTGTGTGTGTTCACTCATGTGTCTGTGCGTTGGTGTGTGTGTGTGTGTGTCTCTTCCCTGTTTGGCTCAGATTTTGGCAGCCCTGCATACTCTGCCATGCATACGGAAACATGCAGGAGTGGGCCTGGAATCAAGGTCAGGCCTGGAAAACAATGTAGGAACACTCCTAAGACCTGACTTTCTGCTGAGTTTGGCATTCTGCTGCCTGTCCCCCGAGGCCACAGCCAGGAGTCACCCATCATGCTTATCCAGACCAACCTGTAATGAGCTGCTGGAAGACAGTCCTACTTAGGGATGGCGTTTAGAGTCTCTTGGCATGCTGGTTTTGTCGAAGAGACTACATGGTCTTTTGGCACAAACATAAGGCCTACTTCAACCTCCCATTGATTGAATGCTTCTTAGCAGGAGCCTCCACCCTTGGTCACACAAATCCTGCACACACATAGTCGGTCAAAAAACTAAACAATGAGCATTTCTCCCAAGGAAAAGATGATGAATCCTGAACCACATTACAAGTCATTTTCAATGAAATTAAATCATTTTGATGTGACAAAAGCGCGATCAACCACTGCAGCATCACAATCGTCCAATCCACATTTGAAAACTCACATTTTACTTTCTCAAAATGTCAAGAGGCAAAACGGCACAAGCTGAAAGTACAAAGAGATGGAGATCAGAGAGCCCCCATACCACTTTTGTGCTGACCTTAAAAGGAACGGCGCACTGTGCAAACATCTGGTCCATCAGCTGGATCCTATGCATCAGCGGGCACAGGGACACACTGGGACAGGTTGGCGGCTGCCTTTGACAGCAACAGTTAATTTCCAACATAATCAATTTATGTGCAGCTCCATAATAACCATCTGTGTTCTGCAGGAGGAGGACAGTCCTGAGGAACAGAACAGCGCTGGCTGCTCCTCCTCTCCATGAGCTACGCCAGGAGCAAAAGGGAGGAGAAGGAAGTGGAGGAGGCGGAAGAAAGGGAGAAGAGAAGTTAAGGAGATGGATGACGGGGGAAGGGAGGAGGATAAGGATGAAGGTGTGAGGGGAATATGGATGGGACGAAGAGGAGAAGGGCAGGAGCGGTGATGATCCAGAGAAGTAAAAACTAAGTAAAGACTGAGGAGAGCGAAGGATAAGTAAAAAAAGGGAACGAAAAAGTAGGTGATGACTAGGAGGAGGTCGACAAGGAAGTATATGAGCACAGATGATGAAATTAGATGACCTTTTTAAACATAGTCAATAACAAGGACAATTGGTTCAAGTCCATAAGGTTAGAGCAGATAAGAAAAAAGTGTCCCTACCCATTGTACCATTTCATTATATGATGCAAATACACTGAATGAAGTGGGTCTCCTCCACAGCTCCCTGTTTTAAATTTGGTTTTCCTACAAGGTTAGCTCCCTTGGCACTTGAAGCCCGAGGCATCCTCATCCACCTCCAATGTCAAAATTTACCAGGGAAGGTGTCACTCAGGCGATTACTGAATCACCTTAGTGAGCCAATTACACTGTGCGCTGTCAAGGCCAATAGAAAACATTGCCTCACACACAGACACCCACAGCTTGGCTAGTGTGAAACAAAACATGAAAACGGAATTAAGCTCAGGTGACCCCTCACCCCACTACATGTAATTTTCATAAGAGTAATCAGCATAATGTGCTAGCTTCTGCAGATAACTTCTGAGTTGCTTTGACCTTAAAAGGAATGTTTTTGTGAGGGGGCAAACCTTCACGATGCATTTGAACAAAAATTGCTGGTCGACAATTTGGATATTCAAACATGCAACAGTCGCGTAAAGATTTATGACTTATCATCATTATGTTTTACAAGTGATTTCCTATGGAAATTGTGATATTAGTGGGTGATTTAGCTTTCCTATTTGGTAAATCTTAATAAGAATGACAATTATTTCTCTGCTGAGTGAAGTTTTTTCTCCCAGTATTCTGCTGCACACTGAACACTAAACCATGACATTTGTTTTTGGTTCAGGTGAAAATGGAAATGAGAGTAGATTCTGGGGAATTAATGGCTGTCACAACAATTTCCCTTCCTCTATTTCACAGGCAACCTCCCTAAGCAACACACACCTTTACCTACTTTATTTTGAGAATGTGTGAGCAGCAAAAGCAGCTACATATACATCATACACTCACATACAAATACAAGCACTTTTGCACACACATACACACAAATGGTGCTCAAATATCAGCTGACATCAAATCCACCTGCCAGCGAGAACCTCAGGTGTGTGATCCTGTATTTTTTATACACCAGTACTGCTGGATCCAATCTACTGGTAGACCTGAATACAGTCCATCCGACCTACCATGCATTATACATGTGCTGTGTGAATGTCCATGTGTCCCTGTACATCCTCTGCTGTCCTAATTGACATGCAGTGGGCCCTAGCAGCTGTGAAGCTTTCTGTGCGTGTGTGTGTGTGTGTGTGTGTGTGTGTGTGTGTGTGTGTGTGTGTGTGTGTGTGTGTGTGTGTTGTGTATAGCTCTGAGTAAAGCCCCTGCATCCTCCAGGCCACCTGGACATAATGGCCTTCAGCTGCCATCATCACCACCAATACAAGCAGCAGCAAGAGCTGAGTTAGAGACGCATCTCTAACACATGCACCCATTTTCTTTTTATGATGTACACACCTACGGTATTGTTCACATAGCTGTTTGCAAGAGCAAAATAGACAGTATATGGAAACACACAATCACAAAACTACGCCTTCTGAGAACACACATGTACTTAAATATTGTTAAAAAGAATGATATTCTGTGTATAGAAAATATATTGTGACCAAAGAATTCAACATACTTCTCTCGGACATACTGTGTAAGATCGACAGAATAGGTTAGTTGTTTGATGTTGACACTGTGTGTGCATGTACTGCAGGTTACTGTTACTGTCATCTGTAGACATCATTTTTCTTTAAACTGTATGTTTCATGTGAAGGCCTCTGTGGCAAAGGTATGGATACGTTTTCCTTGCATGTCTTTTGTTCGCAGTGTATATGTGATCTAGTCTGTGCATGTATGTGTGTATGGGAGGGGGGTTCGATCTTCCCTTTCTCCTCATCTCCAAGTCTTGATTCTATTTTTTTTTTCTTCCTTTCCTATATCAGAAGCCTTTGATTCTGTCCTGCTTCTCAATTCTTCATGGAACTCCAGCATTTCAAAGAGTTCTTCTTCTCTCCCCTCCTCCTTCCCAGGCGGAGTGCTGGCCAAGTCTGGGAGAGGGACTGCCCATCAGAGGTTGGCTGCTATCAGCAGGGGGCCGCATGTCTCCAATTCAGGTCAGCCTTGGCTACAGACGGGGACTTTAAAGCAAGCCACAACGCGTCCTGTGATCCCAGTAAGCACGCTTGTTAGTGGAATTGATAACGGACCCATACACCTGGGTCCTCTGAAGTTGGCATGGCATTTTAAAGGGGAAGACCGGGAGCCAGGGCAGCCAGCTACCGCATGCAAACGTGTCGAACCGAGGAAGGGAGGGTTGGGGGGAAAAAGGTCTTTTTGGCATGTGACGAAACAGAATATGTTTGGGGGAGCGACCTAGAACATTGTGGAATTATGTACAAATACAGGGCATATGGCATGGAATCATTTTGAGAATCCTAAATATGTTCTGGCTTCATCATGTTACCCCATGTCATTTTCTTGCACAAAGTTTGAGTAATATATAAATGAATAGCAAAAAAAAGTACACAAACTTGAGTTCCATGTTACATTTTTACATCAACATGATAAAATTGTGTACATCATCTGTGTGTGTGTGTGTGTGTGCGTGTGTGTGTGTGTGTGCGTGTGTGTGTGTGGCAGCGGTGCAGCTGATGCAGTATGTCCCAGCATTTCCCTTCCAAACAGCACTAACACAAGAGCCATGCTCAGATGCCACATTTATGATAATCAGAGTATAATTCATTTATTGGGTCTACCTTTGCCATGTGTTGACCCCACGGCCATGTTGCCAGCTCACATCTGGCTGCATGGTGCGGCGCTCAGTCCTGGATGGGATTTGCCCCTGGTGATGGGGCATCTGGGAGGCCAGATGAAGCTGAGGCTTGATGAGTGCTTTGTCTATTATGGATATGGGGCTTTATGGAGACATTGACAGCTGCACATTGACAGTCTCCTGAGCAGGAGGCCTACTTCAGCAGTTGTGCTCTTTCTGTTGTGGAGAACACAGAGAACAAACACAGAGCTCTGAGTGTTAGCTGGATTCTCTGTTAGCTACTGCAGGTTTTAAGTAAAACCTTAATTTGAAAGAAAGAGGTAAGAAGACCGTTTTTTTTGTTTTGTTTTTTATTGAAAACCTTTTATTTATCAGCCTAGTCATAAAAGTGTTGACACAGTTTATTTGACTAATGAAAATGTTAAGTAGAATATTCAGTAATTACAAGCTATCAAACATCAGTTAGCTAATTTAGTGCTGCTCCAAAAAGTCTGCATGGATAAGATGCCGCCACCAGTATGAATGCATGTTTCCAAAAATTATACCAACAGTCAAAACGATGCTGTACTGAATGAACCTATCAGCGCAGCCGCTGTATGCCCCGACACTCGGAAGTGATAGGTTCTGGGTCGGAGCGGTGGATGGAGAGAGCTCGGCGATGAACGCAAATGAAAGATCATCCACCGACAAGAGACATCTACAGACCAGGCAAGCTGAGCTGACGTTCTCCAACCTTCCCTCCTGCCCGCCATTTGTGAAGGATTTGGGGATTTCATAATTTCCTGTTCTTTCTGAAAGGGGGATGGCAGCACCTGGTCCACACAGCTGTACTTCATTTAGAGAGCAATTTGAAAAGAGCGAGGGGGAGAGGAGAGGAGCGGAGCAGCCTTGTCATTAAGGGCTCCAGAATGGCCTCCGTTTGTTAGACACATGGCACGGAGTTAATGCTGCTGAATGGGGAATAGGCGCTGTTGATGCTGTCACAAATTTTTCATAAGTGCTACGACATCTGAAAAAGCCACTCCAAGTGTAGGGAGGGGGAAATTCAAATTTTTCTTATCAAAGAGGGGTTTTTTTTGTAGGTAATTGACAGCTGCGGCTAAGATGTAAGCATGCGTTTCTGTCTGCAAAGATGGATATTCTATTTGTGTACCATTTCATCTTTTACACACCTTGAAGTTTGTTGTGTATGCCGGTGATAGCAGTGCTGGAGTTTGTAGCAATGAGTTGACAATGAGAATAAAACCAGATTGTTGGTGGTAAACTAAGGTGATGCAAAGGTTTGTTGTGCGGATGCGCAGCTGCCTCTCCTCTTCAGAGTTGATCTAATTGATTTCGACGTGCACATGTGCAGGGGAGAAAAAATAGTGAGGCGGGATCAAAGGCAAACGCTTTATTGCCACATCACAGGCCCCTGCTGCATTTTGAATTCTACCAATCTGTCAAACAGTCAGATAAAATCCCGCGATGAAGAGATGCGCCTCTCTCTCTCTCTCTCTCTCTCTCTCTCTCACTCTCTCTCTCTCTCACCACCTCCCTTCCTCTCTCTCTCATGCTCTCTCACTCCCCACCTCTCTCTGCCTCTCCTGAAGCCTTCGCTCTGTCTCTCCTTTAGAGTAAATCTCAAGTGGTAATAAGTGATGCGAGAGCCACCAGGGCAGTATGAAAACACTGAACCACAAAGGTAAAAACAACTTTCACAATAACTTGTCAGGGACTTGACAGATGTTAAAGAACTAAAACACGAGGAGCTAAAAATAAATTTAGCGAGAAAATGCCACACATAAACTGCTTTACTCTGCATTGCAGGAAATGGGCCTCTTTTAGTCTTCACACCAAGAGCAAGTTTATTACCAATGTTTGTTGGCTTTGTTTGATGAAAGTAAGTGACCAGTTACACCAGAAAATAGCAGAACAAAAGTCATCCATATGTCATCTCAAACTAGGTTATGCCAGAAGCAGGTCGTGCATCGGCTGGTTTAGGTGGCTAGTTATATTTGTAGTAAAATGAACATGAAAAGGAATGCTATATTGGCTGTGTTTCTCCTCCATCTCTCCTCCATTTTGGACTCTAGTATATTTAAAAGCACCGCACAAATTTACTCTCAACAAATCCACCGATCAAGGCGACGCCTTGGAAATTAGCTGATTTCAGTCAAAATGTGTGTGTTATAAATGCTGATTTGACTGCACTCTAAACAACTATGATAGTTATGTATCTGCAGTATCTCTTTAAATAAAGGCCACTCTTAAGCAGAACAAGAATAGCACACACAACCCAAACTCTTTTGGTTTCACACCTCACAAACACACAATAATGCACACAGCTGTCTTTTTCAGTGGTTAGCCATCTTGACTGCTCAGTGAGCAGTGGGCTCTGTGCTCACATGGGATGTTAGTGTGTGGCTCTGAAACTGTGTGGCTGTGTCTGTGGGCAGGTTGTAATAACAGAACCACCGTTGGACTAACCATGCTGTGCGCAAAATGAAAGTTACAATGAGGAGATGAGGATAACATACACACAAACAACCACACACACACACACACACACACACACACACACACAAAAACACACACACACACACCTGCCAGGTGTGTGAGGAGGCTGTGTGATATGGTGCCGGGCTCCCACCACCGGCCAGTCTCAGAGAGCTGTGCTTCACAAATGAGTCAGAAGCAAATCCTGGTAACAAGAACACCAGTAGAGAATATATCCACTGAGCCCAGCCGTTCACTGCCAAAATGCATATTGTATAATACATTTGTTCACTCACCATCTCACCTCACACTGTAAGCCTGTTCCAACATTCATTGACACTGACATAACAATGATGGATTCCTCAGTAATAACTGGAACTCAGAAGCATCCTTTACAACCAAACAACAACTTGATGAGATCTGTATGGAAACTTGTGAGTGGGCTCTGCTGTTTGTCAAGTGTGCCTTTGGCAGGGCAGTGGTGGTAGTGATGGCGGTGGGTGGTGGTGGGGGTGGAGGGGGTCAGGGGGGCTCTTGGCTGCTCTCCTCCCTCCTGTCAGCCCCCTCTCTCGGCCAGGCAGGCAGGCTGTGTTGGGCGGCCCGGCTCCTCGGTAGCAGATGCGAGCCCTCATGTCAGAGGCAGGCAGTGGCCCGACGGAGTGCCGCTCGTGCTCATACCTCATTGAGCCATCTCCCCTAGCAGATGGCGCGCTGCTGCGGGCGCTCCTCTCCCCGATAATTACCAGGCCTCGCCACAGATGGAAATGTCAGTCAGCCTCACAGGTCCTGGTTCCTGCCACTGCCTCCGTCCGCGGCCCCTCTACCTAGGCCGGGCTCTGCCAACACTCACCATGTGTTCTGTGACTGCTGACTAGGCAGGCAACAAAAGAGAAATCCGCCCACATGAATATTCATGCAGGGATGTTAGATGGCTAGCTGTAGACCAGACTGGGCACCAGCAAATAGTTGGCCAGGTGCGGGTTGTGACACCAATTTCCAACCTCTTTTTGTCTTCCACTTCTATACTGTGTCACTGTTCACGTTTCACAACAAAGTGCAGTGAAGTGTGCCTTGATCAATCTGAACACACACTGGAGAAGGAAAGGTGAAAATATACCTACTGCTTTGTACAGTTGTGGAATGACATATTTAGGAGATTAGGATAACTGTGTTTGCAAAATGGATTAATTCTAGCAGATGCCAGGACTAACCCCCACTTATCTGTGATAAGGTGACCAGATGTCTCAGCTTGGCAAAGGCAACACTCTCCGAGTTTTATTTCTCGGCGCCAAAGCATCCCCCGAGAAATTTCTCCGTGCATTCACAGATAATCTACCTTCGCAGAGAACAAGGCGACAGGGTTTTGCCTCTTTGTGTATTTGTCCATGTAAGAATTTATGTGGACGTGTTGCCTGGTTGTGGAAAGCTCAAGAAGATTAAACTAAAGTAAATACCTTTGTGCCTAAGTGCCAACAAGGCAAGGGAAAAAGACAGAGAAAGCAAGTGGCGGCTTACTGCAAATATCACTTTGGCGTACATATCTTATAATGATGTTTCCCAATAGGAAACAGCAAAGAAATAATTTTCAGACATCTAAAATTAGCTTTTGTCCATTTGTTTCTCAATAGGAATCATTTACTCTTATTTTGCATCTGTGTGTATGAGTGTGTGTAACTTTGAGAGATATACAGAGGTGTTTATTTACTTATTGGACATACAAAACACAATACCTCAAATATATCATGAAATATAGCATGATATCAAGATATGTTGTATCATTGTCAAATTTATTTTAATGCGGCTCTTGTTGGCTCTCATAAAATGTTTCAACTGGGAGTGCTTAAAATCCACAATAATTGATTACAGGTGATGACTATAATTGCACGTCATACAAAAACAATAACATTTTATCACCCATATGTTGTTTTATACACTGAGATGTGTGTCTCTCAGTAGTCTTTCTACTGCTTATTAATCTAGGAAGCACTGTCTCACCACAATGCTGTTTACAAGAACAACTGGCAGTGGTTAACTGAAGAAGAGAATTGAGTCATACTGAGGAACCCCATAAGTTGATGGTTGCAGATGTGTTTTGCTATTTGCAGTGCACCACTGCTGACAGTTTGGAGTGCCAGCAACAGAGTCATTGTACCGGTGGTGATGAGGCCATGCTGTTGCAGAGCAATGTGCATAACAGCTACAGGAAAGTCACATCACTTCGCTTGAACTTGAACAACAATGTGGTTGAACTTGTGGTTTTTGTTATTGATTATGATACACAGGGTAGAGGTGGAAAAGACAACTCGGTGGCGAGAGAGATGGGACAATGACACACTTTGTCAGGTGTAGTCACAGCTTGCATTAACTAAAAATAATATATCACTTCTTTCTGACTTGTTTCTTGGAATTGAAAGCTAAGTTTTTATGCTCCTCCATCTTAGTAATTGAGTTTGTTATACTACCTGAATAAGGTGTAGGTAAATTCAATTTAACGGACGAAAAATGGAACATAAATAAACTAGGCCTGCTATTAAGTAACCTGCCTTGCTACCGATTGTCCAAATATAGTATTACATTTTCGGGCAATCATTCTATAAAGGGACAAAATTAAGCTTTTGCAACTCAGCTATTACACATGTTGACTATGTAGCTGACAAACTTAAACCTCTTTTGTCTCAACTGTTTCACCAGTCATTGCTAAAAGGGGCCCTGTTATGTGGCTGAACCCAATTTGAGATTTTAAATTGATTGAAACATACGACCAATATCATCAACCACATCAGCACCTGTGATGCATGTGTATACAGTTTGGTCGATTGCGGTAACGCAGTTACTATCAAAGTTTTGATAGTTGAGTGGTGCAGAAGAATCAGTTTCATCATGGGGATTAATTCTAGCCCAACTGCCAAGTCCTCACTCACTGATCTCTTGTTAGTCAGACTGAGAGATGGAACTCTCAAAACATATGATGCAACATCAGTGCAACGCAGTCAGCATAAAATAACCAGAAGAACCCAGCCCCTCTATAGGACTGAAAGCTGTCAGCATCTCATTAACCAGTGTCAAACAGTAGCCTGAAACGTAAAAAAGATGATTTTGTAATTTAAAAAAAGGTCTAAATCCTATTAGTAGTTAACAAAAGAGAAGGATGTATAGACAGGCACCCACGCTTACGTTATCTGTCCACATGTTGTTTGATTATTCACCATTCAGCAGCCACTTATAAGACCTTTTTTCAAACCATGAGTGGCAGTGTTCAATACAACCTCTGATCATAATTAAAAGTGGTCAAATGAGACTCAAGATATCGCACCTTTGTGTTCTACAGATGCAGTTCAACAAAATGGCATCAGTCTGCCTCCCTTTTTTCTTTCTTCTTTTTGTCTTGGGCTGACAAAGCTGGCCCCTCATTTCCATTTAGCCCATTATGCAAATGAGGACGGATCACATATTGGTTCAGATGAGTAAAGCAAGTGCAGAGGCCAGGTCTCCTTTAGGACCAAGTGGAAATTTGCACTTAAAAGCTATTTTGTGTGATAAAACAATGGCCCAGGTGCTGTGCCCTTGACCAAGGGCTTTATCGTCTCCTGTGAGGCAGAAAGTTGGTGTCACACCTGTTTCAGCCCTTTTCTGTCAGCTCCTGGCCCAGCTCATTCAGTCTGGCTGACAATTGAGTACAGATGATGCTGTCAAAATGAATTAAAGGTTTCATTGCTTTCTAACCCCTCCACTTCGCTGATCAAATATGTGTTGCATGTTAGAAGTTGGTGTTGTGTGTACATATTTAGGATTGCTGTGAAAAATCATGTGTCGCTATATATTCCACATTTTCATTATCTGTTTATTGGTGTCAAGGGAGCACCACGTTTGATAGATTAACAACAGAGGCCATATGTTATTTGTTCCCCTGTAAGATTTTCTCTCCACATACAACCCTGTTGTTAGTGGACAAAGCTAGATCAGAGAGATTAGCAGCCATCACCTAATGCATTCAATCTGCAAATTACCTCAAACCCTATCAAACAATACTGAGGTCTGGCACAAAACCACAGAAGAAATCACTCCTCTGAGGATTCCCCCAAATAATCAAGAGCAATAAATACACACTCTCTTTTCCAATTTAAAAAATCACTCCTGGTAATGAACTCTGCTAACATGTTTCACTTTGAATACTCTGAAACAATTCAAAATAGTTTAGATTACTAACCCTTTAATAATCATTTGTACTTCATTGAATATGATCTACTTCGATATTGTCTACACTTTGCTATGTTATAAAAGCAATTCTCCTGATGTCCACAGTTGCCTGGCAACCTCAAAATGACGACCACCTTCAAGGAAGTCACTGCGACCAGCAAAGAAATAGTCCCCCACATATATTTTTATTTTCAGACTTTGGTTAGGTGTACTGTATATACAAATAAGATAAAAGTAAAAATGTAAACATAAGACATGTAAACTTGTGATTTTTAGAGGAGTTGGAAGACACATTTTGCTATCAGAGTCATGCTAGTAGCTTCCCCCTTCTTCTAAAAATTATGCTAAGCTCACTCCAGATTCCTATTGAATGGACAAACATGAGAGTGATGTCGATGATCTAACTCAAGCTATTCCTTTAACACCCCTAAACCTTTTATCTTTAAGGAAATGTGATATATATAGCGACTTATAGCTTTCATGATACCTTACAATTTGATTTATTTCAAGCCACAAGTCAATATATATATATCAAGAAAACAAGAAGACAAAATCAAATTTTAATATATTTTAGTTTCACATGGTGTTCTCTGGCACTCTCATCATGTTAGGTCTTTAAATAGCAGTTAAAGAATGTCAGCTCTGTAGTGAATACACATACAGCTACAAGTTCCCCTTTGGGCATTGTGCCTAATTATAATTTTGTACTAGTTTGATAAGATAAGGAGAAACAATGGTTAAAAAAAAAAAAAAAAGAAGTTCTCAAGCAGCTGGAGCCAATTCTTTTCTTATGATGAAAGTGTCCCTTTATCAACATGGATCAAACTACGCAATTAACATTGGGCACAGATAACATATAAACAGTCTCTACCGTTTGAAGAGGAAAAGCTGTTCCGTGGCGCTATGCACATTGGCATCGCGCTCACATAAAAATCATTTCACTCCAAATATCACATGCACTCATTTTTTTTTTCTTTTTCAATCTGCACTGCACTAAGGGCCTGCTGCTTTCACAACCTGTCCTGAAGAGAGAGCGAGTGAGAAGAGCTGTGTGTGAAGGAGGGAGTGAGCGAAACAAGAAAAGAAGTGTAGAGTAGTTCAGAGTGGGTGTGCGTGAGTGAGCGAGAGAAAGTAAGAGTTGGGTGACCTTGTTACCAGTTGGGTTGAGTTGGACAGGCTGGTAGGAGGTTGCTGTCTACGGGGAGGGACAGACAGATGCTCGCTCTTCTCCCTGGGCAAAACATCTCGCCTGGTGCAGGCAGCACACAATCTGGCCCGGGCAGCTGTAACCCTAATGATCACTGGTGGCGCTGCACCTGACCGACCGACCAGCTCAACACTCACTCAGCCCTCCCTTTCCCTCCCCGGCCCCTCCGTCTCCTCTTTGACCTCCAACGCCTCCAAACTCTGAGTGAAAACTAGTTGTGTTCGCAGAGCATTGAGTTAAGACGGTTAAGAGGTTGATATTAAGGTGATGGCCAAAACAAAAGAGGGAGAGGAAGTATTGAGCGAGGTAGTGGGTGCATGTTGCAAGCAGGGAAAATGAGTAATCAAGGCAAGCTATATGGATATAAGGAAAAACCAAGTAAAATATAAAGTAATTCATAAAAGAAAAAAATCAAGGAGGTGGGGTATAAGCACATGTACAGGGCGAAGAAATGGAGGATACTGAGGAAGGGGTTGTAAGGAGCTCCCATGCTCCCCTCCTGCTACCACTGATCCAGTCTGAGCTGCTTATCGGGTCTCCCCCACACCACTCTCTGGTGTAAGAGCTCAAACTCCTGGGGCTCTGACTGGCGGCCTGGAAATGTGTCTGGCTGGATATCCAGTATGTATCTATGGATGGATGGATGGACGGAGATGAATGATGGATGTATATGTGTATTGTGACGGTTTAAAAATGACTGGTATATTAGACACCGTATGTGAATGGCTGGGATATTATTTGACAGGGGTCCAATACCTTCAGACCAACTGATCAGCAGCTATTTTTGGTTTGGTCTACAGTCCAACATAATAAATAAAAACATATCAGACATTGTCAGGAACGGAACAATAAAGTCCTGGACTTATTATTGTTGTCCCTGGTGTCAACACACCAGGTTTAATCAAGATAGATTCATTCTGTATCTGACACTAAAATATATATATTTTTTATAAAACAGGGCAAAAGAACTAGATGTTCTATGAAGAAATAAAGATCAAAACCTAATCAAAATCACATCAAATGATGGAATTACAACATAAAATACATGAATATTGAGATACTTTCAGCTTTCACGTACATCTAATCATGTGGATGGAGATTTGGGAGAAGAATGGTCACATTAAGCCACTTAATGAGTTGCACTTACTTTCTAAAACTGCAGTTTTAACCACACACTATTGCTCATGGCAACTTTAGTAGGCAGCTTTAATACTGACTCCTCTGTGTGGCGAGGATTAACTAACCAACTTCTCTGAAAGCTGATTTATGCTTCGATAATAAAAAGAGTAACATTATTGTATGTGATATTAAGTGATAGTTGTGAAAGTTAGTCCATATTTCAGCCAGAAAAAAAGGCCAGACACGTTTAGATTAAATATTCTTCTATAGTGTTTTTTTTCACATTTCAGAGGAATTATGGTTTTACTAAACATGTTTTTGTACGGTGTGAAAATTACGAGTTGTAAGAATCCTAATCCATATTAATCAAAGCTAAGCTGTTGTTTTCTCTTGCATGCATCGCATACACACATTGTACATAAAAGGTCATCCAAAACAACCTCCTGTGGTAAACATTTTAATCCCAATTAATCACTAATTCAGCTCATCACTCTATCCATTCATTTTAGTGAGACAGTCCTATCTGCTTCATGAGCCTCAAACATGATTTAAAGAGAAAGATAGAGGATTGTTTTTTTTCTGGTCAAGTGTGCACTTTCAAAAGGGGGTGCTAGTTATCTGCATTTGGCTCCTCTGCCTGCGCTACACTGAACGGGTTAGACTGAATTACAGAGTATTGCAATGGAGAATAGAGGATGAAAATCATTCAAAGCTAAACACCCGGAGATAATGCAGTGTTTGCTTGTTTAATTTGTGAAAAGAATGTTTAAAAATAATCTAAACAGATGTTTCTGGTAATGATACAAATTATGATATGGTGTGATATTACAACTTTTAAGAGTCCTCAGAAAGAATTTCACCCGGTTAGTGAATGCATTTCAAAATGTCCAGAAAAAAAAGACACGTGAAAGTTTGTGTTTTTGTTGACAGAGGCCGAAGGAGTAAGAGAGCTGTCGATGTCAGAGAGAAAGAGAGAAAGAGAGAAAGAGACAGAGAGCATCTGTGAGTGAGGGAGAGGAAGCGGAGTGAAAGCCTGAAAGTGCAAGAAGGGGGATCGTGGTAGGGAGCGTGTTTGGAGATCAGCCTGGGCCAAGAATGTGTCCGTGGCTGCTGCTCTGTGTATCTGCCTTGCCTGGGTGACACCAGTGACACAGACATTTCCCAGCAGCCTCCTTGCTGTCCTGAGCCACTGCCGCTCTTCCGGGAGCCAATCTACATACACACACCGCCACACACTATCTCTCTGTCTTTCCCCTCTCTAGGCCAGGCAACAGGCTCTGTGTTAGCCTAAGCAGACCAGGACTGTCAGAACCATATGACCCCGACAGGGCTTCTCAAACTGCGCTGCTGCTCCGTAATCATACTCCGCCGGCCAAGACTGCTCATGTTCACAGTATGTTTCCAGCACAGCAGCTCCTCCGCTAGGGATTGTTATCCATCCATCAGCCTGGTTTTGTGATATGTGGGGCTCTATATGCTGCCCTTGTGTGCTGACATGAGCTAATTTGAAAAAAATGTATGACAAATGTTGAGAAAACATCAATTCATCTCAAATGAATCAGCCAAAATATCGAAAACACGAGAAATGCATCCCTTTTAATAAATATATTTTTGTTATATCATGCATGAATAACTTTATAGACAAATGAGTGGACAGATGAATGGACAGACAGACAGGCCAGCTCAGGATACTTAAAATCCTCCAGCAAGGATCTAGAGAGAGTTCACATCCTCCAGCAGCCCAGCTGTCTATCTGCCATGTTTTCTTTATCAACCCCTCGTCATCCGGCAGCCCTGCACATGACCAAATTAGTCCCAGTATCAACCGTTATCTGGCCGCGGATGGCCTGCCTGCCTGCCTGACCAGAACCACTCTCTTCCCAGCCCTCTGCTACAGTGGCTGCTCGGGACTGAGGAAACCCAGGCTACGGATCCTGGGTTTGAGCCTCAACAGACTCCGCAGAGCTCCGGCACAAGGAAAAAGGCCGTGCTTCCTTTTAAGGTGGCTGGACTTGCTTGGTTTATAAATATATGAGATATAAATTATATATTTATATACCAAGTGAGGGTCAGTCGGTTCCCTGAGGTAAAATGAAAAGCGCTGGGAAGGTGGAGGAAAAATAATAAATGAGATTGTTGGGGTATAGACCCGGGGATATTTGCTTACTTTAGGTTCTGCCGGCAGCAGATGTACAGCGACCTTGTAACTTTGAATTTGTGGAATGGCTGTGCTCAGTGGACGCCCTGGCAGAGTGCTCTCTCCTGCATAAGCAGAGCTGAGGGAAGATTAGAATTTGCACTTGGCTGGCATTACTACATGAGTCACTCATGCCCTGCATGTGACGTCTTAAGTAAGTTTCAAGTAGCAAAGTCTCAAAGTAAAAGATTAGCCACTGGCATATGTATTCATCTTAATTCATGTTCCATTTTTCTTCTGGGAACTTTGAGCTTTGCAGTCCCATGACCTTAGGTGCACTGGAGATTAGTTTCAATTTCAAAACCACTTTCTGAAAAACTTCTCATGTTTAATTAAAGCAGCTAGTAGTCCTTTCTGAAAAAGTACAGATAAAGGAGTCTATGAAAAAATGATACAAGGCACTGCTGCTGCCTGTCTCTTTTATGTGATATTCAGGGTAGAAAATATCTTAACTGTAGTTCAAAGAACATGTAAACAGGAGCACACAGCGTACATGCAAAGTTCCAAACACATGCAAATGCATACATACACACAAATACACAAGACGCTACAGAGGCCCAGTGGAGATGGGGAGAGTGTATGTCGGGGGGACAGGAGGGATGCAAGGAGGTGCCAAAGACCACAGCACACTCTCTGTGCCAAGCAGAACTGAGCGCCCGCTGCCATCCAAACATAAATAAAGTGCTTTTGGCTCCCTGCAGCCACCAGTGTGTGCCGTGCATCCGCCAAGCATGTTTTTTTCTAACAAAGTTAAAAACAGGACAAATTTGATGCAATCACTTGCTGGAAATAAATATGTGCCACGTCTTGGACAGATAGGGTGTGAATCAGATGGTCGGTCAGTTATTAAGTTTCATAACATAACTTCAGGATAGATTTCCTCCTCAGACTTTTAGAGCCTTGGAGGGAAAAGACTCAAATTGGGCACACTAAACAAGTTTCTTATTTACTTCTTTGCGGCGACAACAGGATGCCAACAGGAGTTGCACATATTGAAGCATATGAGCAATGAACTGATCACAGGGGAAATGAGGCTCAAATATTAATGTATTTTACACTCTTTCAATTTCTTTCCTTGTAACTAAAAACAATGCTGAATTTCAGCTAATCACGTCAGACGCATTACTAATTCTGCTTAGTTTTTTTTATCTAATTTGTCCGTGCATCAGATGCAGTGTTTTTAAGGATGTGTCGGTGTGTACGCATGTGTGTGGGTGTGTGTATACGGATGTTTCTGTTCCAAATAGCCCCAGGCTCTATTCCCACTCTTCACCCTTGTATCAGTGCTGACTGATTAAGGTTCTGAGGCCACTGCTTCTTGAACAAGGCTCACACTACTGATGCTGCCCTGGCCGATGACTCTTGTGTGGGTAAAAAGGCATATTGCCATGTCAACACAGCACTTTCTCTTCCAAAAGTTGACCTGCTACTCACATGATCAGCCAGATAGCTTCTGTTTTGTCTCGTTCTCTCTTTCTATCTCACAGTGTCTCTGCCCTCATCATTTCCACACCTCCACCCATGCTGACTCTGTTTGGTCTCAGATAGCTCCCCGCATGTAGAGTACGGTATAAAGCCCCATAAGCCCCTGCTCTACTTCACACCCTGTTTGGGTTACTATTGACTTTAATACCTTGAGATCAAAGTTGTGCACAGAGTGTAAATCCGCGAGTGGAGGAATAAGCTGGAGGAATCCATAGTGGCAACAGTCACTACTGCTAACACTCAGATGGCACATAGCAATAACACAAATAAGACATCTGAAGCCAGTGTCATGTGGCTTCACAAAATGGGTTGAAGTGTACCGCATTATGTGAGGCACATATTTGAATATGCTTAAAAATGTTCAAATCTAGAATTTACTGTAAATTGAATAATTCATATTTATAACTACACTACTATATAGACTAAACTCCTTGGTAAGAAATCCTCTGTGTGATGTGGCCCAACTTAATTTGGACCACCAGGTTCCTTAGTGTCAGGTTACACAGATTGCTTTAGTGAAATCCATCTCCTCAATCAGGGTCTGTGAAGCTGCCTGACTGGCTGACTGGCTGGCTAAGGGAAACCCTGGCCGCCCTGTGATCGCTCTGATGTGGGGATTTCTTCCGGCACTGGCCACTCAGCTCCATTCCAGAGCAGCAACTCCAACAGGAAGTAACACATTAACAGAACAATCAAGTTCCTTGTTAGGGAGCTTTACACCCCCAGAGCCTGCCATTAACACCACTGGGGGAGCTGGTCAGCTGATAAGGCCACAGTAGGCTTTGCAGGTTACAAAGCTATGTAGGGTAAAACGGAGGCCATGGACGGCTGCATTTTTTTCTATCTTTTGAATTAAATATATCAAAAAGAATCAGTACCTTGAATTATTGTTCAACAGCCAACACAAATATACGATGTCAGCGCAAATACAGGTTTACCGCTTGCAACTGCAAAACCACACAATGCTAATGTGGCTTAGCATGTTTCCAATCATTGCATGTTGATTTTAAAGAATAAATCTGGTGATATTCCATACTTGTTAAAAAATGTCATGAAAAGACCAAATTAAACAATTAATTGGATCAATGAACATGTATTTTCTGTGGAGCCAAAACCTGATGTAGTTTTTTCTCTGGGTCATAAACTACAATTGTAGCCCAAAAACTGTTGCACTGGGTGACATGTCCTTTCATTGCCATGAATATGGGCACTGTAGCTTATTTCAAGTCAATCCCGCATACACCTTCCATACTCAATGGTCTACCAAATCTGCAGCTAAAAAAAGCCCCCAAAAAGTGCATTATTTACTCCTGTCTGAGTAACGTTTGATGAAAACTACATCGCTTAGCTATTTAAGAAAATAGGTTATATTTGCAAACTAAATATTTTCATCTTCAGTCAGGGTGAATGGGTTTGGGTTGAAAGCCAAGAGGCTAGCACGTTGTTGAATTTGATCTTTTCATGGGATTTTTTGGCAACAACAAAAACTTGTATCAACCTTTAAAGACGCTGTGACATAAATAGCATCCACTGGCTGCCTGACATGTGAGAAATTATTCAATGAACCTATGGTATAATTTGGAAAACGGTTGTCATTAATACAAAATATACTGATAGACTAAAACATACAAAACCACTGGAATGACCTGTAAATTCTATTTTCACTTCACTCGTTATTCATGTACAATATCATCACCCACAGACAAGGTACAAGTAGAGAGTAAGTCTGCTGTTAATAGGTAGAGCTGTACAGATCAGTCATGTAGCCAAATGCTGTAAACATGACACTAGCAGCAAAGCAAGGAAGAACAACTACAGTGTGCGATACTCTCTATTTTCATTCACCAATTCTTCCCTTGCTTTACTGAAACCTCCTCATGATGATGTCATGTGTTAAATGAGAACTCCAGCGTCATGTTCAAACTGTACAAATTATCTGTGGCAAGCTGTTATGGCTAACACCAGTCCCAGCAATCACCAGATAAACCGAACTCCTGAAACTAATAGCAATGAGATGTAAATCTTCCCAAGTTGCAAACCAAGAGATATACATCAAGGCTGATTCAGTGTTTGGCATAGCTGCAATGGTTCTGTTGAGAAAATACTGTTTTGTTCTTGTCAGATAACATTCATTTTAACATTTATAAGATTCCCACAGCTCCTTAAAAATTCTTATCTAATAGGCTATTTGCTTTTCAAATATCTATTGTTGAGGCAGATATTTAAAATATTCAGTTTGGTATCAGCTGTGACGATATTGTATACGCTGTGAGATAACAGGACTTTTTGTACCACACAGAAGGACACAACACAAGATAAAAGAAAAAAAGCTCTTTCTCTCTCCCTTCTCATCCCCTCCCCCCTCTCTCCAGACTCCAATCTTTGGAGAGGAGGAAAGCACAGCCGTATGTGTGGCAGGTGGACTTCCTGTCTTTGTAATTAGAACCAAATTAGGTTAAATTGCAGTTCTTCCCCCAGCCCACAGTCCATGGAGAGTCTCTGACCCCGCTCCTCCAGGCACACAGAATTAGCCCAGCCACACACTGGGAGCCTAATGGACAACCGTGTACAGCATGGCTGCAGCTCAGGAGCTAGATAACACCCTGCACCTGCAAATATCACACATCCCATGCCCTCTCATCATTAAACCTTGCATTATATAGCTCCTGAATGTTTACACAGTAGGGCTGCTGCTGCTGTTGTGGTTGTGCAGGTGGGGCTGGGATGAGAATAAAGCTGGGGTCCTATTGGTTTGAGATGGAGTCTTTATTTTGGGTGTGAGCAGAGCTCTAATTGAAGACTGATGGATTTACATTAATTTCCTCTTCACACCTGCCTCCTTTATCTGCTCTCAGATAGCACGGGAGCGATGGGTCTGCTGGCAGGACCGCCAGCCTTTCTATTATGAATAATGGGCAGAGCTAAGCCAATGCCTCTCTTCAACGTACACAACCACACAGAACACTATTATTCAGTGCACTTGGTAGCACAGTAGCGAATGTACCTGAGATACTGTGAAATCTAGCATAGTTGGGCTGCCAATAAAAAAAGAACAAAACAGGTGCAGCTCCTCTCCTGCTGTTGTCTGTGTACATTCCACACTGCTCTGACTGGTCAATAATAGGAGCAGCTTTTTTCAAGTGACAATACTGAAAACAATAGTAACCAAAGTAAGTTTGTCCATATTTGGCAAATATCCAGCGCAAATTTGTCACAACTAATCACATATCATCCTTTCTGCTGTCAGTTTGAAGTTTCAAGGTTCAATTGAGGGGACCATTAAACCAGTTCCTCGTCTGTCTTTTTGGTGTTGGGGGTTCAGGGGTGGTGTCTGACCTAACATGGAGTCTCAAGGCTGGGAGGCCAGAGGCTAATGGTGAAAAGCTTCTCGCTGTCAGAGTTGACTGACAGAACTAACTGCTCCACAGAGATGGCGGAGAAGAGGCGGAGTAGGGGACAAAGCAAACTGCTCTGTAAGGGAAGTGAGGAGAGGGGGGTGAGAAGGAGAGGCAGGAGGAGGAGGAGCATGGGTGGAGGCGCTAGGAAAAAGAAATCATGGAAAAAGAGGAGCATAATGTCTCCTCCAATGGTTCAGGGCAGACCCCACCAGCTGGAGAATAATTGCTGAGTTGGGGCAGGGAGAGGAGAACAGGCTCACATGATTGACTTGTCATTGATCATAATCTTAATTGCATGCATCCAAATCCCCTGGGTGTGATTTGTCCACTTGGCACGCGTGTGTGCGAGTGTGTTTGTTTGTGCATGCATGTGTGTTTATCTGTATGTGCATGTAAAGTACATATGTGTATGTATGGAATGTCAGCATACATTGTTAAACTAGTAGATCTTAAGACAAAGAGCAGAGTAGTTTGAGCTGAGTGTCACAGTTCTTGTTGTAGCACACATGGGTCTTTAAAGGCCCAATCAGTAATTGTTTTGACCATATAAACTAAAGGTATAATTACAACATGAAATGTTAGCATTTTTGTGCTTTTTGACTTAGTCTAACTGGAAATATGAACCTGTTTTTCTCCTGTATTTCCAAACATTATGTTAACAAACCTGTAGTTTCACAGTTTAGGAAATAGGCTTATAGCTTTCTTGATACAGTATTAGTTAGATAAGACAATCAATACCACTCTCATGTGTGTTGTGTGCTGTAAATATGAAACTACTGCCAGCAGCCGGTTAGCTTAGCTGAGTAACAAGACTGGAAACGGGTAAACAGTGAGTCTGGCTCTGTCCAAAGGCAACAAAAAATGTCTAACATGTAATAAGCTTAAAAAACACTGAGAACAAGCTTAGAACATGCCAGAGTCCTGGAGGTCAAGAAAAAGTCCAGCACATAACTCTGCCGTAAAACCAGAAAGTGACGTTTTACACTTTAAATAAACATTTCTGATCTTTATGCTAAGCTAAGCTAAGCTAACTGGCTGCTGGCAGTAGCTTCACATTGAATGTACTAACATGAGAGTGCCATTAGTCTACTCATATAAACCCTTGGCCAGAAAGCCAGTAAGCGGAAAACATCAAATAATTCCTTTAGCAGGATCAGTACATTATGATTTCATTATGACTCAAATTTAATTATGAATAAATTTGGGAAAAACTTTAGTGGTGAACTGAAATGTGGCTTTGAAATTCTAATGCGAATGACAAAATACAAAGAGCCCTCTTATTTGTTAGAAATAAATGAAAACAGAGTTAGAGTAAAAAAATAGTGTGCAGCTTACAATATGTTGCATTTTTCTTTTCTCGACAACAAACAAGTATTTTGTTGTTCACCATTTAACTTAAATGCAGCTATGGCAGTTATTATTAATACGTTGTTTATGTCTAACTTTTCCTCCGACAACAATTCTGTTATGGAGCAAACCATAACATAATCTTTTAAAATATTATAATATATGGACATTGCATTGCTGACTTTGTTTGCCACTGTTGTCTTTATTTGGGGATTCAAATTCAGTGTAATGATTTACAGATGTTGCAAAACACAAACCTTTACTTGGACATTACAATTTTTTTGACTGGCAGGGTAAAGAAAATAAACCCATTGGAGTGTCAATGGAAACGTCTTACATGTAGATTGAGTAAGTGAACCCAGTGATTCATCTTTCTTTCCAAGTACAGTATGTTTCTTATTAGTGACTTGACAGAAAATTATCAAAAAAAATGATCTCACTCACTCATTCACCCACTCAATCACACACACACACACACACACACACACACACACACACACACACACACACACACACAAGCACAAACAAAAGGATCAGCTTTCTTCCCATGTGTTTTCTTGTTTTCTGGAAGGATTGATGTGTTGTTAAATAGCAATCCTACAGCGAGAAACTGACCTTTCTTAAATGCTTTCTTTTAGCATTTGCACAAATTGGATTTTCATGTACAGGCTCTGGTGAGCATTAACACAAAGGCCAACAACTGGAATAGTATTGTCAATGCCAATGGAATTACTGTGTGACTAGCAGGAAAAAACACACACCACCCTGCTCTATTGTACACACTTGGAACACAGGCTTAAAATAACTTGCTGAAACTGTGGATAACATCTATAGACCTTGACATGTAGGCCTATTGAATAACTATATATTATATATACTTCTACTTTTATCTTATTCTGAAACAAAATGTTGTCTTGTAGAGGATGGTAAAAAAAAAAACCTGTATGGTTCCAATGTGCATGTGTGTATGCATTTGAATGTGTAGCCATGTGTGGCGTTTGTTCACAGCAACTGATATTTCTGTGTGTAAGTAACCTCGGGGAGCTCAGCTGTGGGACAGCAGGAGGGTCCACAAAACACACTGGCCAGTCAAGTGACCTTTGACACATTACAGCCTTGTGTGGTGCAAAACAGGGAAAAGCAGATACTGTGACAAGACAATGTTTGAGAAAAGGCAAGAGTCAAGATGTTTAGCCAGTTTTTTAAAGGGTTGGTTCACCCAAATTACAAAAAAAAATGTTTTCCAATACTGTAACCACTACGACCACTTCCATTGTATTGGAGTATAGACAGAAATCAAAGAGACGCATATCTCGAAACCTGGGCAAATTAAACCATGACTAATTTTTTTTTTATAATTTCTCTGAACTGACCCTTAAAACAGATACCCATGCAGATAGTGAGCTCAATGAAGAGTACTCCTGTGTGCAGAAATGCATCCATATGCACATGTGCAAGTTATTGGAAGAAGAGCGAGAAGGGGCGAGAGAGAGAGAGTATATGCGTCAGCTGCCCGAGAGAAGCAGGAAACAGGACAAGGTTAATGTTCTATGACAGACAGAAGCCAGCAACTCTCTTTAATGTTGCTCCCATTAGGGCGCTCGCGGTGCTTGCATCCCACTCTAGCATCCTTTAAAAGACGCCTCTGCCAACAACTGGTGGGAGAGCAGCAGCGTGCCAGCTGCCAAACATGACATTTGCTGGCTAGGCCACTGAACCCCAGCGGGTGACATCTGCAGAGCAGCCTTTCATCCCCTCGTTGGGTACCTGTGTGGCCCCCGGCCCCTGAGAGCCAGGATGAATGCACTCACTCTTCCTCCCAGCTGGGTTCCTCATAGCCACAGGGCCACAGCACTGACACACATGCACACAGACAGATAGACAGTATAGTACACGCACACACAGAAACATGCAAGTACATGTGTTGATGCACCCACACATACCGTTATATTACTCACACAAAAGCACACAACCTCTACCGCTCAAACACCTCCATACAACAAACAGCTTCCAGCGTCAACATCTGCAGCTCTGGGGGCTGCTTTTGTTTCCCCCTGTCGTTTCATCATCAGGGGCTGGCAGTCAAGTTGCGCTGCTATTGTTGTTATTTCAACCACGGGCCCCGCTACAACTGGCAACTAGCAACACTATCACATCCTCACCAGGGTTTGATCAAATATGCAAGCTGGGGCTGGGTTGGATGAACACAGAAAACAAACAAGGTGAGGAAGAGATGCAGACGTGGAGAAAGAGCAGGTATGTGAGCTTCAGGGGAATGGTAGAACATGTGGTAGTGGAGGGAGAATAACAGTAATAGTAGTAACATACCATTCAAATCAGTTGAAAATAGGACTCAGACATCTGTCTACAATTGGTTTTATCTTGTGGTTCATCTTAATGATGTATAAATCTGCTGATTTGCAACTCCTTGATGTTTGAGTTTGCCTATAATGAGCTGGTTGTAAAATAACATTTTTGTGCAAAAGCATTTTCAAGCTGTGGGTTATTAAAATAAAATACTAGCATTGTTTTTCACATCCCAATCATGTCTCTAATTTCAAAACAGTAATGGCCCACTTCCCCTCTTCCTATTCCAAAATGGTTTGATTATATAGCTGATAGTCAGGATTCATATGTCTCGAAAGTGTCAACTTGTTCATCAACACTGGCAATGTGCTCCTGTTTCTCTTCTCTATCTCTTTAATCAGGCTTGATCTTTGACCACTTGTTGTTATGAGTGGTTCTGTGTAGGGGTTCTGCTCCCGGCTGACATCCCATTAGCCCCACATTAGGAAATTCTAATCACTGTGCCACCGGGACGCTGGGACTCACAGCTCCTATTTCACTTAACCTCCAGCAGGAGAGATCAGACTCTGCGTCTCAATGTTTGTCCCTAATTACCTCCCTACAGTGAGCTGCCACACACAATTTAATCCAATTTTCATCCCCTCTCATCTTTAACATCTCGCAAAGCAGTCACACATGCATGCTATGGTTTATATCTACAACCCATATGCTTCCTACTGGTGCCATAATCACATGCATACTCAGCACTTGAGCTGACACTTGACACTTTTTTATGTTTTGTTTTCTAGTTGAGCACATTTTTTCTGATAATAATTGTTCGATAGGAGTCTTTCTCTGTCTTTTTGCCTGAAGTTGTATTGCAACAAGGTTTCCAGAAGAAACAACCTCTGTTCTCCTTGTATGCTATAATAAAATAAAATGATTCATTAAAGAGAGGCATTAAGCATACCCACATATTTAGTATGGGAAATTACATATCAAGGGTAAAGTTTAGTGAATACTAATTTGTTTCCTAACAATTAATATGTCATGTACTGTAATGTCCAAATGAGTTCCCTTAAATTAATAATTTCTGCTTTCAAATGACTATTGTGTACCTTCAAATGATTAAATTGTGACCTCAAAGGAAAGTTATTAACAAACATATATAAATTTCATCAAATTATTAATTCATAGCATACAAGTATTAAATGCAACCCCTAAATTACAGAATTATTTTTCCTCAACTTAATGGGGACACAGTGGCTCAAGCATCATTAGCATTCACAGCAAAAAGGTTCTGGGTTTAAAAGGGCTGGCCGGCGCATGTAGATCATTTATAGGTTTACTGGCCATGTACAGTATGTGAAAAGCCCTTTATTGGAATGGCAACCACTCCAGGATGTACCCTGCCTCTCGCCCAGTGTGTGCTGGGATTGACTCTAGCCACCAACACACCTGCAGAGGATAAGCATTGGAAGTTCAGATTCCTAACTTAGTCTTAAGTGTTGAGTTGGTGAATGGCCACACAATGGCTCACACACAATTCCCCATGTTTGATTACTGAATGTATTTACTAAGATGTGACTTAGTGGGGCAAGTTATCATTGTCGCTTCTCATTTTCTGCTGTGCTGAGATTGTATAGGCTTTCAATGAATGCACTTGGTGGAACATATTACTAATTTGTTCAAACATATTACTAAATCAAGGTCAGATTCCACTGATTCCTGCACACAAATTATCCAAATGCTTACCTATAAAGCTGGAATCTGTAGAAAAGCCATATTTGACAGATATGCTTTGATGACAAGAATAACGAAACTGGAAACATGTGGCCAAAACAACATGCGTAAAACAAACATAAACAGGAATTGTTGACAAGTTGCAGGTGGTACAGCCTTCTCACATTGTGTGTGTCAACAACTGGCACATGCAGATCAAATTAGATGAGGTATAACTTCTCAGTTTTCAAGATCTCTATGTTATATTTGTTATAGCGGTTACAGTATGTCTTTTACATGCAGGGGATATCTGGCTGCAGCAGTGATTAGTTTGGAATCAAACTACATTCTTTGGTTAGACTGGTATTAATGACAGACGGCTACAAGACAGTTGACTACTGAAGCTAAGGAAAGAGATGTCACAGTACTGGCCCTACGGACTGAATGCCAAGTGATCTCCAGCAGTGCAAAGAAAACATGGACCTCAAACATTACCGCTAACAGAGACGCATGACAGCACAATAAAAAATTGTGATGAGGTCTTCTCCTGAACTAGATTGCGAGTTTGTGTGTGTGTTTGATTATTTGCCTCCTTGCCAGCCTGATTATGAGCAGGCGCGCTTCTTCGCATATGTTTCTATATTTGCATGTTTACATCTTTTTGTGTGTGTGTGTGTCTGTGTGCGTGTGCGTGTGCGTGTGTGTGTGCGTGTGCGCGTGCGTCTGCGTGTGTGTGTACATGTGTGTGTGTGTGTGTGTGTGTGTGTGTGTGTGTGTGGTTTAAAACCTGTGATGGCGTCCCTACGTGTTATCCTGTGTAACACAGTCTTGGTCTTCATTATCATTTCTCCCTGGGCCTGTTCTGGTGTTCAGAGCCCCACCAGAGGGGCCTTTGGCTCGGTGGGAGAGGTGTTGGAGGCGGCCTGGCCCCGCTGTGCTCCTTCCTTCCCCCTCCGCAGGGTGCCAGGCACAGCGTGTACCAGTGGCAAGCCAAGCCTGACGATGAGGCTGCCTGCACAGCCAACGCCGTGTTTGAACAGGGCAGGGGGTTGCCACGTCATGCCGAACACACACATGCAGGAAGGCCTACTTGCACACGCATCTCCATAAGGCCGACTCCTGGTGAGCTCGACACATGTTCGGAAGATGCTACGGAGGTGAGAGTGAATGTGTGGAGTCTAATACAACCGAGTCTCTGCAGTTTGTGCAGGTGAGAAACATCACAAAAAGAGACTTAAAAACAGCTTTGGTTCTAAAGAATTGGATTAAGATTGACAATACTGAGTGCATTTGTGTTGTATTGTTATTGAGTTATGATAGATTCAGAGACAAATATAGAACATGCTATACAACTATTCATTTAGTTTTATTTAGTGAAGGATCAAATCCTTCAGAAAGTTTAAAATAAAAAGTGACTACAGTTCAGTGTTTTACTATTCAACTCTGTCATCCTTGATGCAGTTATTCAGTCTCCTCCTCCCCCTGACTTCATCATTTCAGCATATTGCGTGTTGCACATTAAGTTTTGATTCAGTCATATGTTCAGCTCTCAGGTGTGCCTTCAAACCATGAAATATTAAACCTATGAATTCAAGGAGATGTCACATTCTGTGTTTCATTCATTATGTACACCTACACTACATTGTTGACTCTTTGAATTCGTATAGGTATGAATTGGAAGAAGTGTTGCAATCTTCAAGTTGGCTTTACAACTTACTCCCAGCATCTGTTTAGTTTGGAAAGTCTCAACTTTTTTTTCTGTTTTTTTCAGTTGCTTCCTGGACAAAAATGTAAATCTGGTAATTGCTAAAATGTTAAAAGAGCAATAGGAAGGCATCCTAAAATTGTAACTGTGTGACTATCGGCTTGAAATGTGTTAGCACGTGAGCGGGTGTGTGTCTATGTGTGAATGTGTTTACAAGACCTCCTCTTTTTTGCTATTTCTAAGTGTCACATCTCTTCTCGTGCCACTGGTATCAGATATCAAACACTAATGCATGCACATAAACACATAAAAAGACACACAAGCACTATGAAGACATATAAATCACTGCAGCCCTAATGTATGAGATTGAAACAACATAAAAAAAACATTGTGTCTTTCTCAGTCCACCTCTGTTCTGCAAAAACATCAGCAGCCCTCACAGTCTCCCTTCATTCCTAAACTCTCCCTCACTCCCACAGGCAGTCAGGGGAGACGGGGAGTTCAGTAGGGGAAGAGATTGGGTTACCATGACATAAATAAATCTCCACGTCTCCTTCTCCTGTGTGTGCAGGAGGTGGGCAGCAGGGCAACGAGGCTCTTAGCACCAGTGTCTTTGGGAATGCCGGCATGTTCCCTGGAGGAGATAGAGGAGATAGGCCTGGCGCCTCCGAAGGAGTCCCTCGCCCTCTCTCTCTCTCTCTTTCTCTCTCACCCGCTCTGCTTATCTCAGGGAAACCACAATAGGGTTTTGTACACTGGAGCAAGACGAGGAGGCTTCAGATGGCAGCCGAGTATTATATGCAGGAGGACAGAGAGCAAGAGAATCACTCCCGCTGTTCCACACAATAATACCGTGCAACACACCACACATCTGTAATAATGAAGCACGGCTCCATGGTCACCCTGCATATATGACATACACACTGCGTTTGCTGTTTGCACAGGCAAGATACAGCGTTGTTAAATGTTTTAATAAAAGTATTTTACTTTCATCTCGAGCGGTATTGAAAGCAATGTTTTCACTTTTGGGGCAGTTAATGGTGTCTTGCAGTCTTCAACTGGACTTTGAAATGCTTCAAAATATATTTTTGCCCACTATGTCTGGTTCAGGCTTTGCACATCACCGGTTCTATTGCCATGCTGTTATTTCAGATAAATCGCTGTTATTGTCAACTGGATGGTACAAAGGGACAGGATCAGCCACAGGAGGGCCGGACCAGGTACCGGCTAAGCAATGGGGAATTAGATTTGGCTCGGTAAAGATCTGTCCACTAATCACCTTTCTTACAAATGGCCTATTTGCTGCTGCTTGGAGGACCACAGGAGATCAAAGCGGTGATGACACATGCGGCATAATGACGGGCTGCTGTCAGCAACAGGAGTGGGTTAGTGTCACTATCTGTCACATTAATACGAGGGGGCGAAGGCTGTAAAATGTCTGCAAAAAGTATAGAGTTCATTTAGCCTGCACAGCGCTGCACAACACTGCTCAACCTCAACCTGCAAAATAAATATGTTACGCATGGTTTTTATGGGACGATAAAAAGTTTACGTGTCATTTATGTTTCAGGTTTTGTGTCGCAAAGGTCAAACGTTAACAATCTACAGAATACCACAAGCCAATCGCACTAAGCGCACCATGAATCTCATCTGCTGGAAGCCTCGCAACCTTGATGATTGCAGAGGCCAAAGGCTGTGCCCTTTCATGTATTTTCGCAGGGCAGGTAAATTGGAGAGCCCGCAGCTGTAATAGGAAAACGCCTCGGAGACACTTGAGTCCCCCCGACGAAGAGAATAGCAATTATTCTGGAAAATCAATTTTCAACCCAATCTTTCTCCCTTATCGACCAAGAAGCTCTTTGGCGGTAGAGAAGGTGACAGGAACATTTATCTCCTAGATTCTATTAACGGATCTCTATTTGCTACTTGCATCTTTGTTTTCGTCGACATTTTGACGAGGTTCAAATACTGGAGCTGAGCACTTTTTTTTACTTTCCAGAAGCTCATTCATTTTCATTGATTATATGCTTGCACTGACTCGGCTTCCCATTATACATTCCATTTGTTTTTAGAGAGCTAGCGTGAAAATGGACACTTTCATTGCTACAGCTATCAACTGAAATATATGCATATATTCAAGATGAACTGTTCTCCATCCTCTCCTGAGTAGTTTGTATTATATGAAATCTAAGCTGCTGTACTGTAGGTGCTGCTGTTACTTCTCTGAGTTTATTCTATGTTTGTCATACCTCTTCATGATTATTCCCACAGTCTTATCAGTGTTTATTTTCCTACTGTGAAAAGCCTATTGCTCCAGCATTCTTTTCATGTCATTCTCTGACCAAGATTTATCGTTGTGTTTATCCCATTAATACGTCAAGCCATTATGTAAACTGGCTACTGAGTATTGTAGTGATCATTTTTGACTGGCTTTCCATCACTTAGCTTTGTTGTATACATCTTTTACTCTTTTGTCTCTGGCCATCCGTCTTCTCTGTTGTTTTTGACCCACTGCAGTGTTACTCTTAGATTATTTGTCTAAGTGTGCACATTAAACAGTGTATGAATAGGTGTGCATGAATTTATGTGGTTGTGTGTGTGTGTGTGTGTGTGTGTGTGTGTGTGTGTTCTGACATCACAGAGACGTAAATCAAAAGTGGCAGTGCTCTGATATGGCCTAATAAAAATCCCTGATCTGGAAGCGCTAAAGGCTCCTTCAGCATACACCCTGCAATGCAGCCCACTGGCAGGCTCACTCTCTCTCCCTCTTTATCCTTCTCTATCCCTCTCCCCTCCCTCTCTCCCTCGCACACACACACACACACACACACACACACACACACACAGTGACTTCGCCCCCAGACTTCTGTGGGGGCATTTTCATGATTAACCATAACTCCTCGAGGAAATTCATAATATGTTGTCTGTTACACTTTCATGTATACACACACATTCATGTGAACAAAAATACACACACAACTAGCGTTGGGGAGAAGACAAAAACACACACACGTACACACGCTGTCCTCCCCTCCATGTCTTAATGACGCAGCAATGAAAAGGGGGGATTGGAGGATTTACAGTGCTGATTCTGAAAAGTTGCATTTGCTTTTGGTTACCAAGGACCTCTGCGGGTTCAGCAGGCCCTGCCTCCCCCCTCTACCTCCACTTTGTCTCCCTTCTGCATCCCCTCTTCCATCCCTCAGTGGAAGATAAAAGTGTCCAGCAGTGTGTGTGTTGAAGGGGGGTATTTGGTGAGAGTACTGACTGTTGAAACAGATGCCGGTATGTGTGTGCCACCTATGTCAACATGGCCGGTCTCCGGACCCGATGCAGCTCGTAGATAGGATCCTGCCCACAGAGCCACATAGTCTAGACTCCAGATGTGCTCACACACACAAACACACACACACACATACACACACACACACACACACACACACACACACACACACACACACACACACACACACACACAGACACACTAGGACCAATTCCAGTCCAAACCATTAATTCTACCAGATGACAGGCATTCTTACACACAGTTAGGTATGGATAATAATCCTTCTCTCCTCACTCTTGAGAGAGATACTATGAACAAAATTGCACATTTTGTTGTTCATGACCAACAGAGGACATCTTTACTGTACAGTAAGTGGGAGTGGAGTGAAGAAACACCCTATCATGATGACATTTGGATGTAGTTGGGCGGTGAAATACCATCGGCCACCAGGCTCACTTTTGCATAAACACTGACTCAATTTTCAGAGTTTTACAACAAACAAAAAACATGCACACATGCAGCACAACAATGCCAGTTAATGCTTTTGCTGTATTGAACTTTATATGATTGTTTATAACTTTTCCTTAACATTTACGGAGATTTAAGTAGATATCAAATATGTTGTTTCATACTAGTCTACATTTAAATTACCCACTGCTTCTCTCAAAACTGCACTGAAATAAACAGAAACATATGCTGGCTGCATATGTTCAACACCGCTTTATATAGACAGTTCTATAGCGACACGACAACAAGAGTGTTTTTGTGAAAAAGACACATGGGTAAATTGCAACTGTTATACAAAACAAGACTCGGGAAGAGGAAAAGTAAAGAGAGAAAGTGTTCAGAGCACAGATGCACCAGCTCTCTTGCTATCTCCTGTGCTTGTGGGTATACTGCCGATCCAGCTATTCTTGTTGGTTTGTTAATTGTTTGTCACCCACCAGGTGCCATCTGTCTGTAGTCCCACAGTCCCCGAGCCATGTGGGCCGGCCTGCCTGGCGCCTGCCAACGTCACTGACCTGCAGCAACCGTCCACACCTCCGTCACACACCTCCTGATCCGTCTGGGATAAATAGCTTCTCCCTCAACTTCTGTGCTGCCATCACGGCTTCCCAATCTGTCCTGTGTTAGGGGGTGGAGGGATGGGGGGTGCGGGGGGGTGGGAGGGGGTTGACAGGAAGAGACAGGAAGGGAGGGAGAAAGACAAATGAGACGAAGGAACGGGATGGATGGATAGAGTGAGAGGGAACAAGAGATAGAGATGGATGTCTGAAGAGATAAAAGGATGAGATAGAGTTAGAGGCTTGTTTGTGCTTTCTGATCAGTCTGTTGTTGCAGAGTAGAGAGGCTTAAACACTGTACAGCCTGCTACAATAAGTCAACAAAAACTGTCACATTTGTCGTTGTATAAGTTCGGCATACTGTAGATGTTAAAACAGCACTTAAATAATTATCTTTCATACACCTGCACCTGCTGTAAAACTGACCTAAAATCAAAACAACAAAACATTACATCATCAGTTACGGTATTTTGGATTTAGCACAGCATCCACTGCAACCACCACTTTAAGAGGCAACTCCAACAGGCAAGGGAGGTCACCTTCACCTGGGCCTGATGTTGGGGCAGCTGTGTGTTGAAAAATGAGATCAGCTGCTTGCTCACCGGGACGCATGCGGCAGTCTGGAACTACCCAGGGCCTACTGCACCAGCTAGCATACGGAGGCCCCAGTACAATAAAGACAGAGCGAACAGCCCCCTCTCTCCCAGCCTGTCTGCCTGCCTGCCATCCTGGGGCATGTTGGGTCACCTTGACGACTGGGCCCAGCGAGGGGAGCCGCACCCCACTTCAGGGCAAAGAAGGAGGCAGTATGGGTAATGAGGCGTTGCCATGCAAGTGGAACAGCTTTTGAATAACCCCATCCGCACTCTTTCACACACACACACACACAATATTCTACAGTACTTGTGTTTACAGAAGGGACAACAGCTTGTTGGAGAAACCTCTCAGGAGCTCTTAGTCCAGGAAGGAGGAGATTCATGGGCATCATGGTGGAGGTCAGCAAGTCATGTGGTGAAGTGTTCATGCACAGATAGCTTCAATAAAAAAGAATGAATGTGATGCATGGTTTATATCTGCAGCCATACTACTGCGAGATAGTTTTGCTATATCGTAGCAACATTGACAGGATTGGCTCCAAACTATTATTGTGAGATCCTCAAGTTCTCAGAAATATTATTTTTGTATTCATAATGAAATACTTGTAAGGGTTAAAGAAATTGCTAATCCATCCAAAAACCAAAACCCAGTGGACATCGATGTTTAGACGAGCCAACACATCTATCAGCCACCCATGAAACATTTGAAAAGAAGGAGACAGAGAAAAAAAAGATTTTCCAGTCCAAGTACGCCTAGTTATAATGATTGTCTGAGATGAGGTTTAATCATTCTGCATCTTGGTCTCATAAAGAGAGGGAAGGTACAGTGTTCCCTCATGTTGACTTAACGTTAAACATTTGCTAATAGCCTACCAAACTGTGCAGCATCCCATGAAGCCACTGGAATCCTGATACTGGTTATACCAGATCCAGTGAGACTTTCTGACCACCTCTACTCCCACAGACATACAATCACAAGTAACGTTCACTTGTAATCACAAACACACACACGCACCAATCATTAGCTGCAGACGCAATAAGTATGCTGCCATGGTTGAAGGACTTTAGTTTGAAAGGTAGAACATGCCTGTTGTCAGTAGTAGGAGAGAGAGAGAGTGATACAGAGACAAACCTTAAACTGGTTCATGAAAAGAACAGCAACTAGAAAAATATCCCACTTAAGTGAAAAATGAAAAACTGACGGTTGCTGACCACATAGAAACTCAAATGCTCAAGTTTGTTTTTCATTAGCTTGGCTTGTTTGAAAGGAATAAACCTCCACACAGAGGTCTGCCTGGAAACCATGTCTTATGGTAACATAATCCAAAGTGGCTGCAGTACATAGGCTTCTTTCCAACATTTGAACACTGCACATGGGTCATCCAATGTGTTTTTATTTATCTAAAAGGGTTCTTTAGAGTATAAGTTTACAGTGCTTGAAGTGGTGAATGCATTAAATGACCTGTGAATTAGTTGCCTTATCTCCAGAAGAAACCCTAAAAGGTTTCACTATTCCTTGGGTTTGCAATTGGAAACTGCCCTTTACAAATATAAAATGCTCAAAATCTTGGAAACCACACTGAAATTCCACAAAAGCATGACCATATTGGTATTAGCTCTATAGCCATATTTTTGAAAAAAATGTTGGATTCTTTTTTCTAAATGTTCTGGAGATGTATCATTCCAGAATGTGTAATCTTTTTATTTTTGAACTGTTTTTTTTTCTTCACGCCTGTCCTCTCTGAATACTAATAGCCCATCTCCTGCAAGCTTTGCTACAGATGCTGGCAGGTCTAGCCTGAAATGATTATCAGAGCCAGATCCCACTGGCCAGCTTTCCAGTAACACTCCTACATGGAGATGGAACCAGAGCTGGGGCCGAGGCTGAGACTGGGGCTGGAGCTGGCGCTGCGTTGCCAGGGGATGGATGCCAACAGGCCCCAGAAATTAATACCAGCACAGGGGCCTCACCAAGGTCCAACATCCAGCTCCAGCTGGAGCAGAGGAAACGAAATGGATGACTGGCAATGATGTCACGAGACATTCAATGGCTCGGGGAGTCCTGAGCCATTGCTAGCGATGCCTCACCTGGAACTTACAGCGGGAACTCATTGGTTCCCATTGACGAAAAAAACCCAGACATGGAAGCATAACTTTGCTTTGCTAAGAATTTGACTGGCAACTTCAGAAATTGGAATTTTCAGCACAGTGAAACATATAAAACAGGAACATAAAAAATAATCAGTCCATGTAATTATCAATCAGCCTTTTTCTCGAGTTAATCAGATTTCATTCAAGCTTAGAAAATTGTTATTTGAAACATTATTGCCTCGCTTTGCAGCAGAACAACAACACATCCTCAAGCCCCCCTAACGAAAGGGAAGAGAAGTATGACAAGGATGAAGAGTTAAAGCTGAGCCACAGCTTCCAAACCAAACCAAAGCTTTCTGACATTTGTGCTAAAGTTGCCAAACATTTGATTCAGTTTGACACAACATATTAATCCCAACCAATGGGAAATTGCTATATTAGAAGTTATTGGACACAACTTGATGAGAAAATGACTTTATATGATACAGATGACTATCTTATTTACATTAGGCTTCTCATATATTTGACGCACTGTTGTGCTTATACAAAAAAAAAAAGAGTTAAGTGTTACCATAGTCTGTGTGTTTTGTGATGAGCTCTGGGGACAGTCCAAGCAGTTTATAAGCTGAAATCTTGATCATGTGAGTCGAATCACAGCAATGATGGTTTAAACATCAGGAAATCATTTTCATTGCTTTGGCTCATGCAGAGTTTCAAAGTATCTCAGCAAAGTTATGACAATACAAGACTGCTCCCACATGCATGTACGCACACACACACACACACACACACACACACACACACACACACACACACACACACACACACACACACACACACTTGCTTAACCCATATCTGTATGATCTGAACCAAAATATGGTTTCTTAATGCTATAGAGCCTTGGAAGGAAACTCAATAGATTAATGGATTTAGAAAACAGAATTATTTCATTTCAGAGCTTCTGTAGAAAAATAGATGCTGTTTAATCTGTTGACTTCATCATTCAAAATAACAGCATGCCTGCCTGCTTTCTAATTAATTTTGTAATTCCATAATTGACTTGTAATGAATCAGTTCTAAAACCTTTTCAGTGATAAAAACTTCAAGTGGAAAGAAACAATTAATCAGTTCAGTATTTGTTGTAATACTAATAAACCAAGACAAACGCCTGTCAAAGAAATGGAGGCCAACATGTTTCTTGTTCCCATAAATATGTTATCCTCAGTTATGCCAAACCTGGAAGGCGTCCAACTCAAGCCATGAGACAACATATTTTGTGTGGGCTAGCTAATAATGTTTGCCCCCACTACATCTTTCTGTTCCTTCACTGGGAAAAAAAACTTTAAGAGTAGGAGGAATCCATGTACATTAAAGGGAAACATTCGTTTTGTCACGAAAGAATTGAGTCAGGGTGTTAAGTAAAACTGCAAAAAGAAAGACGTTAAGCACGCCTAGTTTACTGAAGGATAAAGACGGCATTTTGTTCACTCACACTTTTAATGGAAACAGACGCCGAACATTGAGCTAGGGAACAAATACACAAAACAGCAGAGCTTCTGTTTTCTTTTTCAACTCCACTTTGCTTTTTGTAACCGCCGAACACTCCCTGATGGCGTATCGTCCTAAAACTGACCAGGCTTGAAATATGACAAGTTTAATACGTCCTACATCACCGTTGAGCACGATTGAGTTACTGGAGCAACAACTGGCCTGTCCCAGCCTGCAGCAGAGCCTGTGGAGCAGCGGTGTGAACATAACCCCTCGTCAAGGGGGTTAAAACCCAGAAGGAGACAGAGGTCTGAAGGACTGGGGGATAAGCGTGAACTAAAAGAGTAAAGGAAGGAGGTTTCACAGGTTTGCGCCACACAGACATTCAGGGCAGCCACTCTGATGACAGGTAAGGAGAAGAGGACTGCTGGTTGTTGCTGCTGTTGCAGTGTGGGTGGGTGGGCCACCAGGGGAGGCAGAGAGGGAGGAAGGCGGGCAGGCCTACCGGCGCTGTCACCCGCCCTGGCGTGTTTGGATAAGACCCACGGAACATGTGGGGGAATCAGCATGAGGCATCACACCTGGAGGAAAAGACAACTAAATCCAGCCCCCAGTACGGCCGGCCCCGGCTCCACCAAGTCTAGCCAGCATCTGGAATGGATATCTGGAGATGCAGCCGACTTCACAGCCCCAACACAACAGCTTCTCACTCTACCTTTAAAAAAAAAATAAAACATGCACAGCGAAAGGTTGCAGTAAAAATAAAATGAGTGTCTCACTGAGGACTTGTGTTCATAAATACATGTTTTCAAGTTTTTCCTTTTTGCACCGTATCCCATCTGCTCGGCATAATGTCATTGTACTGTTGATAAAAATAATCCTTCTTTTTCCCTTATAGTTGCTAGACTCCCTTCACCCCCAATATGCTTCCGCTTGACTCCTCCTGGCTTTAACAAGTGTACAGATGCCAACAGTTTGTTGGTTACAGTAGCTTCAGTCTGCCTGGCCATCTTTCAGCATGTTTCACTTTGAAAAGGAACAATACATCCACTCATAGTCAAAATACAATCTTAATATCCTGAGGTACATTCTTTTATGTTTTAGGTTGAAAAGGTTGGAAGCAAAAGAGCTGGCATCCATCTCTTTCCTGAACAAGAATTGTAAATTGAGAATCCCTGACTATCAATGAGAAAGCACGACTGATATCCATAAAAGGTGAATAAAACAGCGACCCACACCCATCAGGACACACACCAGGAGGAGCATGATGCACCACTGTGTGTGTACTCTCCACATGTGTGTGTGTGTGTGTGTGTGTGTGTGTGTGTGTGTGTGTGTGGGGCGGGGGGGGTGGGGGGGGGGGGGTTGTCAGGGGCCAACCAGCCGTGTTGTGACTGGAACAATCCCAGCCGCAATGTTTGTTTACACAGAACAGCTCACTCACCCAAATAATCAGAAGCTGTGGGCCTTTCTAATCCCCACACAAAGTCAATGGAGCCAGGTTGAGCTGGCGACAGCCCCGATAAGATACTCAAACACAGCCTAGTGATCTGCGATCCACGGCCTCTCCTTCCCACACCCTCTGTCCCCTTTGTTTCCTCTATTGCAATTCACAATGTGACACGGATTAGTTCACGGGTCGCATTCAGAAACGGACCCGCTCGGCTATACGGCTGAAATTCTTGGTCAGTTTAATTTTGAGTCCTCATTCTTTTCCACATTCTTTCAGCTCAACATACAAGTCAAAGCAAGCTGTGGTGGTCTGAAGGAGAAAAAAAAAACGCCCACTCGCTTTTACAGGAATGCACATTTGCAATAGTGTATTGTTATGGTTTTGGCTAAATTGGTACTCGCTCGGCAAATCCTGGTGTGCGAGTATGATCCTGCATGTGCGCATGTGTGCGCCCGCTGATAGAGGTATGTTGTAAAACATTCATTAACATTCCATTCATGACCTCAGTATTATGTCCACAGTGAAGGAGAGCATATATTTGCCTTTCACACCTCTTGCACGGGATGAGGGAAATGATAGAGCATTATGTGTGTCAATGTGTGTATGTGTGTATGTGTGTGTGAATGAGATAGAGAAACGGAAAGAGGGAGAGAGCGAGCAGGAGAGAGCAGTGGGGAGAGGGATAAAACACAGCTCACTGATACAACATAATCTATCTGGAACCATGTCTCAATATCACAACATTTCACACATTTACGTACCACAAATTTGGCAGTGGCAGCCTTCTTCTCAGATCAGTGGAGTTATTTTTGCCTTGTGTACTGGATGCTGCAGGACCGAGATACAGTTTGCAACGGCACAGATGGGAGAGGCTATAGCTTCGGTACCACAGTATCGCATGCAAAAATGTTTGGTATGTTTTAACACAGATAAAGCTGACATATTCCGAGGCGTTTCGCAGACAATACCCATGAAGGAACAATCTCCCATCTGGCAGAGCAGTCTCTCTGAAATCCTCTCTGTCATGCTCAATGAGAACTGGAGAGACAAAACATTCTCTGTCTGTATATTAGTCCTTATCAAGGCTGTACCTTGGGCCTCGCTTGATATCAACAAAACATCACCCCGCAGGCTAGGACTTCCTGCTGGGTAAGAAATCCTGCACTTTACGTTTTAGTTTGAATTTATAAACATCTCGTCACGGTTTGATGCTATACAGAAACAGTTTATGTATTCATCCTCAGGGTATAAATATGGGATTGGATGGCAGCATAGCGGACAAACGTCCTAGCTCTGGAAGCACATGTACAATTTCCTGGTAAGGATCAAATTTATCAGCTTTACACTGCGTCCTTTTCCTGCCCACGTCTCAGTAAAGAAGGATTACTTTCTGAGGCCGGGTTAGCCGCTGCCTTTATGAGAGGAATGTCAATGAAGTCACTGCTGTACTGATTCTCTCCACATGATGGTGCAGAGGACAAGTCTCCCCCTGGACGGTGTGGAAGCTGACATTTACCTTTAGGCTCTTAAATATGCATGACCACTGCACACAGATGAACAATTGCTCTAATAATGCTGCTTTAAAGGGGTAAAAAATGTCTTTTCTGATCACCTTTTACTACATCAACAAAATATCTCCCATGTGAAAAACAAACAAATAAACATAAATAGTTATTTGCCAATGTGAAAGTGGCATGTATGTAAATGGTTTGGATTTCACCGGAAGTAAACACAATATTTAAATAATTGCTTTAATTTAATTAATGATGTCTGCATTGTTTGTATTGAACAGATGCATGTTTGTATGAAGGCTTATATTGAGTGGGCAGCACAGGGTAGAACACATCCATGTCTTCGCTAGTTTTATTTGAAAGAGATTTTATTCAATCACAGCTGTATGCACATTGTATCGAAACGTGAGAATAATCCCCCTCCAGTGTGGCGTTGCTGTCAGTAAACAAAGAGCTGTGCCATCCAATATAGCATACAATAGGTGTCTGTACGTGTGTCTGTACGTGTGTGAGTGTGTCCTTCCCGTCTGTGTGCAGTCACACCTGTACTCTCTGTCATGATGTTATCAGACCCTAAACACCTGCTCCACAGTCTAAGGTCACCAACTACATAAAACTGCCTCCTAGCACAGCGAGATGGGCACCTGAAAATACACTGTGTGTGTGTGTGTGTGTGGGTGTGTGTGTGTGTGTGTGGGTGTGTGTGTGTGTGTGTGTGGGTGTGTGTGTGAGAGAGAGAGAGTGTAAATAAAAAGGGGCATGTTTTTCTTCTACGGTCATTTATATGCAGCTCATGTCACCCAGCACATCGCTCACAGGTGTCATACAACCCTGAGTATGACCTGAATGGAAGGAGAGGTGGATGGAGAGAAGCAGAATGGGAGAGAGAGAGAGAGAGAGAGAGAGAGAGAGAGAGAGAGAGAGAGAGAGAGAGAGAGAGAGAGAGAGAGAGAGAGAGAGAGAGAGAAAAGAGAGTGAGGAATACATTATCGGCTATAGTTCATGGATGTACATCATATAGGTGATATTTAGTCTCTATCTCCATGATGACAAAAGAAAGCTGTAAACCTAATGGCAATATGCTTAAATGTGCTCAATATGAGCAACTATAAAAGTACTGGTAAGGGTAAACTACTAAACAAAACACTGCATAAATATAAAAAGGTGTTACTGAATGTTATTGAGGTGATTTCTAGTGAAAACAGGGAGGGTTTACCTTGACTTACATATTTTATAGTTTGTTTTCCTAGTGTACCATTCAATTTCATTAAAAATCACACAATAATTACATGAAAAACATGGTGTTGCAAATAAAGGTTTGTTAATATTATGTCTGTATAGTAATAATAATAATAAATGAAAGCTTTCAATGGACAGACAGGAATGACTTAGGGCCACGGCAAAAAGTATTGCTAAATTAAAGTAGCAGGCAAAAGGCTACAGGATTCTGAAAACAAATTATAGAAAATACCCCAATGAATGCTAATGTAGCCAATTCTAATTCATTCATTCATCCATTTACAGCTCATCATGTTCTGTGTACACCGGCAAAGTGACAAAGCAGAGTAAAAAATAACTCTAATTGTATAGAAGTCAATGATAAAATGACCCTACTTCTTCACCCAGTAAACACAGGTTTATGGTTTCACGTCTTCTTCAATACAGCATGATGTTAAATTAGTAAATTATGGTCCCAGAGTTAGTAGTGAGATTAGAGTAAAATAGGCAATGAAGCAGGGAATGCTTTAGGGCGTGGCAACCTTGTGATTGACAGGTCACTACCAAGACGTTGTTTGGTCTGGGAGTTGTCTGTGTTTTTAATCTTAGAACTTTAACCCTTTCACAGATTGTTTTTAGTTCATCAAATTAATTGTAACATTTTGGTCACCTAAAAATGTCTTATTCTGTGTTTGGTTGTACTTAGCTCCACCCCCTTGTTTCACTTCTGGTTCCAAAAAAATAAGATAGCAACAGCCAAAAACCAAAATGGGTGAAGTCATGGTGACTACATCCACTTATATAGTTATATATACAGTCTATGGACCATACAGATATGATTCTATAAAAATACTTGCTTTTACTTTCTAGAATCTGTTAAAAAAAGAAAACTATGGAGAGCGATATTAATAAGTACATACATACGTACATAAAAATTTCTACCAATTATACATTTACAACTTCCAAATCTGATACAAGTGGCAACATACATTTTATTTTCAAGTCTTTGTTGCTGGAGCTTGCTCATTTTGAAGAATACTCCTCTCCAAATAAAGACAGGCTAGGATCCAGTTTTTCTGAGTCATTTTCTGTGTTTGTTAAAGTCCAAGCCGCCTACTTTTGACTAGAACCTTCCCTTATTCCCTCATCATGTTTCACTAATTTCAACAAAAAAAATGTTGAATTACCGCAGCAGGATACCACTTAATGCTGCTGTTCTGGACTTCAGTTGAATTTGAGTTTCAAATCTAGAACAATGTTTATTTAAAAATCACCTTCCTTTGAATAAAAAAAATCTTACCTATGAATCAAATGTGGCTTAATATGTTAAATTGATTGTAATGTTTTGTTCATATCAACAAAATAACACCAAAGAAAAGTTTGTTAACTCAAGATTTAAGTTTAGTTTTATTTCTGTGGACAAACAACACAGCAGTGACACTACAGTACAAACTATCTGCCAACAACCCAATATTCTGCCATCAGCCCCATGTACTTTTCAGATAATTAATTGGTGAACTGCAGTTATTAATAAACGAGGCAGGCCACAGAATAATATCCTCCAGGTTGTATGTATGAAAAAAAACGGCTATTGTGGTTCTTAACGAAGCTGCAGGACATCACCGTATTGAGTGGATTACTGTGTGCAGATAGTGCGGAAGAAATTGCATTACATTGTTATGCCTGTTGGTGTTTTTGCTCAGAAATACTTCCATTTCCAATCCTTAATGACAAACAAGAAAGCTTTTCTGATTGAAAACAATTCCAACACTTCAAGCCATAACAAAAATCATGACAAGAGCATTTTCACTAAAAGGAAGACATTTCACGCACTGGGAGCCTTTTGTGATATTTTCTCTCCCTCCCTCTTACCCTCCCTCTCTCTCCCTGTCTCTTTCCTTTGTGTGCGTAAATCATCTCTTCCCTGCGGCCTGTCTGTGATCATGTTGATGGGAAACAAAGAAATCATCTTGAATGGCACATTAATTTCCTCCGTTCTCCCCCTGTCCTCTGCCTAATGAAATCCCCTCTGCCACGGGGCCTGAGGAGCCACACTGGCAAGCCGTCACCAGCCAGTAAATATGTTTACCTTGGAGCACTACACTAATGGACTGTTTACTAGGGGGAGGCAGCGAGGGGTGTTACAGAGACCAAGCAGCACTGGGTCTGGGGTGGGTGTTCCTTAGACCAAATGACAGCTCCTATGCTCACCCCATCTCCCCAAAACCAACAAACCACCTGATCTAAAGTGGCTGTCACCAATAAAGAGTGCAGATAGAAAGACAAAATGCAAAGAAACATGACTGGATCACACTGGGGCATAATACATCTCAAGTCTGATTTGTTACTGTAGTACACAGGGGGTTGGCAGGGTTGTGTGTGGACTGGAAGACTGTCTCCACACAAGGTTCAGGCCCTCAGGTTTACTTTTCCATGTTGTCTAAACCATATTATAAAGCTTGCAGTATGTAAGTTTGTAACCAAGTTGTCTATACACCCATTTTTGTTAAAAAAACAAAAATTTTGAAATCTAGTTCATTTTAAAACTAGCTTGCTGTCCTGGTTATTACTGTAGGCTTTTAAACTGACTGCTCTCCAAGTCACCGACCTTCCAGCTCAGCAAGCCTGTCCAGTTACAGTATTTGTGGCATGATGCTGTAATTCAAGCAGGGCTAATCAGATAACCCTTAGTAAGAAAACTGTAGCCACTGTGATGACTTTTGGCACACTGCAAAAGAAACAAAGCCATTGCAATAAGGCCAATTCTTTCACAGAATTTGTATGACGCAGCAGTACGAAAAACATGAATGTAGGAAGATAAAAACTTTATATCTAAAGAGACACAGACGCCACTAAGAATAATATAAAACAGAGAAGCAACCTTTAAAATGTGCTAATCCGTGGGTGTTGCTCTGTTGGGAGAAAAGACTAACAAGGTGTAAAAGGTGTAAAAACAAGAGGCAAGTCTTGGGAATTTGTGTAAAATTTCAGTCACTGTAGGGCATACAACATGCAGCATGTGACGCGTTAAGTGCTGTGTTGGTCGGAAACTGTCATCCAAGCATCCAGACACTCCACGACAAGCAGGCAGGGCCCTTTAACCATCAGAAACAACTCCTGACAGAGGGAGTTATTTGAAACTTGCCTCAACCCATGTGACAAGGCCAGAGTTGTTGAGGGGATGTTGCAGACAGTAAGGCATCTTCGATCAAAAGCTTCTGTTGTTTTGGATCACTACACTCCTGTCCAACTACATTTACCAATCTGGCCTTTATTCCTTTTCTTACCATTGTTTGCGCCACAAAGACAATTGTACCCATATATTTGTCAAATATCACAAATAATTCAAAAATGCATGTTGTAAAATTGTGGTGAGTTTTTTTTACTGCGGAAATATTAACATACCTGCAAGGTGCGGAAAACATTTATAATATGTTAAATTTGACATTTAAATATCTATGCAAATATGTTGGTGCTCTGTAGTAAAATGTTATTAAGTGGCATGAAACTGCATGCCCAGAGAAATTTTAAACATGGAATCGTGAGTGTTATTTGTCAGTATAATATGAAATTAAAAGACTGGAGGCAGGATAAGGCCTGGCTTTGATTTTCAGACCACAACGCTGACAAACAGTAATGAAATAGGTGCCGAAATAAAAAAGGTAGAGCAGCAATAACAGTGCCCTTCCAGGACAATTTATGTTAGGGAAATACTATTTAGTTAAAGTAGGTTATAATAAATTCCTCAATACGGATTTATTGAAGCTTAACATTCATATTTAAATTGCTGCCTTGACTGCTGCAGTGAACCTTTTAAAATAAAATCAACTTAGCTTAGCAGTCACTATTCATATTACACTCAATAATCTGGTGGATACATTGGTCCCCAGCTCACAGACAGACAGTTTACAGGTAGAGGAGGAACTGAAGTTCAGCTATGTGTGTGTATACAAGTGATGTGCATTAAATGCATGTCAGTGTACATGTACACTGTATTTTTTTCTCTTTTTTTGAGGGGAGGGGGGGGTTTGTATACCTACCGACATGACTTAAAGTTCCAAGGGCAACAGCAGCAGCAGCCCGCGATAACGCCCCCTGTCTCATCTATGGGTGTCTGGCGCCTGGCAGCACTATCAGTGACTGTGTGCCTAGATGTGTCCCCGTCCCACACGCACACACACACACACACACACACACACACACACTATATCAGAGAGGGCCCTGCAGCTGGTGACAGGCTGCTTCTCTCAGTCTGCTGCCAGCCTGTTCAACACACAGCTCTCTATCCAACTCTTATCTCCATTGATTTCCTCCCCTGCCTCCAAACTTAGATATGCACTCTTTAAAAGCAGGCCAACTGCAGAGTCTGGGCCCTGAGAAGGAAGGATATCTTGCTACTTGGGTGGTGAGTCCAAAGTATCAACGCTGCTGCATTTAGGTATCCTAATTTTGGTGCGATTAGTTCCAAAGCATTGGCGATATCTGCAGCGGAACAGGGGTAATGGTTTGATTTTGCTTGTGACTTCCATACTAAACATATGGACTCACAGTAAGTTGAATGGGATTGGATATAAGCAGCTGTTAAATATGTGGCTGGGGAGTTTCCTGTGATGTATGTGTTAGATCTACGTTATGTCCATATATTGACACGGTCATGAATTTCCATGTCAAATGTCTCAGCAGGATATTGCTGAAGGCTGTGATTTCTATCCAGCTGAGATGGGAGATTCAAACCCTCCTCCTCATTACTTCTATAACATTTTCTTACCCCTCCGCTCTCCTCTAGAGTCCTTCTTTCCTTTTCCCATGGTTCTTCCCTATCTTTCTCCCAATTGCTCTTCCTTCCATTCCCCTCTTGGGTCCTGCTCCTCTTTCCAACTCCACCTTCTTCTCCTGCCCCTCCCCCTCCACCCTTCCATCAACTTCCCCCCACCCCACACACACACACAGAAACACACACACATACACGCGCACACACCCTCTTGTGCCGGCAGACTCCATCGATTGATTTCCCCTCACTGTGACACATTTGGTGCAGCCGCATGTGGCCTATTAATTATATCCACAGCAGACTCTCGTCACGCTCTCCGTTTCCCAACAATACAACCCCTCACACACACACACACACACACACACACACACACACACACACACACACACACACACATATGCACTACCCTCAGAGCAGACAACCAGGGGTCTACTAGACAGCATCCATGACCCTGCAGATCACCCTTTAACCACTGGATTTGAGTGAGAAGCAGAAAGAGGAGGGGGAGGACTCAAACCTGGAGCGTTTGAGAGGAGGCAAACAGACAGTGGCAGTTGATGCGAGTTTGGGCCCATGTTGCGTGTAATCTTGCTAACATCTGTTAGCCATCATGTGTGTGGCTCCATTTAAAGTCCAGAGTGGACTAAGAGCCCTAGGAGGCTCCCTGCATCCCCGCTCGCAGGCTTTTAGCGGTGCTGCTCCAAATGTTTTCCTCTCCACAGACAGACGGATGGACGGAGACAGAACAAGAGCGAGGAGGAGAGAGGGCAGCCGAGACAGAGCCTGACACGCACATAACACAACAGCACTTAGCACATCAGGCTTTTTCCTCCATTGTGCGCACTTGTTTGTGTTTGTGCCATTCCCTACGTGTGTGTGTGTGTGTGTGTGTGTGTGTGTGTGTGTGTGTGTGTGTGTGTGTGTGTGTGTGTGTGTGTGTGTTTGCATCTGGCAAACAATACAGTAAGCCTTCGCTGCAGGCCTCTTACAGCCTCAAAATCCCAGGGTTTTATATTTAGCTCGTAATCACTATAATTTCCAAATTAGATACAGGCTGGCCAAGTACACATTCCTTCTGTACAATAGCCCTAAATGGTTGTCCTATCATCTACAGAGACAATCTCAGTAGAGAGACACTTTAAATATTAGAGTGATATTCAAAGACAATCCATAGTGATGAAAACAAGCGGAGCGTGCTAAACAGCTGCTGTTGAGGATATTGTGCGAAGGGAGGGGAGGGAGACACAGATTAAGAGCAGATTACAGAGCCTTTCCCTCTAGGGCCTCTATATTCCAGATTGACAATGTGGTGGGATTGGGAGATCAACCTGGAGATTTTCATATGAAAAGATGTTTTCCATCAGAGATTAACGGCTGTTATTATTCCTTAACTTTTTTTTTCCTGCTCTCAAAACCTTGTTTCAAAACCTTGTTGTTGAGCAAAGTAGCAGAGAAATGAGACAAACAGAATACAGTTTACATTCTGTGAGAGGAAAGGAGGAGGGAGGAGAGGATGGAGAAGCGCGATGTATTGAGAGGCATTTCTTGGCGTGAAAGCTGAACACTCAGAACCATGCATTACATCTTACCATAAACAAAGGCTGGGGCTCATGCATTATTTATTGGCAATAATACCAAAGAGTGCGTGTATAGGACGAATACATTAATCATATGATCATCTGGAGTTTACACTTGCTCATATTGTATCTGTTGGTTTGTTTGTGTACACTGGCTGATAAAGATGCTTATTGGTTTGATCATTACTGCCGTGGTTTTCCATACAATTACATGTGTGAGGATTAAAATGCATTTTTTTGTTCTTTCCGTGTGATGCATTGTGTAATAACATCATCTTTGTTTTGAATGTTTTAATCAACTAAAATTATATATATCAAAGAAAAAGAAAAAAAACAAGAAAAAAAAAACATCAAAGAGATAGAGTGGAGGTAGTTTAAAACAGCATCCTCATATTTCCTCGGCAAAATTAACTAGGTTTAAAAGGCAAGAAATAATAAAATATCAAACAAACAATGGCAACCAGGCCTATGGTGGAGATAATATTAAAAACCAAACCATTTGATAATCCTATTGACACTATCTGATTCATTTTGCAAGCAGCCAAAGTAATTATAGCGTCAGAGATATTCTTTATGGGTCCTTGCCCATTACCATGCTCTATAATTAGATAAAACACAAGAGCACAGCAGCAGCACCCTGCAGAGCGAAGGGGGGGTACTCCCCAATGTCAGAAGAAGAGACCATAAAATACAAAAAAATATATATAAGAAAGATGAAAAAAGGTCCCCCCCATAGCTATTGATTTCAGCCCATGGTGGTGCAGATGTGTGTGTTGCATTTTTGTATGTGCTGCATCTGTGCATACAGTACATGTGTGAAGGTGTGCATGTGTCCGCTTACATGTCTGTGTCTGTATGCAGGGTTGCATGTTAGCCTGCTGGTGTGTGTTCACAGATGATCCCATGCCAAAGAGGAAAAATCCCACAGGGTGAATCAATAGATAGTGCTGGATAATGGAGGCCTGCTAAGACAGCTGTGTTCTGCCTCTGCCACTGAGGAACATCAGTTAGTCCACGTAGCATCCCACCCCTGCCAAGGCATAGCTTGCTATGTACTGGTCAATGGACAACACCCACTTGCAGCTCGATTCACACAATAATCACAAATACAGACACACACACACGAGGGCGTGCACATGTGCGTGAGCAGCAAGAGGATAAACACACTCACAAACATTAAAAAGTGTGTGTGAAGTTGTCAAAGTGATGGTGGTGCTTTATTCTGGCAAAGGACTCCTAAACTCCTAAATTTATATTCCTGACATTTAGAAATATAAATATTTAATCTATATTCCTGTACACATTTCACAGGGTCCCAATATAAATTAAAGTATGTGAAGGAAAAACTCACCTTTTTACAAAGGCTATGAAAAATGTCACTGTTTCCTGTGTGAGTGGGTTAAATGTTTTATTTGGAAATGATCAAAGGCCATAAAATAAAATCTAAATAGCTAAATAGTCAGACAAATTAGTCAATCCATAAACCAGATTTTCTGCCTCCCTCTTTTCTCACAAAGTTAATGCAAAGACAAATCCCCCCCTCACCCCACCCTCTCTGCCATGCTTCAAAATCAATACCAATAAAAATAAATCCTATCTAATGTCCTTAAGTGCACCCTTCGTTGATCAATACAGTTTACAACTTAACAAAACAGTCAATAAATATTAACAAGCAACCAAGCCTTAATGGACATTATTCACAGATTACAGTCTGGTATCAAAACATGAATGAAGAATTCTCTCAACTTTCTAGCAATATTAAAAGTCTTAATTACAAAGATCATCTGACTGAAGCTTCCATTAAATATCCACTGAGAGTGTAAAGGTACAAATGATGAAACTGTGCCTTAGTAGCAGATTTTCTAGGATTAAAGCAAAAACAATTATGTTTCAGATGTATTTGTACATCCACAGTCCAGTCTGCAGTTTCACTGTTTATCTTCCTCCAACACACCCATCTCTCTACTTGGTTTGGAGGTTTCAGTTGTAGTGCTATAACTGATAAAGAGCTGACAAAAAAATACTCCTTAATTAAAGAGCCATGAAGGAAGACTGAAGGTTTGTTCTACACAACACACACGCACACACAGTGTAACACAGCTACTGTAAGTTTGATGTGCTGTTGCTAATGAGAAAGGACAGTGGACCACAGTTAACATGTCTCTTTCTCTCCAGTAAAAATGAGCTCATCGTTTCACATCATTATTCAAATCAAGCCCCTAATTCCTAAATTATTTGCATATTTAAAACTGGCTGGCTTTATTCTTGCCTTAGGCTGACGAAAGTCGCAGTGATACGGAGAGAAGGGAAAAAGGGTTTGCTACTATGAATATACTGCAGAAATCACTCACATTATAGTGCAGCTGCAGACACAATAGTAGAGACAACGACACTTAAATGTTCCTGTAGGAATGTTTGTCACTGGCCAGGAGCGAGCTCACCTTTAATATTTATAATTCATGACACATTAGTCATTAACTGTCGACGTTACTCAGCTCACATCTTGCTCAGTCATCAGTGTCGACACGCCATAGCCAATGTGTCATATATGTGAATTAATTTCCCTGCAAAGCATTTATTAATTTAATACAGACAAGTAGAGCAAAATCAGACCAAGACACTGAATATGAAAACACACAAGAATAATACTGAGCTTGTGCTTCAATGAGCAATTATTCCTATTATCTATGCATCTATTGATTAACCTTTTAGTCTGTCAGAAAATACATATGATGATTTCTTACAGCCCAAGGTGAAATCATCAAACATCTAGTTTAGTTTCGACAGAGTCCAAAACCCAAACATATTTAGTTTACTATCTCATAAGACAAAGGGAAGTAGCAAATCTCCACATTTAAGCATTTTTGCTTGAAATTAAAAAAATATTGATTGTTATTTTTCAGTCAGTCAATCAAATAATCATTTCAGCTTTTTATTCACTTGAAAGTCTACAATACTTTCAACTAAGGTTGGGTATCATTTGAACATTTCCAATTAGCCAATTCCATGTCCAAGTTTCCTACTAATACCATAACAATACTTGCTTGATCCCTTGCTCTGAAAAATATAAACATTTTCTTTCTACAAAACAAGCAGCCATACAACAACTTTGCCTAAATAAAATACAGTTAAACATTGAGGAAATCATGCTTTAAATGAGACTATGAAACTATCTGTCAAAGAATAAGTATAAGACTATTAATCTGACCACATAATTAATGCCCACTTTTTGGCAACTTGCAGTTCATTACACTTCAGCAAAGAAGAATTCAATTAAGTGAAAGTAGCAACAGCAAACTTTACAACAATATCATTGCAAGTAAAGGTTCTGCATTAAAATTCTACTCAAGTAAAAGTCCAGAAGTATCAGCAATAAAATGCACACATTTTAGCTCATGAAACAGTTTGATAGGGTTTGCATAATGCCGTACAAACTGATTCCATGTTTGGTTCAAAATCACACATTATAATGTGTAAAGTAACTGAAGCTGCAGTAGCAGTGTAAAGTACTTTAAAATAGAAATACTCAAGTACTGTACCTCAAAATTGTACTTAATGAAAGTACCTGACTTTGCTTTTCATCACTGCATTTCAGTTGTTACTAAAGGTTGGATGCACAACCCTTATTTTCCACATAACATTTAAAAAATAGAAGTAAAAGTTTAAAATCGTCAAATTCGTAGCATGACCCTGAGAGAGAGGAATGAAGACACGGGACACTGCGTGTCTGTAAGGCTGTAGATGCAGATACACAACCTGATCCTCTGAATGGGGCTGATACTTAACACTGTGTCACTGTCCGTACAGGTCAACAAAGCCCCAGGAACATATGGGTCATATTAGATGGGAATGGTGCAAGGCACACCGTACAGTGCTGCTCGTACAGTGTGTGTCTACGTGTGCATGTGTCTAAGAGGGGGGGTTTTGTGCGGCCAGAAAGTGTGCTGTAGTCACATCGGCGATATGGAACGTCACTGAACCATGTCACTTGAGCAATCAATAGACGCAGACATCTGGTTAGTGATGGTATGTCAAGTATGCGTGTGTGTGTGTGTGTGTGTGTGTGTGTGTGTGTGTGTGTGTGTGTGTGTGTGTGTGTGTGTGTGTGTGTGGGCGAAGGGTATTGTCCAGCGTTCTCTGAGTCATGTAACATTGCACTGCCTTTGTAACAGAAGAGGAGAGTTCCTGTAATGATTTATTCATCGCAACATCAAAGCTACATTCTAGCACAGGTGTCAAAAGTCCCATATTGCATGTCATGTCCGCAGAGTGTACTTTTCCAATAGATTTAATTCAATGCTGTTTAATTTTTCAACATTTATTCCCGTTCTAAAAGAGACCCACTGCTTCGTATTCCTGGCATTTTTGAAAAGCAAACTGCATTTCTTACAGCGCGGCCCCGAGCAGCACACTAACCGATGATTCACATTTAACAAACAAAAATGAAATAAAACATGAAAAACAGAAAAAGAGAGTTAGACCGCCTGAGAGACAGACAGATACACATGCACAAATACAGAAGCAGAAAGAGATGAGTGCTAGTGTGAATAGGAAGGAGAGAGAGTATGCTGAATCCCACTCAGACCACCTGCTCATCAGTTCCTCTGGCACAACAGATACTGTCATTGTCCACACAAACACAAACACGCACACACACACACATACTAAGCTCAAATATAAAAATCTCCCGGTGCGCTCACAGAAAGCCTTTCCCAGTCCCTCCCACATCAGATGCTGGGCACACAGACTTGATTTAAAACTGTTAGGTGCCATTCAATATGGGCTTGGTTTGGAGCCAAGCCTCGGACATTTCTCAAAGGTTCTGCTCAGTTACCTGCTTAGTTATTTGTTCCAGCATACTTCAGAAAAGAAGCCTGCGGTGTGTTTGTATAAGAAGTTTTGATTTCCTTCCTTGGGCCTTGGTTTTGTTTTTCCTTGTTTGGTTGTTGTTGAGGAATAATAATTTGTGATATTTCTGCTTTATCTAAAAAGATTGTAAGCGACCCAGAACAAAGAGGAGACTCTGCTTGGTTAAAGGTTTCGTCAATTAACAGAAATGTCACGGCTGCAGTACTCTGAAAGCATTTCATACAACATAAAAAATGTGTTTAAAAAAAGCCCATTTGGTATGTGTCAGGCTAAAATAATTATTAGGTCTTTTCATAAAGATAATCATAATTTTGATCCACAATGTCAAAAAGTATTTACAGCATAAAAATATATATTTTAATGCACTAGGGTAATTTCCAGAATACAGATAGAAAATTGACAAAATCACAATAAACAATGAAGGACCTTGTTTTAAGAGAAAAATGGGAAAATATAAAAAAAACTATTACTGATCATTTGAGAAAAATGAAAAGAATCATCACATTTTTTGGCATGAACCAATATGTTATGCAGTGGAAAACACTGTCTGTCTCTGCAGTGCCCTGGCCCAATGCCACCTCCCCCCATCTATTATTCTCCATTGAGAGGATTCCATTGAGGGGACAGGTGCAGCTATGCATCAGCCCTTCCCCATAGGGAAAAAAGACAGTCCACTGTGCACATGCAGTCACACAAACACATAATGTCACACAATATATAACACACACAAGCATATGTAGCGCCCTCCACCCCCACTGTCTATGTATGGTTTGGTCAGAGAGTGTGTGTGTGTGTGTGTGGGGAGGGGGGATACTCAGGTACCCAAGGTAATGGCACCTGGGGTTATTCAGGCCTAAATGGCGGCCCTGGCTACACTGCAGCTCACAAAGTGCCTGTATGAGCACCGCAGAGACTAATGCGCCTGTGCACACAATGTCTCGCTCAACTACAAAGGACAGGTGTGTGTGTGTCACTAAATTGTCCCCCCGTTGTCTGGGCCTCTCCGAGTGGCAGGCCCTGTCCATTAGCCGCAATTTAACAGGATGATCAGAGTGCTTGAAAAGGGCCACATCAAACAGGTCTGGAGAATCCCAGGTGCCCGTCGCAAACGCAGGCATCGGCAATAACCAAGCCCACTTACAGGCCAAATGTATTCTGTGAGGGAAATGAAGATGTTCCTCCTCCATCCAAGGCCCCTTTTGTTCTGCGGTGGAAAGACAGGAAGGATTGTCTCTAAGTTCACGTGGTGTCTGGGTGATGAGAGCATTGGGGGCAATTATCTTTCTGAGATGCATATTAATATCTTACTAATGGAAAACTGATGGTCCTGTTATGATAAAGTAATAAGACACTGTAGAGCGCATACAATAGAAAAGCTGATGTTAAGTACAAAGACAAAGCGAAAGCTCTAATTTTGCACTCAGATATTCACCTTATGTAGCTAGGTTACACAGTCTTGAACTCACTTATCACTGTTGTGTTCTTGCTTTCAGCGAGGCACAATGGTCACTACAGGTAACAGCTTTGAATTTAAATTTCACAGCATAGCGAGTGAAGTTGAATAAGATGAACAATGAAAAATGTTTAATTAGACACTAATATAAAGTCCCTCTTTCATTCTCATTTCTCCTCCTCTTTATCTAGTCCTCCGCCTCATGTTTAAAGTGGATTTACTAGGTGAAGACAAAAGAGAATCATATCTTCCAAGCCGTCCTACTATTATTTAAAATATGCACATTTTAATCCAAGAAAAACACCAAGTGCTTTACATAAGCAGCATTCGCAGCAGTTATACCTATAACTCACAAAGCAGTCTGCTCTCAGCACAAGATCACATCTCTTTGAGCTTTCGGGGAAAGACATATTTCAAGCTTTCATCTATGAGTGAATGCTCCGTCTTGTATGATATCATTTCTCCTCCTGAATCTAGGACAAGGCTCAAGCAGGACAGTGGAATTGGGACTAAAAGGACACCATGTCCCAAGTTACCTTGTTGATTTATGACCAGAAGTGTGCCCCTACAGTGACCTCTATAGGTGTCACCCAGACAGGGATGCGGCGCGCAGGCCGAGATGACAAAGCTTCTCTGCAGAGGTCATGCCCTGCCCTGCAGCCACGTTCTGTGAGACTCATCACAAGCCCTGGACACACTTCTCCAACAGCATTAAGTTCTTCTGGGAAAAGTGTCTAGCCGCAGGCCGTAGGCTTGTGACACTAAAGCAATCATAACCACCTGCTCGTTGACGTGCCCCAACTGTGCTGAAGCGCACCACGCTCCTTTTGCACGTTTACTTCTGAGCCAATGTTTGTAATGCTTCTCGCAGAACTGCTGATCCACATCAGCTCACTCATTGGGCATCGTTAATCATCACGTGCTTTAGCTTTTTTATGACAATTTAAATCATTTACATTAAGTCAGCTCTACCAACAGTGAAGGTTTACACTTAAAATATACAAGCAAACATACACACAAGAGCACCAAATCACAAAAAAAAAAAAAAAAGATTAATAGTGATTTCCTTTCTCTGACCATAGGATGTGACTGATAAGGTTCAGACACACAAGCATAAAGAGATGAAGAAAGAGGCAGAGAGTGAGGGAGACTGGGTCCTTTTACACTGACAGGTGTGCAACACTGACTGGCCCCTTTGAAAAGCATCCATTTCCTTAGCAACTGGACATCAGTTCAATTCAGCCAGGCGATTTTAGCAGATGGCTTGGTAAATACCTTGCCATGTGTTCCTGAGGAGAAACTATAATGCATCATGGCAAAACACACGCACATTTGCCCAACCTCACACGCCACATTCACATAATCCATCCGCCGTCACGCCATCCTCCCTCTTCTCCTATTTAAGGCTTGTTTGTATTCAAAAATAAATATTCACTAAATATGTATCAAGGTTTCACACTTTCTGAATAGCTTTTATGGTAGCCGTTACAAACTTAATAGAGAATGCAAGACACAGTCTTCCTTTGGAACAATCAGCTTCAGTCAAAGGTCTCAATTCATTTAATTGTGTAACCATGGTTACCACCATTTTGTACATACTGTACAAAACACAGCCAAAGGTTCTTCCATTGAATATAAAAATAGCTCCAAGGATAGAGCAAATGTAGACTCTAACGAAATGGCTTGAACCATGAGAGACACACAATAGTCCTTTCAAGGGCACTGTGGAGTCACGCAGTGCAGACATTTTGTGGATGTTTAAATGGGGACCTTAAAGTTGAGGGACCAAGGTCTCCATATGAAGCACTATGCTTTATTCCCTGTCGTTCTTTCTCTCTTGCTGTCACACTGCTCTGACCTTGCTTTATTATGTTGACAGTACTCAGCACCGCCCATTACCTTCCCTCTAAACACACAAACATGTCAATGCCCACTCTCTCGCCTTCACTAGGTTTTCATTCTTGTACTCTTGTTGCTTTCTCTTGCCACTTTCTCTAATCTATTTCATTTATCTTTACACTTGTCTTTCCCATATTTATCTATCTGTTCAAATTCTTCGGTCATGTGTTGCAGCTGCACAGGGCAACTGAGACCAGCTGGAGAGTTCAGTTCGGCTACAGACCCTGTCATTAACATTAAGCCCCCCCCCCGAGTGGCCCAGTACTGGGGCCTGTGGTCATTGTGTGTGTGCGTGTGCGTGCATGCGTGAGAGAGAGACAGAGAGACAGAGACAGAGACAGAGACAGAGACAGAGACAGAGACAGAGAGAGAGAGAGAGAGAGAGAGAGAGAGACAGAGAGAGGGAGAGGGAGAGAGAGTTATATGTTAATGTGTCACTCATACAGCAGACCAGCAGCAAAGACGTCTCTGATGGCTTCCATGTATGTTGTAGTGTTGGGTCAGATGGTGTTACTTGGCCTCTTGACGATATGATGGCCTAAATCTATCGCCTACAACATACGTTCATATACTACAGATTCAATTTGCCAAATATTGATAGACACAAAACATGATGGCCAATTGTTTACTGACAACTCCCCTTTGTTGCTTTTGCTATGCATTTTAAGCTACTCCCACGGCATATAATGTAGTTTTTAATGATAACTGTGGCACATATTACAAATAGATTTGTACTATACTATACTATACTTGTATATACGTAGTAATTGTTTTTCAACAATGCGATGTTCTGAGTATGTCCTTGTATTTTCTGTTTCACAACTGAGAACACTAACAATAGAATAAAGCTCAATTTGGGCATGTAAGAATAGAAAATGTTTCTGTGGGCCCACAAAATCATTCTCCAGTTTATTGTCTAGGGAGCAGTTCCAAACTTTATTCTTGATAACATCACACGTATGAGACTTACTTCTCTGGTTTCTGGCTTTGACAGAGTATAGCTCATGTTCACAAATATTGATTAAAATGTCCTAGGCCATGGAGAGAACATATTGGAATTCTTAATTTAGGAGGTGTTCCCCTTTAGGGTTCTTGAACACTATAGCAGTGCTTGATATGATCAATAGATAATTTTGTATTTATAGGGAAACATTTTTAGACGAATGAGCACTGCCACTGTCATTTTAGTTCAATTTCTGTACGACTCTGTATCAACAGATATTTGAGCTTCTGATTATGCTCATTAAATTCACACACAATGAATCAACAAATGTCCATATGCTCGTAAAGTATGACAGAGAAATGTTCAGTTTGATAATGCACGTAAGAAAATAAAAATATTTGTCATTATGGATACAACCTGTCGATGCAGAATAGGGATGGAGCTGGCTGACTGCTGTTTTTCTGTGTGCCTGCCACTGCTACTGTACAGCATGTTAATACACATGAACAGAGCTTTGTGTCTCCCTCCCTGCCCACTGCCTGTTCACCACTCAGCTCCCCATATGCCGCTCCCCTGCGCTCCTCTCATCCAGCCACTGGGAGCTTGATTAAGCCTGACTTGTCACCAAATTACACACACAAAGTTTACATGCATTCCCCGGCTCTCCAGCTGTTGCAGATTTGTTACAAAGAATAAATCTTGAAGCAGTTGACTGAGCAGGTCTGGGATGTCTGCCGCCTCATTGATAGGGAGAGATGGGAAGAGAGCGGGTGGGGGGGTGTGTGGGGGGGGGGGGGTTTACTAAGAGGAAGAGAGACAGAGAGGGAAAGCAAGACAGACAGGTAGAGACTATTTAAGAGGAGGGAGGTTGATTCAGAAACTGAAATAGCTTTGTATCTGCTTTGATTGGTTTTATAAAATAAAATATAGCCAAATAGACACTAAAATAAACAGAACAGAAAAAGAAGTAAAAAAAACCAGTATATTCTTGCTGTTGCTGGGTGTTTTTCCTCTTTGTCCATTAAATTGGTACAAGGTTGCAAATGTGCCTCACAAAGGGAGAGCCTAAAGGGTTGCGTTTGCAACAAAATGGATGCAGAGACAGGGGATGCACAAGAGCTTCTGTTTATATTGCATTGGATGTCTGCATATACTGTGTTCACAGGCGTGTCCCCTCCCAGACATGCGCACGATTCAGAATTGTTCTTAATTCTATTAATCCCAATGTGTTTTGCTGGACATGTAGTGATAACTATTGTAGTTGTTTTAGTTGTCACATTGGATAACATTCTGTATTTACCAGCAAGATCACCTGAAAAAATTCCAAATTGTACTGATAGTAGCTTTAAGCCATATCATTCAAATCAGATAAGTGATTGTGACCTAGATTAGCAGAAGAAACAGCAGAACGATCCAAATCAGTCCACTTTAAAAGCTATAAATGCATTTTAATAAAAAAATTAAAAACATCTCAAATCAAACTGTCCGTATTGGACACATGAGCCTAAAATCAAATCAGATTTTATGACTACACTGGATTTAACAATGAGAGGTTGATGGAAGTTAATGGAGATTTTCCAAAGTCAATGTACTTGAAATCTTGACATCTAAATACGCCATTTATTTTCTCTTCTGATAATGACACATGATTCGTTTTTCTTCTGTTTCTCCTACGTCTTTTTATGATTATGATTTCTCTCTTAGATCATCTAAATGGCTGTGGCAGTAATTGCTGTGTGGGCATCATTACCCAAGAAAGCATGAATAAGACACAGTAATGAGCAAAAGCCCCGGAGCTCGCTAGACCGTTGATCAATACCATTAAACAATGTGCACTTTGAGCCGAGCTGCGTTCGAGAGCTCCAACACTCAAATGGATATTCCTCATAGCACTAATGGCTTTGAACTAGGCCTCCATTACCATGTATAAAATGCTGCTTATTAACATAATCAAATCTCTCTCAGTGTTTTTTTGCGTCAGAGATAATATGAAAAGACAGGAGGTTGCTAATGTAATTAAGCGTATGCTATAATTACTATCCCCTGATCACATGACCTCTTCTCCTAACAAAGCTAAATAAATAGTCCCATTACCCTGACAACTGCGTTGTGATTTGGTGCATTGTCGGTCTACATGTTGTCTGATGTTCGTATGTAAACAAGATGGCTCCAGTACGCCATGTCAATCCCGCTTTGGGAGTGCAATGCTAACATACCAAATACTATAATATAGAAAATAGCACAATTCAAAGGCAGGTAAAAGGCAGAATTTATGTCTCAAATTCTAAAGATTCTAACGCTAGAATCCATTTCTGTAGCAGCCAGAACCAGCAGGACTGCAGCAAGAAAGCCATTATGATCAGTGGGTTTAATTACAAACATTTTAATTTGCATCTCGGGGCTCTATTCATCACATCCATCTCGGCTAGCAGCCCCGTTCTCCCTCCATATGCCCAATAAATAAATAAGAAGCTAAAAGAGATTCTGGGGCCTGAGAAAAGATTACTATTTCACTAACAATTACCAGGATGCTAATGGCTATTGTATTGATTGCTCTGCCCTTTGAGATCAAGGTCATATGAAAATGCAATCAAAAAAGCTTTGATAATTCCTGCTGAGCCATGAAATTAGAAAATGGAATAGTAAAGCTTGGCTGAAATGTCTTACCTCCATTAAACTTGACTTGAATAAGTCACGCTACATACAGTAAACATCATTATACACATGTGAAACTGAGTTTTCTCATTTTTGATCACTATTGTAACCTTTGAGTTAAGATTTGTTGATGTAAATAGAATATTTCAGTCTCTAGAACAACAGCGCTTACACACAAAGAGTGTGTATATCTGTGTGCATCACAGACAATACGCCCGCTAGTGTATGTTGCATCATCATTAACACACATCTTTTGTGTTGCTCACTAACTTTAATATGATGTTAATGTGACGCTGAGAGCTAATAGTATGATGGATGAGGTCGTGAAACTGATCAGTGAAATTGTGTCAGCTAACAGTCACCAAAAGTACAATGAATGACTGAACAATAGCGATGTGTCTTCATGACTGCAGATGGTTCTACTGTACGGCAGAATTAAACAATGGCCTCGTAAATAACCATTTAACCCTGGAAGCATTTGCTGTCATTCACATTTTGAAGTCATTTCCACAACTCAAATGTGAAATTCACTCATTAATTCACCGAGGCACAGACGCTCATTCTCAGTATATCAGTTCTGTCAACTCATTAAAAGCACATTCTTTAATAGAGGGTTGTCCTAAAAATGAGATGTAGTTTGCCAATATATTAAGATTTATGTTGTTTGGAAGTGCAGCTACAGTGGTTGCTGTGTTTCTAGAATGAAGATATTTGTTGCAGTGTCAATGTAAACAAGTTGCAGTAGATAATGTATAAATATAAATGACGAAAATTATTTAAAGGCACGCAAGGACAACATTTTTGCCATGTGTTTTGATGCAAAGCATTTCCTCCGATGCACTACTAAGGAATTCATAGACTAAGTACACACCAGTCCCAGCCCTGTGCATGCCTATACCCTCCAGACATCCTCCCCCGTATCCCAGAAACCTCTATGTGTTTGGGAATCAGGCTCCACCATGACTCTGCGTAGCGCCTGGGAAGATATCGCCACACGTCCAAAAATTTCCATCAATGGCGGCTCAACTCCTCCGCAGCAACTCTCTGATAGGTTAATCCCTGTATCACACTTCAGCACCAGTTCACTAAGCGGCTTAAAAGGACACATTAGAACGATGACAATGACCTGCTAATGGTGTTACATTTCTCTGAAGCATTATGATCTATCTTTGTCACGTTTATCTTATAATGAGATCTGTCAATTGGGGGGAAGAAGATCCCATGCAGCAGCCAAGGACGTTGATATTTCACATAATAAATAATGACCTAGAAAAAGGAGAAAACAAACCTTGATCCCTCTCCCCTGATCTGTTTTCTTTGCAGGCGACAGAGCGGGCAGCCCCATGGAGGCCTTGGAGCTCAGTGTTACCATTTAGATTACTGGCTGCTGTGCAGACCCAAGTCCTCAGGGCCACCACAACACCCCCATTGATGATTGATGACTGCCAGTTCCCATGGGCGTTTTACAACATTTCCTCAAGCAATGTCCCCTGAAAGAAATGTGCCATAATTCATCATGCTATTACTGTACCAAGTGCAAATAGTCATTTTGCCCCCTCTAATTTCATTATGGTGAGCATTTTCATCCTCCTGTATGTTTTTATAATGGGCGAGAGAGTATTTTATATTCAAACAAAATAGCCGTGCTTTTGGAATTGGAATGTATACAATTCTTTGGTCCAAACAATATGTTGCCTGGAAAAAGGTGTAAAAGATATTTTTTCTAAATAAAGCATTCACAAGTGCATTTCCGAGACAAACATCAGCTGATTCCTAATGTGCTGTGCACCCATTCCACATCAAAGCACAGTATATTAAGTGTTTCTGCTGAATTACCTTTTGGTCTCAGCGTTTTCCTTTGCAATCCCCAAATTGGATTTATTCAAACTATTTATTTATTTTTAATTACAATTTCTTTTTTTCAAAGTTCCAACCAGCTCTGCCCAGAAACGTTTGACATCTAAATACAGAGTGAAGTGGACCGACATTTCATTTTTTGCTTTTTACTGTGCATATTAAGATTTTTTTTTACAAACCACAATAATTGTTCTGAAGAGTGGGAACTGTAACAACTGTAAATATTGTTGAGGATATACTGCTGAAAATCTTCTTTTTCTTCTTTTGTTGCCTAGCTACTCCATTAACCTCGGTATAGTAGCCAATGTGATAATGATACATAATAGCTGCATAAAGACAAATGTATATTTCTATAGTGCACTGGTTCCTTGCTTTTCTATCCTGTAACTAAAATGTTTAAATGATGTGTTGATAAGGACTACAATCTATCCCAATCTTAAAAGTGCCAAAACGTAACCCAAACATACTGTGACAATCTTTTAGTTTACAGAAGCAAAAGTAGGGAACTGAAAATCATGACATGATACAGTAAAGGCAGTTCAAAAGTTAATACACTGATGAATAGCTACTGAGAATAAAGCGGATATTTAAAACATAAGTGATGTCAAAGAACATGAGTGTAGTAATGTTACTTACTCGGCATGAATTTTAGGATCCTATTTTTTAAATGTTTAAATCTACAACCAACAAAACATCTACTGAGAGAGTGTAAACAAAAAGCAGAGTTATGGGAAGGAGTGGGAGGAGAAATTGATGGTTGAAATGACCGAGCAAAACCATGTCAATTATGCATCATGTTTTTTACATGTCCTCTGTATATTAATTATTCCGTCTTTGTCATGCATTTTACGTGGGTTACTGCACAGTAGCAATTAACTTTGCTCAAGCAACCACTTGGGTGATTGAAGAACAGACTTAATGGGATGAGAGGACTTGGTTGTCTTGTTCTCTTTCAGACGCACACACTCCACACAAGGTTAGGGCGAGACACATCATCATTAGTTCTCAACATTATACATGACATGTCAGTATGTTTTGTGAACATCCATTTAAAAAAATAACACAAACTATATGTACACACATATGGACACACGTAGAGTCACACACAAACTCAGAGGAAACATAAATAAACACACTTAGCCAGACAGTAGTATCACTGTCTAGGACACTAATCCAAAAAGCGCTAAGCTCTATTACTTTTAATTATTCCTGACAGCCTGCTTTAATCTACACAAAGCACGTGCAAACGAGCTGTTACACTCTGCCTCCAAGAAAAGGGGGACAGGAGAGGACGGCAGGCTGCCTGCCTGCCTGCTGAGAAGGCCTTCTCTGTGCATGACATGGACATTGGCTTTGGTGACCCGGCTGGCGCTCGCCTACGTCTCCTCTCCGGCTGAAGGCTCTGGGGCCGCCATGTGGCATCTGTTGCCATGGGGCTGGGCATGAGGCTGGGGCCGGGCCTGGCCCTCTGTTCACCAGGCCTGTCTGCAGAGCTGTAGCATTTCTGGGACCTGGCGCTGCCTCACCAACCAAACCAATACTACAGAGGAAGTGGCAAGGTCACCCCTCGCTCAGCCTGAAAGACCTCCACCTGCCACATTCTGCTCGGATGACATGCTACAGAGAAAGGGGTGGGGGTTGCAGTGGGGGCACTTTGTTCAAAATTCAAAAGGTAATCCATTGTGCACACTGTTTCCATACACAATATTATTCACTGCAGTAATAGCTCTAATAAATAAACAATGTGCAAAATATGTAAAAAGTTTTATGCTGATTAGCAAAGGGATGGACGTTGTGGTGTATTTACGTCATCTGCGTATAACCTGACAATTTAATCTAAAAGCACAAAATCTACTCCATACTGGTGCTCACCAGCTGACTATTTATCATGATCTGTGTGACATCTATAGTCTGATCCAGTATGCTGAAGTTGGTGATAGAGCGCATTCATAATGGTAGCTATTCCCTGGTGAGGGAAGGGGGCGTGTTTACCCCTGAAGGTTACTTCTTGTAAATCCTTGCATAGTTTATTCAAATAGTGCCCTAACCATGGTCTCCAGGATTTTCCCCTTACAGCAAGCAAAGCATGACCTTTACATTTGACGCTTGACAGTTCTTCAGATTCGCCCAACCAGAACAGATTAATGCATATTTATGTGTTCGGTACTGAGCAGTGGATGCTCTTTATCTCTTGGAGAACAAAAGACAGAGAGCACTTTGCAGACACACACGTATGCACAGTACGCATCCATAAATGTAAGTAGACATCAACATTTCTGCATATTGAAGATTTGACCTGGCAGAAACAAACAAGATATATTTAACATTGTTTAACACAAACTTAAAAATCAGTTGTCAAAAGATTACTAAACCATTACTAGACCATATACAACATAATCCAGTTTGTCTTGCTCCTTCCTAGTGTTTATGCTGCCATGAATAAGCAGCATAAAGCAGGTGACTGTATGATTTTTACATAGTTGGTCCATTTTACACACTGGCACCTGGTCAGGGAGGATGCAGCCAAGATAATCTATTTAGATTGGCCAGGTTGAAGGCTGTCATTTATCATGAGTGTATAGCCCCTCCTCAGATGCCAGCTCACTGCTCCAGCCAACCACAGTCTAAGTCCAATGGCCTTTACGTCTGTCACAGTATATGGACAACTGTGAATCTCTCCAATCTGGTCAGAGGAATAAAATTCCACAGCATGAGGACCTGGCAGACATGTAGATTTCACTAAGACAACATCAGCCTTCGTTTTCTCACTCAATGTCATTCCTTGAAAAGCCCATTCCCCAGAGATTGAAAGCAGCTGTATTAAAATATACTTCAGTGGAAAATATTTTGCTGTCACACTCCGCTATAAAAATGGTCACATTTAAACACAATTAAAGAAAAAGAAAAAAGAAAAATTGAAGATAGGATCACAATAGGCAGATGTGAGTTTCTACACATCTTTTCTTTCAAGACCAGAAAATAGCAACAATATTTTCCCTCTATTTTCAGCCTACACGGTTCTATTTGTGCAACAGTAAATTATTTCTTTCCATGCTCATGTTCATACTGTGTGTATGTTTGCATATGTTTCTCTTTGTGTAGGTGAGAGAAAGGGATAGACAGAGATAGCATGCATGTCAGTGCATGTCAGTGGTTTACGCTCATCATTGTATCGACTCAAGGTTAGTTGGGTATGGTCCAAGGAGCAGCAGTCTAAACACAGGCAGTCTTTTACCTCCATCTTATCAAGGTTTGAGATGAGCGGCAGGACAGAATTAGAAAGTTTACCTCACCCCCTACAGATAGAAAGCACCAGGGAGCCAAGAGTTCACATGTAGCAGCAGTAGCCCTGTAGCTCTTATACATAATGTTACCTAGAGCATATTCCAGAAAATTGGAATATGTATTACATCAGCAGTTGGTTTAGAGATGCTGAAATAATAAACACTATTGATAAATGGGTTCCAGTGGAAGGTAAAAGTGCAAATCACGTACAGTTTAAAAAAAAAAGCTATTTCTGCAAAGCGATTCTGCACCATTACCGAGCCACCTCAGTTATTTGGATGTACAGTAGTAACCTCCACGCCTCAGTACCCAGAGTTCTCTGGCGCAGCGAAAATCTAAGCGGCCACATGTGTGGGAGCGCAGAAATAGTGCACCATTAAAAGGTCCTGACTCACCTTGTTTTAAGTGCAAGGTCTAATTGCCAGCCTCTTTTCCAGAGGGCCAGAGCAGCAGCTGGCAGCAGGCTGTATCTACAGGGATAGCCATTAACGATGGTGTAGCTAGCAAAGAAATAAAGCCTACAGACCCTGGCTCCCTCACAGACAGTCACTCTATTCTGAGACGGGCAAACACCACAGGAGACAAATACACCGAGAATGCCCTCTGCGACTTCTCACCATACGTTTGGCTCATAAATGGTGCTATTATTCTAGCTGCAGTTCGGTCAATCTTAAGTGTCTCATATAAAAGGACTCATTATTCAGAATGTGGTACCCAGTTGTTTAGTAATTCAAATTAGTAACACTTTAGCCCTGCGCAATTCACCAGAGCCTCATTTAAACACGATATTAAAAGTAGTGATAAAGATGAACAGAGGTGTGTTCCTTCTTCTTCAGGTGATACATTGTTGCTATCAAAGGTTAACAGCTGTAATGAGGCTTATTTTAGTCAAACCAAACAAGAACCATTTGTATTCAGTGCGGGGTACAACATGTTCTCTGAGGAGTATCTCTCACTTGTTTTCTCTTTCGTTCTGGTTTTGTTTCGTACATTCTTTCCTCACTTTTCACACTAGGTGTGTTGGAGGTGTTTGTAGGTTTGATACAGTCAGATACAGATGAACAATACAATGATGCATTTATGACAGATTGCTCACAATATACTGGAGGCAGGCAGGGACACGGACAAAGAAAAAGAAAAAAGACACAGAGACACAAACACATAGTAGAAAGTAGTTCAGGTTTTCTGTAAAAAAAAACACAAATTATTTACTGTTTCAGATACAGTACTTTGTGTTCAGGTCACGGATGGGAGAATGTTCAAGGTTTATATACACTCCAGAGCCTCCAGGGTTTTAGCCCACAATTCATAGTGGACGCCTCCTTAGGGCATGGTTGACCACATACACGTCAAGAGCAGGAGGCCGTCCCACACAGTGCAAACACAGCACACTGTTGCCTTTCTTTCTCTGCTGGCTTCACATCGCAAAAACACCCAACACGGAGGTGTAACTAACTCCCACACTGGCTTGCTTACTGTCTCACCTAAAAGCACCCTCACTCAATTACTCTCATTCCCAAAACAGCAAACCTGCATGGAGGTTCTCAAGGAGGATTTCAGTTTCTGCAACAGTGTAAATGACCCCAGCTTAGAGATACTTTACTCCAGCTACTTAATCTAACTTCTGCCACATTGCAGGTGGGCTAAGAAAATCTCTTAGCCTTGACAAAAAAAAAAAAACAGCACAAATTTAAACCTGCATATGTGGTTTAACTGCAAAAATGCTGAGACTCTGTCCAGCTGGCCTTGTAAAAGTCACAGGCACCAGTGAGGGCTAGGACAACGCCATTTGTCATAACGTCAGCAAATTCAATAATTAATGGGCCGTATCCTATCACAGCTCTCCAATTCACCCCTCCCTCAGTCTCAGTTCTCTGTCCCCCCGTGTTGAGGAGCATATTGTAGTCTCTCTCTCAGTGGTCTAACATGAACATTTAATTCCTCATCATTAAGAAATGTCCAGTTGCACCCAGACACTTATTTGCTCTCAATGACAAATGTACACACTCAACTGTTCACATTCACATGGGCTTCTCATGAGGCGTTCATCCCAGAAGGGAACCAGCATGTGAAAAGCAGTTATTGACTTTATCTGCAAGTGCTTCGCCACAGAGGGTGAAAAACGTAATGTTTCTTTGTATTAGTCCTGCTTGATTTTAATTACCTGTGATGTGTTAATGCATTTAATTAAGTTCTGATTAATAAATTACATTAGCTTAATCTAAAACAAGAGATTGTGTCTGTTGCACACACTAGAGATGTGTGCATTTCTTCCTCTGAATGTAAACTTGTATGCGTAGACACGAAGATGTGGATGTATGTGTTTACGCAGGTCTATTTATGAGTGCATGCATCTGTGCACGTGAGACTGAGCGTATGTGACCCTGGATTTGATCAGCTGTAGCAGGCTTGGTGTTTACAAGGCCCAAGGAACAATGACAGTGTGTGATTAGGGGCAGGCAGGCCAACAGGACCCGTCCCAAACACAGCTGGCACCAGGGGACTGCGAGGTGAGCTGGGAACCACTGCATCCCTTTTGATTAATGTGAGAGCTAGTGTGGGAGACTGGGAGGATGGCGGCAGTGTGCCCCGCTCTGCTCTGCTCCTGCCAAGATGGTGCATGTAGGTGAGGAAGGTCCACCATTGGCCCAAATGTCTGGCTGTTCAGCGTGTGTGTGAGTTGTGATACGGTTGACAGTAGAAGGGACTTATACATTTTTAATTAATTATTCACCCCTTTGACCTTTTATTTCTGACAGAAGCCATTTTGAGAGTTACACTTAAGGTGGAAACCAAGAAGGAAGACTGGCCAATTTCCTAATGTTGTGTATTACTTTACAGACAAACACATAACGGGAATAAGCTAAAAAAAACTTAACAATGAAAAAAAAAATAGCTAGCTGGCTAACTAGCTGGTTATCAAGCCAACTATCTAGCTAAACAGAAGCTTGCAGTGTTTTTTCCCTGGTATTATTATTAAAACGTCATTCATGTAATTTCATTAAGTGGGATAGTGCGCTATCCTGGAGGGGGGGAGAATTATAATTAAAATGTTTTGAATAAGACATTGAAAAATATCCAGTTTTGTATTTTAAGAATGCAGCACTTTGATTGCATACAAGCCCTACAGACTTGTGAAAAATCGGCGGCTGAGCACAGTGTACGTCTTCTTCTCTTCAACTATGTCCTCTCCTTCACCCTGTGACCACACAGTTCAATAGAGTACCGCCTCTGTGGGGGGAATCTATGGGCACAATCACCCAGTGTGAAAATGTCAGCCTGCCCTCCTTCGGTTTCTTTGTTGATGCTGACATTTAGGCCGATACCAGAGGGGGGTTTGCTTTAGTACATCACATCAAAGACAACATGAAGTCCCACTATACGCACTGCATGGTCAGAAATGTGTTGAATAATGTGATATGGTCCCAGTTTCATACTTTGTATTGTCACAAACCTACGAGGAGACACAGTATGAGGAAGCCAGACATGTTTTCTCCGTCAGAATAACATCAGTGTGCTCTGCTACAGCCTGCATTACAATTGCAGTGGATGCTGTCTCTAAGAGACCACATTCCCCTCTCTGCATCTTCTCCACCTCTCCACCCCCTTTCCCCTTTCTCTATCCCTCTTCATCACCCCCTCCTCCTCCACCCATCACCCTCTCCCCCAGGTGGCTGTGGGGCCGGCCTGTCTGAAATGTGATAGGCATAATCCCATTTAGCCTAATTGCATCTGCGGGAGAGCAGCCCTATGTGTCCCATCCCGTGCCTACCGAACCCCTTACAGCATATTATACACACATATCACATAGAAACCTCTTCAAAGCAGAGTCGAACATGTGTACGCACAGGCATGCATGCTCTTGCAGCGCTCTTGTGTGCCCCATGCACTGCACTGCAAGGTCCCTCTGCAGTTCTTTGTTTGTTTTTTTCTCATTGATAAATGCTCCAAAACTGAAAAACTGATCTCTTTTGTCTCTCAAACACATGCTGGTGGGGGTCTGCACCCAGTCTGCATTAGTGCAGACGAGACAGAGAAGTCAGACAATCATATTAAAAGAAGGGTGCTACAGTAAATGGCCTAATGGAAAGACTAAGGGTTTAATATGTGCATGCATGTGTGTATCTGCCTTCAGGGGCTGTGGTCTAATGGGTGCAGGGAGATGATGCTGCTATAGGGAGAACTGGGGAGTGGTCCACTGCAGTGGAAACCATAATGAGAGTGTGTACTCCCAGGCTACTGCTCACGTATTATTCACACTACAGTGGAGAGGGCAGAGGCATTAGGGCCAGTGGCATGGTAGAACATTAATGACCATGTTAGAGTCCAAATGGAGATCCAGTGGCATCTATGAAATTGTCATTAGCGTTTTCCACGATCTAGTTCATTTAGAATATGTGCAAGTATGTGTTACTCTGTGATATGTGCTGACATGTGCATTGAGCAGCATATGTTTCATGATATTTGATCCAATGAACACCTTTTCTATTCTACTGTGTTCTATTCTAGTGCGTGTTCATGCATCTGTTTTTTATTGTGCGCCTTTTGCAGGGAGGCTGTGACATATTGAGCTCTAACAGGCCACAGATCAATCTGCAACACAATGGAAATCAATGCCCCGGAACTGAGTTACTCCGATGAGTTGAGAACAGATCATTAGATTTTCAGCTGAATGAAGGACCATTACCAGAAAACCAAGTCTCCTGTGATGGAATTTAGTTATATCCTAGGAATATAATAGTGATGTTCAAGATACAGATCATCACAAACATTGTTACTGGCAGTGGCTAATAATCAAAATAATGTCTTCTTCAGTTATAACAGTTACTGTCTGGTATTTTCTATTAAATAGCACACTATCGCTGGAACTAAGCTTGTGGTCATAATCTGTATAATGAAACTAGTATCTCGAAACTAATAAATAGGCCCACTCTGCATAAAGTGATATCACACATGCAGAGAGCCATTCAGTACATCATATTCAAATAAGTCCCATATGGTCACATTGTTTTGGAGATAGGGACGAGAGAATGCTCAATCACCTGTTATTCTTAAGTATGGATAAAACTGCAACGCCGGTTTTCAAATGAGACAGCTTGAGTGTACCTCTCCTATATAAGAATAGCCACTACATTACAGAATCTCCAGCTGTTCCTTTATCCCCTACTCAATCCAGTCATTAAAACTTTCACATCTTTTCAAACATTTGTTGAGAAAGCTGCCAAACCACTATCTGATGTCTAAGCAGTAAACACTATTCACAAGGGGGGAGGAAGCAGGGAAGGGCCGAAAAAATATGTAAGACGTGAGAGGTATTGAGGGGAGCCAGAGAGCTTGAATATGACATCCATCTGAGTTTCCATATTGCAGAAGTGTTTATTTCTCTAGGTTGTTTTAGAAGGCTTTCTTTCTACACGGTGTGTGTGTGTGGATTTTGATGTACTGTACATGTATATCCACATGCTTGCGTGACCTCCGGGTCCTCGAGTCAAGGTGTGTGTGGGTGCAAATTCGATTACACTCAAGTTAAAGCAATTTCCTGCGGAATTCAATTCTTGTCCTCCATTGCAGGTGAGCTCCCTGCGGACATCTGTGTCTTCTCAAAGAAATAAAGCACCTATAAACAGCAGCCTTAAAGGAGGGAAGTAGAGCCGAAATGCAATTAATATGCAAATTCAGGGGGAGACTTAATGGGGAGCCTTAACAAACATTCGTGTGTTGGGAGATAAGGCTGTTTTCAGGTTGTTTTCCTCTAACCTCTGCCTGTCTAAAGTCAAAGCCTTGGGGAGCTGAAACTATTGAAAAGGTGTGGATGTTGCTGGTAATGGATTATTGCACTGGGAGAAGTAGGGCAGTCTAGGGCTATGTTTTAGAGTGCACACTGTTCGCCAACTCACAGTCATGCAAAGTAGCAGTCGCCTAACTGAAACAATTCACTTTCTTCCTTTTATGTTATTCTGTGTCTTTTTTTTCAGGGGTGAGCAATTTGCTCTGAATCCCATCAGAGTTTGCCATGGGTGCAGGGGGGAGTGGAGGAGAGGATAGATGGGAGGAGAGGTAGAATGAGTAGCCTGAGGCGAGAGACGGAGGGCAGCAGAGAGAGGAGAGGGTGAGGGTACGCATTCAGATTGGGAATTCATTTGCCATTTTCAGGCCCAGTCATACTTCAAGAGGCTTACGAAAGACATGGAGAAGGCAGAGATGAGGCCTCTGATGTGGAATGACATGCCTGATGACAGAGGGAGAGGAGAGAGAGAGAGAGAGACTGCTATGAATCACAGTGATAGAGGAATAGTGAGACCAACAGTTTGCAAAAGGGAGCAATGAGAAAGAAAGATGGAGGGGTTTGGGCTGCTGTCCTACGGGTCGATGCTGCAGTCGAGGCCACAGCAGTGCTGTCTGATGGATCTAAGTCCCCGGGGACTCTACCCTCTTCTCCATCTCTCCATCCCCCTCTACCCCCACCCTAATGATTCATCCACCACCTCCAAACCCCCTGCGCCTTCACCATGATTCACACCCACTCCCCGAGCTAAATTATTGCTGCGGTCCCTTGGAGAGCTCCATCACTCTCCCTCCATCTTCGGTTATCATCAAACAAGTATATGAGCTGAGACCGGCGCCTGATTGCATTGAGGAGGCAAGCTCAGCAGTTTTTATGAGACGATGCGCGTTTGATCGCACACTCGAACTCACACACCGCTGGCTTTGATGGCACTTTTGCAGGAAGAGTTTTCCATCTTAAAATGCTTGAGTGTTTACAAGTGATGACGCAGAGTCGATTTAGTGGAGGGCAGCGTAATTCCACAGGCAGGACACTATAAATGTTGATTAGATGAATGTTGAGTGGAATATCTAATCACCAGGGGCCCATTGGTATTCTTTTCATACAAGTGTTATATCACGTGACCTTAGTGGTAGAAAGCATGAGGGCAACGACTCTAGTTCACATACTGCACCATCAGGAAACTTCACAAACAGAATGATGTGAAATGGGTCTTGATTATATGATCAATGGTCACAATATGTCAGGCAGGTTTAAGTCCCAGCTTGATTATAATTGTGGTAAACAATTAGGGATCATCGTAGGCCAAAGGTCTGTACTAGCACATTTCTGGGTCTGTGAGATTCCAGTAAATCACTAAGGATTCGTTGAACCATTTTATGAGCCCAGGTTTTAAGTGAATTGGATTCCCCTGTTACCCGTGATACGATAAAGAACACTCTTGCGCACTTGGAAGTAGTTCCAAAAAAAAAGTTACTGTATGTGGGTATCCAGATAAATGTTAACACTGTTTGTAGAAAGACACATTGCTGTCCACGATAGACGCATGGCACTAGGTATGTTGATATCTCAACAACTATTGGATGAATTGCTATGAAATCTGGAACACATATTTGTGTGTACCCCCCTCAAGATTAATTCAAATAACTTTGATGAGTACTTCACGTCTCATCAGGCCAAATTTTAATTTGTCCAAAATGATAATTTATGAAAACTACCATCAGCTTCAGCACATGTTAGCATGCCAATACAACAAACTAAGATGGTGAACAGTTTACCTGCTAAACATCATCTTAGCATTTTCATTATGAGCATGTCAGCATGCTGATGTTAGCATTTACAGTACCTTAAAGCAAGAGTGTGCCCAAGTACAGCCTCACAGAGCTGCTAGCATGGCTGTCGATTCATAGTCTTGTTTAGTAATTTCTCAATGCTGTGAGCGTCACAAACAAAATTGCATCACCTCCACTGTATTTTCCACTGTTTTGGGGTGGAGGCAAAAATCTCAGAGACAGATATCTTAAATCCAAGCAAACAAACCCCAAACTGTCTGCATGACTAGAGGTAAGTGAGAAAATATGCTTATTTGTAATTAGGGTGAACCAAGCCTTTAATGGATCCACACAGAAGCGCAGACCTCTGTCACCACACAGTCACACACCGATACAGAGGGGATGATCTGGCATGTACTGGCCCCATGATTAAAGTGTATTGCGCTCACCTGCCCAAGTCCAATCAAGGCCTGTGCTGATTGCAGCAGCTTGCTGGAGACAAGAGATGGGAAACTGGGGGGGATAGGGGCTCCATCACTGGTGAAGTGACACTGTGGTGGTGCCATGGCAGGGCTGCAGGAAGCTGCAGCCCCGGGGAGGCTCCAGCTCCGCTACCCTCTCCACTCCTCTCTGGCCAGACGGGGCGAATCAATCATCTCCAAAGATGTCAGCATCTGCCCAAGCAATTTCAGATTGGAATAAATGGCAGATGGGGATGTTGTTCCCTCTGTTTAATCAGTTCCACCAAATGTGGTTTTATCTCTTATAAAATGAAACCATCTGTAGCACGTAGGTGTAAGGATCAAGTGAGGGAGGACGGAGGGAGACGGTGACAGAGGGAGAGATGAGAGATGTGTTTGTGTGTGTGTGTGTGTGTTTGGTGTGTGTGCATGTGTGTGTGCACGTGTGCACGTGTGCGTGTGCGTGCGCGTGTGTGTTTTGGGTGTGCGTGGTGACGGAGGGCAGAGAGAGAGATGGAACACTGTGAAACAGAAGCAGAATAGTGGGAGTGAAATAAGAAAAAAAAGAAAAGCACTTATCCATTAAAAAGAGGGAAAATGTAATCTTACTGCGAGCTCACACCTCCACTCTAATCTCCTCTTTCTCCCTCACAGGAGTACCACCCAGGGGCCATCACCATTATATCTAGACCCATCTATTTCCTTCTCCGCCTCCAACCAGACACAGGGGCTGTAATTTGGTCCCTCTAGTCCCAGCCGAGGCAGCCTGATAAATCCCCTTGTTTTTAACCAGGGATGATAGTGTGTAAGTATTATAGCTCTCAAAGCTCTTGCTTTAGGGATCGTCTTGGTGACACTTTACTTTAGGATGGCCTTATTCCAATGTGCAGTAAGCTATGGAAAAGCATAAGCGGGGTACACAATAAAACTGTGTTTCACTGAAAATCCTGTGATTACATTAAGTTCATGTAAAAAGCAAGGCAGCAACAATGTAAAAACAAGCATCTACGTCGGCACACTTGCTCTTACAGTGTTGTTACACCCTCGTAAGCACATTATGCACAAGAGAGACTTCCATTAAGCGCAATAAAAGTAAAGTGTTACAAGGATTTTATATGAGGTGGAGAGGATGGGGGGAAGAGAGGGTGAGATGTTGTAGATAGCTGCGTCCCACTGTGTGTGTTCTTCACATGTTCTGCCTTAAAGCTGTCATTAATGAAAGTCTGACAGGGTTATTCACTTGAGACTTCAGCGAGACATTTTCACTTTTATATCATTCACATCCCCAAAGAGAAGCCTGCTTATCTGGAATGATTTCGCCCACAGAAATCCTCTTTGAATTGCATACATTTTAAAATGTTATGCTCAGATTAAACAGTGAAAAAATTAAATGCATAAACACAGATGACAAATTTGAGATGAAGAATTTGAAAATAAATATAAAAATCACACATCGAAGAAAAAAAAATTTTATTCCCAGAGTGTCGACTGGAAGGCAGTCGACTCTTTCTAGACTGCCAACATTAGGATTACACCCCTAGCCAACAACAAGTGATGGGCAAACTGTTCTTTGATCATTTTCTCAGCCAATCATTAAGCCTTATTTTTCCACTTGGCTAAAGACTTGTAAATCTTAATTGTTTTAGATTCGTGGCAATTATGATAATCAAAGTAAAACTGATAAATGCATACAATATGTCAGTAATATTACATACTATAATACTAGTGTTATATGAAAATAAATAAAAAAGATTTGTTGGGGGATATATCTCCCATCTCCCAACTTTCTGCCTTATACTAACTTAAGCTCTTAAGCTTGAATCCAAATTAATTTAAATATGGAATAGGGGAATATTAATGTGAATTTATGACATTTAATTCAATAATAACATACCATATTTTACCCAGTTTCAAATTGTGCCCATGTTGGTAATTATATTAAATAATCTAATTATGAGCAAAAAATGATTACAAATTAAAGGCAATGTCTGCTGTAATTAATCCCTTTATGTGAAGGGATGATTTCAGATTACTAAAAGTTTTCATATTTAATTTATTTGTCAGTTATCAGTTTATGTGAACTGTTGAACTAACCCATACAATTGGATTAAAACAAGACATAACATGTTTGTGAAATGTTTCTGCTTTAATCCTTCATAATCCTAAAGAAGTCTTAGGGACAAAATGTTTCCGAATGTTCTGTAGAAACACACATTTTTCTTCTATTTATATGTTCAAACATTTAGAATAGCTGTGTGTCATTTATTTTTGTGATATTTAAAAATGTCAGTAATGACAATAGTGGAAAATACTGCTGGTTGATCACAACAAATATAATACATTTTATATTTCTTGAGAGCCAACATATGAATAGTTTACTTTAATGCACTTGGTTGCCACTAGATTCCAGTACAGTACAGCAATCCAGCTCACATGAAACTGCAGTAAATATTGTTTAACACTTTCTGCCCAGCTTCCTATTATTAACTGGTGTGTTTGCTGAAGCTAAGGACCTTAAGTTGTTTCATACACACACAGCCTTTTCATTGATTACAGAGAAGGAAGCATAAAACTACACATCATAACAGAAGGGAGACATAAGTCACATATAGCATAGTATTTTGCTCAAAATGTAATACAATGTCTTAATATATACTATAAATAATATTGGTATAATGCTGTTTATTTTGTTATATACTGAAGTCCTGCATCTAATCTAACAGACTAATAAATAAACCCCTTTATTATTTCCAGACATGTAAAATATCTCCAGTAAATACTGGTGATCAGAGAATGCATAATTTCTCTGTATTTCTGTGTTGCCGTGGCAGAGAAAAGACCTGAAGTATTTGCTCCACATATGATTGAGGACATCCCCCCATAACAAAAGGGCTATAATTAAATTTTCTGCTCAGGAGGCTACCTACTGACCCTTCCTCCATTCTACAGAAAGCCTTTCCCTGTCGCGCACCCTAATGTGACGAGATGTATTGCGATACAAGCTGGGCTCACTATTTGTTCCAGAGGATGACTTCAGTCTCGTGTCGAGTGCTAAATGGACATGCTGAGAGCCCACTATATCTGGACAGAACAGTTCACATCCACTTTATTTTCCGGTCTAGCTTTATTAATTTTTAATAATAACACAGACCAAAATGGCTCCCTGTATTACAGAGACAAATAGACCCTCCACTACTAGCATTTTAAATTGATGTCAAGTGAAGCTCGGCCATTCCTCAAAGTATTTTTAACCTGTGATTCAACACAAAGCAATGCACAATGGATGCCCATGAGCAGGAAAGAGTAATGCACAGATGATTTCATGGGACAGCAATGAAAAAAATATCACACAGTGATTCAATGGCTCTCTCCTTTACTCTTTCTGTATTCTCTATTCTGTCACCAAGTGGGATAATAGTGCTTCAGAAATGATTTGTTAATTAGACTGTCTAGACGTTGCTCAACTGCCCTCAGTACAGCTGGCCAATTGGAGATTGTGACGCATAAGTGTATGTGACCATTAAAAGGATATCAGGCCAATCCCATGACAAGTGACAAATCAGATCCTGTTGTACTGGAGAGTAAAGAGGGGATATATGAGAGAGAGAGAAAGAGAAAGAGAGAGAGAGATAGAAAGAGAGAGAGAGAGAGAGACCAAGTGAGCTGCAACCAATAAACCGATAAACTATATTCAGCTCACAAGGCTGGGGTTATTGCTGTTGTAAAAAAGCATTTCCATTCCTCGTTTGTAGTACAGTGTCAGGATGGGTAACTGGACTATTTGACAGAACAGCGTGGTAATCAGTCATGTACTGATAACCCAAACCAACTGGTCCCAGAGTTAAAAGGACAGGAACTCAGTTTGTGTTCGTCAGTCTGCAAATAGAGCTTATTTGCTGCTGCTCGACATCCAGACGCATGACATGAATAATCACTTTGCAAAACCATCTTTGCTCGTCTTTTTTGTCGGCCATGTCCGTTAATCTATTTCTATCTTTGCGGGGCAAGGAACCAATTTGGGCTACGGCAGGCCTTGAGACAGTCAGGTAGGTAGGCAGGGAGGCAGGAGCTGAACAGAACGGAACAGCCAGCCATACATATGGATCAGGTCGACAGGCTGAGCATTAATGGCCTCCCTCTGGAATCTAAAACACCGGCACAGGCCAGAGAGGAGCTCCTCAGGGAAATCAGAATACCGGCAGCCATTCAGGTCAGCTTGTACGTGTTCGCTGCATGTTACAACTCCATTTTCTTCCCCCACCCACTCGCAGAGAGAGACAGAAAGCCTTCTCTGAGGTGATTTATACGCTTGTATTATGTATTGAGTGGAGAGAATTGTTGGCCGCTTTATGAAATACAATTGGGTTTCTATTGAGAGTGATACGTACAAGGGTGAAATATGGTTTGGGTGAAGGGATTGATTATGTGTGAAGATGAATTGCTGCTCTTGCTGTCGGAGTAGTGTTTTTACATTATGTTTGTGGTAGTACAGTATCTCTGCTTTAGAAACCGAAGTGGAAGAAGCCAGGCAGGTTGCACTTTGAGTAAGGGACTTTATTTTTTCCTTTTTCTGTTACTCAGTATTGCCAGCAATTTCTCCATCCCCTAAAAACAACCGTGTGATTGTAACTGCTCTCGGGGCATTTTTGAGCTACATCATAACACCACCTCATTACATTACAACTTCTGAAATGCTTGCATATCTTAGACTTATACTTTATATTGCAGAGTATAAGAAGGTGGGAATTTCCACTAAGATTGATGAATATTGGTTTCACTCAGTCTTTCTTACTAAAGATGCTTTTCAAACACCCTCAATTTTTCTTTTAGCGCTTAACTCTGCTATTCTGTACAGTCAGAGTGGACAGAAATTGAATCCATTTTGTAGCCCATCAAAACTAGTGGGTGTTTTGTGGAGAACAAAAGGCTTTATCTGCTCTAGTTAAAGAATGCAGACAATGTGAATGTCATAAGCATGACTTGTGACCTGCCTGAATTCCCTCCCACACACCCATCAAATCAATACTGCCTATGTCCTCACCACTCAAACACTGGTAAGCTAAGGCTTGTGACTCAGGCAAGACATACAGAAATGCTGTGTTATCCATCAGAGAGATGATTGTAACTATGATTGCATTGTTTCGGTGAGAAGAACTAGAATCCTTTGAATAAATGAGGTGATGTTTTACACAACAGAGAGCTCACAAGAACCAGAATCTTGTCTGGCATCAAGGACAATTACAAAGAACACATGACAGACTTTATGAGAAAAGCAAATTACCAGTTCAGACCTAGGCTTGTAAATATGTGTATACAAAAATCTTGATTTGGGCAAAGAAGCTCAAAGTGTTATTGCGTAGGTCTACAGACCAGAACAGAACAGGAATTGCTTTCTGGAAGTCTGGTTCATGTTTTTGAACAATGGAGAAACATGAATTCTGTGTCAAAGAAGATTCTCTGTGTGTGTGTATGTATGTGTGTGTGTGTGTGTGTGTGTGTGTGTGTGTGTGTGCGTGTGCGCGCGTGTGTGTGCGTGCGTGTGTGTGTGCTCAGACACACCCCTTCGACTCAACACATCATCATTGATGGACTCCAACCGGTCACCCCTTTTCTTCTCACTCTCCATCCAGCCATCCATTCCCATCAGCATGCCTCTTTGCTCTGTCTTTATTGCTGTCCACGGTGTGTGTATGTGTGTGTTTAGATGTGTGTGTCTGCTATAGATGAGGCAGGGATGGTTATGTCTTGACGCGGCAGCAGCAGCAGCAGCAGCAGTAGCGGCAGCCTGTGGAAACAAAGGCAGGGTGATTTATAGCCCCGTACTGAGAGCATAAATCACACCTGCAGCGCCGCGCCTTTAAACGCCCTGCGTCCTGACAGCATTTACCTTTTATAAATGATTGGGCTGAACCTCCCATGGAGCCTGAGACCACAAAGCTCACTCACTCCCCATCTAACTCTCCCTTTGTTTCCACCTCTCTTTCTCCCTCCCTCTGTCTCATTTCAATTTTCTCTTCCTATCTATCTCACACGTCATTCTGTCTCTTTCTCCCACATCTCGCTGCTTCTGCCTTCTCCGTCTCTGTCTAAATTCCGCCCTCTTCCTTCTTCTCCTCGCCATCCTCCTCCCTCCTATCTGTCCCCACCATGGCCTCCCTTTCTCCATTTGTGGGGCATGATGGGATGCTCCCAATGACGCCTCATTCTCTCTCACCCTCACCCAGTGTCTATGTCTGTAGGGGATACAGCTAAAGCTGCTTAAAAGGCAGGAGCACTGCCACCACATCCTCGGCCGTTAAGGAAATGAATGTGTCAGTCTCGGCCCTATCTGCCTTCTTCATGAACACTTTTGTGTGTGGCAAATACATAAGGGGGGAGGTGCTGTGGGATAAATGGCATACACACACACACATAATGCCACACCTGTGTATCATGGAGGGACTGTGGGGCTGGGAATACACAGCCCCAGCTGCAGGAGTGTGGCTACAGATAAAGGTGACGTCTTGAGGCCATTACTTATCCAGCACAGCGGCAAAGGTTTGCAGATATTATACCTGCTGTCTCCACATAATAGCTCTGGGTTGGAAGCCACACACACACACATTTGGATACACACACGACAGGGTGCATATACACAAGCAAACAAAACAAGCACAAACAACATGGTACACTGACAGGCCCACACAAATTCAAGCACGCAAATTTATACACATCTCCTCGCTGCTAAATCACAAACACACACACGGGCGCACAGACACACTCTGTGCGATACCTCGCCTCACTGAGTTAAAACAGATGAAAGAGCTGGTAAATGAAATCTGACTCAACAGTTTAAAATGCAGCACTGCAGCTCTGCGAGCATCAGTAGAACAAAACGACAATATTTCTCAAAGCTGCCACAGTAACAACCAGCAGGAGCATCCAAATAAGGGTTTGTTTTAAGATCTCGCTTTTCTCAGAGACACTGCGAGTAGCCTGGTACGGTGTGAGAAGGAATGTTTTCTGTGCGACTTGAAAATTGATTCGAGTGTAAAACATTCAGTATAATTTTCCCTGTTTTAGAATAGTGGTAGTAACATTAGGTGGTCATTATCAAAGTCGCAGCATTGTAAAAAAAATAGTGGGGCAACATGTGAAGTGTCTTCAATAGCCTGCTAGACAAATTTAGTTTGCAACAGTTGCAGATTGGGGAAAAAATATCCAAAGCACACTTTCTACAAATTAATAAAGTAACACATGAAACACGTGGATAGCGACACATTCACCAAAATACTTGCTGCTGTTTCAACACACGAGAAGTCTATTCATCCTGCATATAATTTAACTACTAGTATTAGTTCTAAGCTCCTGCATAGCTGCAAAGATTTTCACTGTTAATGGAAAAATCCATCAATTCCTTACAGTGGGAAAGTTGACTAAATTATATGAATCGTCCTTTTCTTTCCTATCAGATTTCCTGCAAATAATCTGAAAATTATCTTCTGAAAAAAACAGATATTATTTTAACTGGGATTAACATTTTTTAAAACGCACATTCTACAACTCTAAGTGGAAATTAAATCAACAACTACTTCAACCTTGAGCAGAAACCACCTCATCATGTCGCTGCTAAAAAATGCACAGTGGATTCATACCATCCATGCATTAGCGCTTCATTTAGTCCCAATTCCATCTGTTAAATCCTTACACACTTGATCTTCTCCCTCTAGCGCTGGGTTCTCATACAGTTCCAACTTTTCATGGCAGCGAATAAAAAAGAGAGACCCGGACAGACAAGATGAATCGAAACCCAGCCAGTCATTTCAGCTCCAGTTTGAATGTGACAGTTGTTCTTTGTATTTGCGTTGGACGGTCTACAGTGGAAACGAGAGATGCCCTGCAAATGCGAGCTATTCCGCTGCCAGGATGCCGGTTGTTCTACTGTAACTGAGCAGGAGCCTGTGTGTGTGCAGGAAATAAATAACGGCACCCTCGCAGCGAATAAAGCTTTGCAGACATCCTCAAGGTCTAAAGAGATTTTTTTTTTAATTTGTAACAGAGAATTTTAGTATATGTGTATTGAAAGAGACTGTAAATGGCAATGCTTTATGAATTAACAAGAACATGTTTAGGGCTTTATGTTGTTGGCAGAAAGAGCTGTTTTTCGGCTGTTATGTATACTGTTATGATGTTGATCAACAGGGAGAGACGAACGACTGCGGCTCGTCATGGAAGTCAGCAGAAGACTGACAGTTGTGACTTTTTTTTTCCTTTGTGGAACATATGAACCAAAATGACTCACTCAGTAAATGAGACTAATAATTACGTTCAGTAACAAAGAGGAAAAACAAACTCAGACGTTCCTTTCCTCTGAGAACAAGCCAAAGCCTCCGCAGAGGCTAAGAGGCTAATGTTTGGCTGCCATTAGCATGCCTTCTGTTAGTCTTGCAGAGAGGCCTTGCATGTAGGAGACATGACCTCCATGTTGAAAACTACACCTCGACACGGAGCAGGGCGTCTACTCCCCTGAACCTAAACTTGCTCTGTCTGAGGTAAGGGATCACAAGAAGTGATGGTTCACCGTATTACCAAGCTGGATGCACACCCCACCTCCACTGTTTTGTGCCCTGGGTTAATTGGTCTGATTGTTGCCCTAGGCTATGATGGATTCTGTGGGGCATTTCAAACCTTGCAGACGCTAGGGCATATAAAGCATTCAGATGGTATTAATTAACTATTCATAGGAGTCTAGCCCCTGCCTGAGGTATGTGTTTACCTCATCTTCACCACCACCCAGAAATATTTCCTTTTATAGTTACTAAAGGCTACACCTCTCCACCTATATGAGTAAAGGTTCAACTATTTCAACTATGCAGTCAAATTAATGTCAATCTTGCCAAGTCTGGATCAAACATTTACACAAATGATGTTTTTTTGGCTATGCAAAAAGAAAATACGTTCAGATCTGTCAGAATGAAAGCTTGACAATTTCACTTTGCCAAAGCCTCATAAAACTATAAAAGTGGGCAGCGCAAAATGTGAGGAAATGCTGAACGTCGCTTAAAAGGTATGAAAATATAACCCTTTGATGGCCGAATCTGATGCTGAGTAAAGGCACCAGCTATCATTTAATGAGATGGTTTGCCTTGAGATTAGAAGTAGAACTTTTAAAGTTAAGCACTGTTTGACCTGTGGCAGCTTGCTGATTGGGTGGAAATACCTCCTCCATCAAGGAGTGACTCTTCTTAAATCACTTTTTTCTAAGGTGTTCCTGGATTCCTATCAGGCAGCAGACACACTTGCATGACTTTGCCAAGATTGTCGGGCAATAACTAAGGTGAAGCTGCCCTAACAAAAAACTATCATTAACCACCGATGGAATACTATGCTACAAGGCTGAATCACATCAGCATCTAAGGACCAATGAACTCTTTGCCGTGCCATGCAGTGCTGATTTTTAGGGCATGGTAACAGCAAAGTGTGCCCTTAAATGTCATGTCATCTTAACCTCAACTTGTGCCATGTCAGGCAGAGATATCACAGCTCCAAGACTCTCCTCAACCCAGCAAAACTCATAATCAGCAGGAGAAAAGTAAAGAATTAGTCGAGGAAAATGATTGTAACCAAACCTTTCAATTAGCCTGAACTCACGGCTATTTATGCAATCATATCCACTCTAACGCACACAGCACCACTGCAATAGCACAATATTTGTTGGATAACATTGGCTGTTTACAATAAGTTTAGACTCTCCTCCTCCTCTTCCTCTCAAACTGCACCTGCTGAAGTCTCCAGTCCTCCGCTATAGCTCGTATACATTATGTGGCTCAACATCACAGGTAAAGAAATAAATAAATAAATATAAACACTGGCACTGGAACACATTTTCTTCCTCCCTCCCTCCCTCCCTCCCTCTCTCCCATCCCTCCTCTCCCCTACACTGAGAAGTAATGAGGGGCTACCTGTAATTACAAGCAGCTGCTGTCTTCCCTGACGAACGCTAATTGCCAATAATGATTTTGGAGAGCTGTAAAAATTTGCCGGCTGACGCTCTCTCTCTCTCTCTCTCTCTCTCTCTCTCTCCGGTTTGTAGAGAAGGAGAGAGAGAGAGAGAGAGAGAGAGAGAGAGAGAGAGAGAGAGAGAGAGAGAGAGAGAGAGAGAGAGAGAGAGGACTTGGTGGGTTTATGCTCTCCCTGCCTGTGACACAGTCAGGAGTGCAGTTAGCTAATTTCTGTTGCTGACATATCAGAACCCTCAGTCGCCTGTTTGCCATCTCTCTCCCTCTCTTTCTTTCTCACCTGTTTGCCATCTCCTTCACGGGCTGATAACAGCTTTATTAGAGCTATAATGTGCAGGTGGAAGTTTAAAGGTCCCGTATGAGCACAGCAAGGAACAGAGGGGAGTGTAGATGGGAAGGCTTGGGTGAACGGGTGAGGTGCCTAATAAGGCACATGCATAATTAAAAGACAACGATGCCACTAATTAATGAATGCTTGTGTTTGGCTGCGTGTTGTAATGGAGACAGCGTCAGCGTGTGAGAGTCTGTCTGAGAGAAATTGAATTAGCCCTAAAATAAGGGAGAGGAAGTGTGGCAGAGGTAGAAGACTGATGCATCCAGCATAATGTGAGCTGGTGTTACAACTCTTCTATTGATAACAACTCTTTACTTTGCTTATACTCTAAGTATATTCTGAGTAAATCAGAAGACATGGAAGCATAAAAGCCTGCAAATGTGTCTGATAGCGTTTGAAATTAGGGTGAAGTGTCTGACTCTTTATGGTTGAATGTTCAATTGATTTGCCAAATCTCCCTGACGCATTCAGCCGTGATTGTGGAGCACGGTGTCATTAAGACTCAGACTTCGCAACATTGATTGTCTCATTTCTAGCCATCTCTATCTTTCTTCAAGCCACTGACACTGAAAATAGGAGGCTCTCATTTTGAAACAGAAAGGAGAAAATGGTGCCGTCCAAGCCTTTCATTTTTATCTGCTCCAGTATTGAGCGTCTTCTTGTTACAAAGATAACGGTTAAATAACAGAGTGAACAAACACGTTGATAGGGCTGCATCATCGCATAAAGTCCACACATGAAAGAGTTTGCCGGTCACTTTTACAGCAGACAAACTCGCCCACCTCTGAGCTGTTATCAATGACATTATAAAGCTAACAAAAAGAAATCCAGTTCCCACAATTCATGAAACTCAGAGTAATGATCACACAATATGCAATTAGTGAACCGCCTTAAACTCGCAAAACTATTATTACCATTTTGTTTTTGAGAGGATAAAAGGACTATAGCACTAAACTATTATGAGAATTTATATACAATAGATAATGATCCTATATTCAAATATTTTGACAAAAAAATAATTGTTTGTAATTTTTAAGTAATATTCTCTGGTTCCAACTTCTTATTAAAAGGATATGCTGCTTTTCTATTTTATTTATGAAATGAATAACTGTGTTATTTTTTTTATATTGTTAATCATAGCAATTTAATAGTGTCACCTTGGACTGAGGTCCAGATCAACCAATAATAACAATAATCATTCCTTGCAGCATTAACTATAAACTAACTTTTCTGTCATGACACAAGTAAATCCTAATTATATTCAAAAAGAGTGGTTTTGGAGAGTTTCTTTAATTACAGTTTTCCAATTAAAAATATTAATTAAGATGCAACTGACAACACACATCGTAGTTTAGAAAAGGAGTTTTTTAAAAAGGTTTTCATTCAAACTCTTAACCTGTCAAAATAAATAAAAGAAAGAAATATAAAGGCTGAGTATAGGAGAACAGGTTAGCCTTGATAATAATATACTGCATCTCATCAAATCATAATGATACTTGAAACTGAATGTCAGAATTACCTGTAAAATCCAATAAGAGATGAGTTTGTCCAGTCTAAAATAATTCATTTTCAGATAAGACCTTGTTTTTTGAAAAATCTGCTAATTCTTTCCACCAACTCCCTACAAAACAAATGGGAAGTAGTTGTATTGACCGTACTGATTCCCACCACCAGGCTTGAGATTCATTTTACAGAACTCAAAACCTTGTTATGCTGAAATTGTTCTAGAATGAGATACATTTTGTAATTGTTTTGTATTAATAAGACTTGCAAACATGGATTATGTAAATGTTTAATTTATTTGAAAAAAGCTAAATAGAAGAGATTTTCACTAGAAATTACAAGATGTGGATGTTCTCTGTGAATCAAACATGATTTAGTATTTATTTTACGTGTGGGCTGAATTGAAAATGAAAGGGGCTGCCTCCTAAATCACTTTTTAAACCCCATTTTTACACACTGGCTTTTATGTAATGTCGTCGCTTTACTGCTTTATTTTATTATTGAGATTATTATCGTATTTTACTAAATTATTTATTTTATTTATTAGTTTATTTTTATCGTATCAATTGTTTTTATTGTTTCATCTATTGTACTGTTTTACCAGGGTTTAACTCTTAGTTTGTCTTGCTTCGTTGGGCCTCACTGTTGTGAGTTATTATTCTGTTCACAAACCTAATAACTAATAGCTCATCTCTGACATATATTTATTCACGCTTCGCTTTGATCAAGAACTGCTGGTTTTTATGGACATCTGTGGTTGTATAAGAGACCTTTGAACACCCTGAACTGTGGGAACCTCTTGCAATAAAAAGGTGCTTAAACACTATCTTATCTCAGCTACCTTGAATAGTTTACATGTTTATTGTTGAGCAGTCATTGCTCTGTAATTATTATACGACTTTGAGTTTCTTCTCTGTGGGAATATTTCCATGGGATGGACTCAAATTGATGCCATAATAAAAATCCAGGGAGAGATTTTTATGTAATTTCAAATGCAGAAAAGAATATTACTTTGAGCTTTTGGGATGCAATAAAACAATATGATATCACACTGTTTGATTGTCTCATTGTTTCCTTTGTTACGTTGCATAATACCCAGCGGCTGCAACCAACTTCTTATCTCCTTATTCTCTTTCTTTAATAGGTGGGCAGCCTGAAAAAGCTGCTTCTAATGAATTCATTGTTTGGAGAGCTCAGGCACGTTCTCTTCTTTGAATCCGCTGATGTCATGACAGTTCAGAATATATATATTTCCAACATGTGGTAAAAGGCACTATCAAATTACATTTTTGGAATTAGTGTCCTTTTGCACGCCATTACATACATTTTCAGATTGCAAATTGCTTTCACCCTCCCAGACTGTGACTCACATTCTGCATAGAGAAAGTTGATTTAACAAAATAACAAGTGTGTTGGAATTGCTGAAAAACACGTAAATACATTAAAATGACTAAATTTGAAACATTCAAAGCGAAATGCCTCATATCATACTGTGTGTGGACTTCATCCATCTGTGTAAACCGGTGCAAAACTCTTAACAAGCTGAGCCAGTTTAGGCATATTCCCCGTAGCCAGCTACTTTGGATTTGAATATGGTGCCTGATATTTGGTATGTAATAAGTGGCCTGCAGCCTTTCCCTCTCAGTGAGCAGTAAGGGCCCGTCTTCCTGATAATACCATGCATGGATAACTGAGTGAGACGCCATCAGATACTGAAAGCAGCGGGCTTAAGGGAAATGAAATTTATTTGGAGGCAAGAGAGTGAGGGCGGCAAGGAAAACGGCGAGGATAATTGAAACGGGGAGCGTTCAGTTGGGGAGAGAAATTGAGATGTTGTCACCAAGTCCTCCTTATCGTCATCAGGGCCACTGTGCAAAAGCAATTAAAGAGTCAAAAAGAATATCTAGAGTTATGCAGAATCCAAGAGAGCAGAACGCAAGTCAACAAGGTGCCCTGTGCACAAAAACACACACACACATCCTAAAGAAGTAGAGGATTGGAATAACAGATTATAGTTATTTGTTTTTTCTGATATGTTTCAGTCCTCAAATTTGAAATGACAAAGTAAGGAAGAGCTTATTGCAGGCCTGTTGAAGTCAGACTGAAATGAGGTTTTGATGATTATTATTCTCGTCCACAGCACGGCCATGTCTGAAACACGTGTCTGCAATATTTTAAAACACTACACGTTTTTTTGCAAGTTTCCATGACTGATATCCTTGTGTGCACAACCCACAATGTGATTTCACTTTCACAGTTAAAAATAACAATTGGCTGAATTGAAATATACCACATTGTGTACAATGATGGCATAAGTCGATGCCAAGTTGCTCTCACTGTGGTACCATATGAGAGACTGCAGGTGCAATTTTTTTTTCTTTTTTTCTCTCTTTTGTTTTGGACAGAAATTATGGTATAGAAAAAATGGAGCTAACAACAAAAATCCCATCCATATCAGATTTCACCTTTTAAGGTAATGTCGGTCCAGTTACAGTGATAGCTCTGAGACACTGTCAGAAGTAGAGGTAATTTCATGATTCACCATGGTTAAATAAATGATGAAAAAAAATGCAAATGCCCCAACAAGTACAGAGAATAGTCAGTGCTTTTTTGCACAGTAACAAAGGGAAGCAATGATGAGGGCTTTACAATCTCACATATTCCCATGTCTGATTTTCATAGATGTTCTGGCATACCTCAATAAGCTAAATCTTGTCATTTCCTTTCTCTAAATTGAATTTCTAAGGGGATTTAAATGGGCCAACTATGAATGATGCCATGGGCGAGAATACTCAAATTACCAACAATGTGGAGAAAAATGGGTCTGAAAGCAGACAAGAGGCACCAGGGGGTTTGAAGATGTGGGTAGACTGATGCACTTTCACAGACAATTTATCAAAAGCCTCTTCTTCTCCCTCTCCACGTAAGCCGGCCACTTCTTTCTCCTTCGCACTAGTTAAAACAACCTGTCTGATGATCCCTTCCTGTTACAGACAAAACCATCTTTCTTTTAGTCCAAAGATTTTTAACTTCAACTAAAAGAGACGGAGAGAAGAGATAATGCTGCACTGCTGAGAAATTAAAAAGCCAAAAAATAAAAGAGAGGGAGAGTAAAAAAAAAAAAAAAAAAAAAACGGCAGGATAACAAAGAGAGAACTGGAACGGGTAGCGACAGACAGAGAGAGAACAAGAACAAGGGAGCGGGTGAGAGGAGAAGAGCAGAGTGGTGGTGGCTCGGTGGGGGGGCCCATAGTAATGAACAGGTGGTGGGGGGAAGAGAAGGTTAAGCCTGTTTCTGTGGGTGTCGCTGGAACCCACCCCGTGCTGTGTGGACAGATGTGTGGACGGGCCGCTAGCTAGCTCTCCCTGTCTCTCTCTCCCCTCCTGCCTGGCCGGTGATGCCAAAGCCCACTAGCCTGTGCTCAAAAACTCACTCATTTATCCGCCTTTGTTCTTTGTTATTTTTGGACTCGGACGCGACAACGAAAAATTGCCTCTCTCCAAGGAGAATCACGTTCCTGTCTCCCCGTCTCGTTAGCTTCTGTCCGTGTACGGCACACAGTAATGTGACATTTGGGAACGCTGTGATGTTTGGTTTTGTTGTTTCGATGCGTCTTTGGATCTTGTCTGCCTGTGGCATATAGAAAGAAAGATTAGGAGTGTTAGTTGCTTCTGTTTGAAAAGCCAGGTGGCTAAGGGAGCCCCAGACAGGTACTATTCTAATGAACACACATGCTTATACTGTTGTTGCTTCAGGCCTGTTGACAACCAGAGAGGAACAGGATGTTGTCACTCAGAACTTCCACTGGGTGTGTGTATGTTGCTCACGAGTGAGTCGTTTGACTGAGGGCTGTATGTGACAGGTGTTTCCTTGTTTGTCTATCAGACTGGTTTTACACCGTCATGCTCAAAGGCAATGATTTATAATTAATCAATGAGGGACCCAGTGAAGAGAGTGGAACTTCAAACTCTCAAGATAATCTAAGTAATCAAACTGTCATTTTCAGTCTGAAGGCAGTCTCTGTTTTAGAATGGAAAAAAAGTAAGAAGAATTACAGAAAGGATGTGTGTGTGTTTGTGTGTGCCTTTCTAGGTAGAAATCACCTGTGTTGGCACAGCAGAGTCTGTATTTTGTCAGTGCATAGAGATCTGGTCTGCACCTGTTATCAGACACACACACACACACACACACACACCAGATGAAAATCAGTTGACAGCATGGCCAGCTTCATCAGATGTGCCCACTCCTGTTCCGTTCATTAACGTCCAACCGAAGGCGGCTGGCCTGGGGCCTACTGCGAGTCCCACTCGGCTAAACAGCACCCCCACAAACCAAACACAGAGAGAAAGACAGAGAGAGAGACAAACATGCGAGCGCAGAGAAAGACATTCAAACAAAGTAAAGCAAAAAAAAATCTAAAAACTTTATTGTTTATTAGAATATGTGAATGCAGCTGGCAAAACAAGAGCGTGATAGCAAGATGCATGCAGATACACCAAAACTAGCGTTTGCCGAAGATTGGCGAGCACATACATAGCCTTGGTTTGGAGGTCAGCTGGGAATTTTGGATTGGCGTTGCCTGTGTGACGCCCACGCGCTCTGCCCGTTCTCCCTGGGATGCCAGCGCCACCTGCTTACATTGTGGATGGCAGCTTTGGTGCCCAGCAGGAGGGCTGGATGGACGGACTCACAGACAACATGTTTCAGCTAGTTTGTTTGGAAACCTGCGGCCGCCCAGCCAGAGAGAGGAAAACTTTGGGAGAGAGGGGTGAGGGAAACAGAAACAGAGAGAAGGATTTTGAAGAGTCTGCCACATCTTCGCTCGGTCTCACTGTCTGACTGTTAATACGTGAGACAAACAGTGACCTGGAATGATTGGCAAGTCAGATAAAGTGCTGAGATTTTCCATGGCTTATTTTATCAGGCATGTGGGGATGACGGGTGGCATTTAGCCATTTTTGACACGCAGGTTTATCACATACGTATTCATATACGCCCAGAAATATCTCAAACAAACATTATCACACCATATATAGTAAAAACCCCTGACTGCTTTGGCCAATATACACACTAACAGCTCAAAAAGAAATAGGTGCATGGTTTCCCAAAAGCCTCCCACTGAACATGAACTCATTCTCCATCTTCAGCATACAGAGTCAGCACCCTGGCATGACTCATAACAAGTGATACAACCCAGGGAGAAATAAACATGACATAATCATCGGCGGCATATCATCTGCCTACTTCTACCTTCTGAGATGAGTGAGCAAAGAGGGGGCAGGGATGGTAAAAAACAATTTACACATTGTACGCCCTATTTCTATGAGTTATTGGAAAACTATTTGAGAGCAGCAGTGTGTGTGTGTGTGTTTTTTTTTTTTTTTTGAGCTAAGGGTGAAGAAGCTGTGGGCAAGAGTAAGCGAGAGAAGAGAGTGAAGGGACTAGAGGGGAAACCACCTGCGGAGGAGAGGAGAGCGCTGGGGCCGGAGAAGATGAAAGAGCGAGTTTTTGATAACTTCCTTCAAGCCCCTCCAAAAGGTAAAAGTATCCCGGAAGACGCACACAACCACACACTCGCTATATCTAGAGGTAAGTATCCGGTGTCAGAGGAGTTTCTGAGAAGGCACTCTACATCTGTCTCTTTTTTTTCTTTCTTTTTTTTTTTTTTTACTCCACTTCACTCTTCTCTTAGAACAGGACGAGATGTTTCTTTTGTTCTCAAAACAACTCCCAGACAGGAAGCCAGGGCACGAGATGAAGATAAACTAGTTTCCTTCTTCAAAAAAGAAAGCCGCTTTCTGAGATGTCTACGGTTTTAGCGCTCCTACGCAATGTCACAGCAGCCCTCGGCAATATATTTTAGGACTCGAGAAGGAGGACGTTGTTGATGAACTGGCAGGCAATGCTAACAAATAAAATGCTTTTCAATCCGAGGCTTGACCTTCTCGGTCATGTACTTCATTTATCTCTTCTCCAGTGTAGTATCAGTACTGGTCATTACTAAGGGAATCATCAGAACATTTTAATTAAGGCCTGAAAAGAGAAGAGAAGAGAAGAGGTACTACAGAATGCCCTTCGAAGTACAAACGCACACTTGATATTTATGCACAGCCACGACAGGCCTAATCAATCATTAATATTCAACTGGTTATACCATCCTCAAACTCATTGCATGTAGACACACACACATTCACACAGAGCAGAAAGGTCAAAACACTCTGTCATCTGTTCTGTGGGCCTCAATTAAATATGGAAGGTAATACTTTAGAATCTCTCTTGCAAGTCTCTCAAATTGTATATGTACACGATTTGCATGAATGTGTAGGAGTCATATACTGTATACATGCATTATGAATAAATTATCAATAAAAGTAATAGATCAAATGAAAATACAGGACACTTGCATACATGTATGCAAAAATATTGTGCATTCATTTTAGGAAATCCGTTTCTCTAATATATTTATATTTTGAGCAGAAAAGTAAAAGAAAAAAGTTTGTAAGTTTGTCATGAATAGAACTTATATCTCTGTATCGAGATTACAAATTTAGCACCACTATACTCTTTCCTGCTTTACTGACATTACTATAATTTAGTACAGTAAAGCCAAAGCAGGTTGTCCAGGTTCACAATGTAAACAAAGTATAATAATTTAATCTAAGAGAAAAAAGACTGTTGTTTAATTTGATGTCATTCATACAATTCACAGTGCAAATGCACAACAGAATTAAATAATGTTGCATTCTGTGTAGTAAAAAAAGTGCTAACAAGATTAAGAGTAAAAGTTATTATGTAAACATGGATCGGATGAAATTGTAGGATTTCACGTCACAGTATAGTTGCTCATCCAAGGTGAAATATTTGTTACCGATTTCTCATTACTGTTGGGAGCCAGTCATCAAAGGTTGTCCTTCATTCATCACTCACACATTACTACGTAGTAGTTTAGAAAGGAAGAAAACAAATGGTTGTAAACAAATAATTACAATCAGGAATCCGGAAATAGATATAGATAGATATAGATATTATATATTTTTGTAATTATTTGTTTACAACCATTTGTTTTCTTCCTTTCGAATATACTACTATGTATATCGTTTGAAAATGTTTATATATAACGGCAATGTGAGAACATCATTTCTCTCTTTCTAGTCTTCCTCTCTCTCACTCATATCTTGTTAACTTGCTGCCAAAGCCAAATGTTTGTGGTTTCAATCTGTAATGAATCCAAGCTGCTGTCAACACTCTCTTGGTGCAGTTTTAACTTTCTGATCTTCCCCTTCCGTCCCCAAGGCACAAAGTCAACTCGTGAGAAATAAAATAAAGGAGAAAAAAAGAATAAATTAATTGAGAGAGAGAGTGAGAGTGGTCACATCACACAACACTGCAGGAAGTCTTCCTCCAGTCAATCATAACCGTCGGCCTACTCAGCTTCCTGCGCAGCAAATCTCATTTGCTGCCTCTGCTCCCTCGCTGGTGCGACTATAAAGGGGGATGTGGGGATAATGTGCATTATTACTTTTATCCAACGTAAGTGAGGCAGGCCAATAATTGCGCAATGTTGGAGTTTTATTGTTCCCAGCTGCTGTGATCATTACTAAACGTCATAGAGATGCAACATTTCCTGTCAACTTAACGACAGTAATCACTTCCCTCTCCCTGTGCTCCCTCTCCGCTCACTCCACTGAATACTCCGCCACCCAGCCCAGCCCTGCGAGGTGCGGAGATGAGGCTTCTTCATCATCTTTATTGGATTCCTCCTCCAAACCAAATCATGGTAAACACGCACTGCATCATTTTCCCATATTTTCTCATATAGACTGACTGCCTGACTGCAGCTGCTGGAATTATTGGCTAATAATAAACTTCTCCGTCCGTTCTTAGAAATGTTCCTGAGTGAGTTACTGAACCCACTGCACTCCGGTGCTTACTTTCAACGCAAAACCCCCAAAAATCTGTCACGATCAATGTCGAGGAGCTTTGTAACAGGCGGCCTCTCCCTCGCTTTCTTTTCCCGCTCCCTGTGCGTCTGTCTGGCAGGTGAATGCCCTGCAGACAGCACACCAACAGGCTGACTTTATTTTCTGAAGGTGTTTCTGGGTTGGCGGAAGCTTCACAGGTATCACAGGTTGAAGTGAGAGAAAAAGATCTGAGGGAGACGGTGAGGTTGCGGTAAGTGCCACGTGAGGTCGCACAATGAACTGTTTCGATGAAAATTGGCGAGGTTTTTTACCATTAGGGAATGACTTCGTCTTAGGTGAGCTGCTGAGATAGTTTCCCTGTGGGTTGAACAGACCTTTTTTTTTTTGTCTGTTTGGTGCGATACAAAAATTGAGAAGGCTTTCTGTTCAGTGTTGTTGGCAGTAATATTGTGAGCTGTTTGATTTTACAGAACATTATTACAGAAAACTACTGTGTGTCCTAATGCTATTTCAAAGCTATTATGAAGCAAACATCTTCTGAATTATGTTGTATTTTAATAGAAATATTGTGGGGTCTTTTTCAATGCGTGCTACTGCCACTGACTAGAATAAATTGCTCATCCCACCTCAGGCCCACTCATGCAGGTCACGTCAGGTGTATCCAGAAGCATCCGAAAATCTACATGTATGACTCCCACCTACTAATTTCTGCCAATCTGGTGCCATCTCTCTTGCATCTGTGCTGCTGCAGATCTGTTATCAGCACGGTGCATCGTACCATACATTGGAAACAACGGCGGGCCACACAGATGTCATCTCCGAAGGTGAACACATACTCACTCACTCATCACATGTAAACATCGTCACTCTTTCACTCAGACAAATACACACGCGCATATCTCGTTTTTGCCTTATGGTACAGAAGGGCTCGCTTCCTCACACAAACAAACACTCCTCTGCAATCCCGCCTCCCCGTCAGCTCGGTGTGTGTGTTCCTTCTAAACTTTGCCTGGCTTTTGATCTGAGCCACGGATGGTACTCCTGCCTGCTGCCCTGCTCCCAACACCCACATATGGGGTGTAAAGAGAATTATTCATTGTTTTCACCACACAACAAAAGTGTTTGAGCTCAAAGAGCAGCTGCCTTCACATAGTTAATTTAACATTGCTGGGGCAGCAAGCCGCACTGATGATCTCCTGTTCATTTGCCATTTCATGATAGTGGCGCGCTTATTAAAAATAGATGGTGGTGAAATTAGCCAAAAGCATGTGAATTAAGATCAAAAGGCAGCTGTGGCATGTGGCCGTAAACGAAAGAATCCAAACAATCCACGCGGTCACCAATTGAATTGAATATGGGAACAGAGACAGAATTAGTTTGCATTCATAAAAGAGACATTCTTCGTTTTGAAACAGCTCAACTCTGAGAAACAATTACTCACCAGGTTGTTTCTTTTAATATCTTTTATCTTAATTTTTCCATTTGTCAAATACCTTTTCAACATTTACTAGAAAGGAACTGATTTGGAAAACTTTTTGAAACTAGTTTGATGATTGATTAATCGTTTCAGTCAGTTAAATTAAATGCCTAACCATTATGCATTCCATCTTAAAATGTCAAGATATGTTCCTTTTTTTGTTTTACATCATTGTAAATTTAATATTTTTTGACAAAAACAATCTGAATGTCACTTTGGGCTGTGGAAAGCTGTGATTGATAGTTTTCACTATTTTGGGGCTTTTTATAGACATATTGGTGGACTTTCGTTTAGCTTAACATGTAAAAATTGTCTTTGTGTGTAAACTGTAAACCACAATTTAACAAATATGGAGAATAAGGTTTCCAACAAATAAATGAATACATGGATTTAAATGGTTTTAGCTGTTCAGTTCTTTCAATGAAATCCCTCTGAATATCAATAATGGCTGACACACTCTGCCCATTCGTGTAACAACAACATAATTTCCTGGGTCCATCTTAAAAACTCATATAAATAAGTGGCTACTAGCTGCATTTACTGTCTCTGTGTTTTAACCTTAATCAGCACATAATTACATAATGGAAATTATAATTAAAAAAAAAAAATGTCATAATATTACTGGACCAATAAAATAAAGCATTACCAAATACAACATGCAACATTTCTGCACCAGGTAAAAAGACAGCGGACTCCGTCTCTCTTCTCCAGGGTAAAAGGGACATAATGCTAATTGAGACAGGACAGACCATAGCTGCTCCTATGCTCATCACTGCAGTTCACTGCTGAGGAGAGGAGAGGCAACTGAAAGGCTGTGCCAGATCTCCTCATGCACCACTGATTGCAACTACTTGGCCTGATTTTGGACTGGACTAGCCCTCCACTATTGTGTCCCAACTCACCGCCCAGTGCCCAGTGCCTGCCGCCACTAGCCCATTACTCGCTGCCCGGTGCCCAGCGGTGGGTTGACCCGGAGTCCCACAGGCTTTCACCCAGCACAGAGGAAAGCTTTGTGCCAACAGTTAAAGATGTGCAGTGGTGTGCACCATCAGCTGCGAGAAGTGATCACCAACTTCGCGATAACGGTAACACACAAAGTATAGGGAGCCAGTAGTGATTGGCAATCTGGTTTCCCAACATTGAGGGGAAAACGAACCTGTTTCCTGACATTAAACATGCCTTGTGCTAAACGAGGAGTCACAGGATTTGAAATGAAAAATCATATCCTAAAACAGGTTTGCCGTAATTTTGTCACATTGTCAAAATAAAAAACACTTTTCAATAGATAATTGTGCATACTGTCAGCTGGAACAGCAACCCAGCCGTGACTTTAGTCCATCACAGAGAGTCAGTCAGTTACTCAAGCTGTCAGAAAGTTTGCTGGTACACAATCCCAGCGAGGCAGCATCTTGTAACTTCACGTCTTATTCTGTTCTTGTGCCAAGCTCCTTCCCGAGCCAAACTAGGAAATGAGACTCTCTCTGAACCTGGTAGACTGAACAGAATGTGAGAATTGACAGGTATGGCAGCGTCTGCCAAACTGTGAGGCTTCCTGCCTCTGCCATCCCATCGCACTCAGGATCAATCTCCATGACTCACTGAGCTCATATCCACATGCCGTTTCCTATCAGCCGGGAAGTTAATGTACAGGTTAATTATCCAGGCTACTCTGTTTGGAGAAAACAGAATCCGAGCCAAGAGTGGTTTGTTAGGCCAGCATTGTTGTTGTCATGCGTGATATTCTCAACTTACCACTCCTCTCAGCTCGTGATAAATCAGTCAATAAAGAAATGCCAGGAAGCAAGTATCATTTGCAAGGCTGGTGACTTGATGGCCTGGACAAATGAAGGCAGATGTTGTAAAATCACTCAGCTGCTGCTTATAAGTCTACAGTAAACACCAACAAACCAGCAGCCAAATATTGCTTGTGTAGAGAATGTAATTTGTCATCTTCATCATAAAGAAGCCACTACACTCAAAGACTCCTGAGAAATTACCATTTCATGATTCACAAATCAATTTCCACACACACTATGCCTCTATTGTCTTCATCCATCTCCATCCTACACTACATGTCACATAACCATCAGGCTTTGTAAGATCACCAAGAGAGGATGCAGACACTTCCATCTTAATTTCTATCAAAACTATAGGAAAGACAGCGCTGTTTTTTTAAGTTGCTCCGTTTACACTTTCCAACTCTAGACGGCTTTTTGTCCGCTCTTTCTCTCCGTCTCTACTTTGCCCCCTTTGACCTGCTCAGCTCCAGTGCTGGGCCTGCTCACAGCTCAGTGCTTCACAAAGCATTAGCCTGTAGATGAAAGGGGGTCTACAGTAGGATTAGGGAACTGTTGTACATGCCCCAATGATTGAGGAATGCTCTCCTGCCCCACTCAAGAACAGGCTCAAACCATCCTGACTCCAGTATGTATGGAGCAAAAGAAACGGCACTCTCAGGGTCTTACTGTAAGCTTCATGTGAAAATGTTCACGTGCATGTACTTTGAGGCGTTCACATACTGTACGCTGCAGAGACCGGCCATAAAAGAAAGACATGTAGAATAGAAATGCATATAAAAGAATGTACAGAAGTAAATCCATGTTTTTGTTTCACATTTTAGTTTTATTAACCATCGCCACGTGGGGCCCTAGACTTCAGGGAGGTGACGGCTACGCTCCCTGTATCACAAGACAAAGCAGTGTGCAACTGCCTTTCCTTCATCATAACGAAAGGACTTTGATGATGCCACATTGTCTACATCAACTTGAAGGGTGGCTGAGTTCTTGTTACAGCTATCCTTATCTTACATTTAAACTAAGATCAATAAGAATGGGCGTAGCTCTGAGCCCGACAAAGCCTTAGCAGCCAAACCCTCGTTAAGATGCAGACATAGGAGTATGCTAATTTTACCCTACATCCTAGAGAAGTAAAAAGACAACAAAAAGGGGCTTCATTAAAAAGACCATGCATTATTCAGAGAGCAGTAGGCCAGAGGAATGGCTTAAGGCCAATTATCCACTGCTGGAATCTTCCCCTGGCCGCTCTGCTCTGCGCTAAATGTCTCTCTCTTCTTTTTATATATATATATATATATATATATACACATACATACACACACACATACACACACCCACAAACAGAGAGATATTAATATACATGTATAGCTATATTAAAGAAATATAGTGAGAAAGCAGATCATGGAAGGTAGTGATTAAGCAGGGTTACATGGTAGCCTGAGGGCCTGATGAGTGACCTATTTCTATTAACAGCAGGACTCCTAATGTCTACTCAGGCCATGATGTACACACACACACACATAAAGATAAAACTGTAGAGACTAAAGAGTGTAGAACAATAATATGGACACTGTTTTTGTACCCTTTCTAGTACAATAATTGTATTCATTCTTTCTACACGTAATTAACAAGGTAAGCCCCACTGATGTTAGAAACCTTATTTGTATAGGAGACCTGGGCGAGACAGCAACAGAAAGAAATACTGTAGGTGTCTGTGCAGAAGAAAGCATGAATATCAATAATAAAAAAAAAATTGCTTAACATCTTGCAAACATTCTCTTTTACTTCCAATTATATGTGTACGTCAATGTTTCCCTTCATATAGGCGTCATGTTCCTTGAACTGATTTTGGACGGTCATATAGGGTCACATCTTCTGAACCCTTGGTTATGATTCATGATAATTGTCTACTCTGCACTATGTTGTTCCTCAACATGTCAGGGTGTGAACTGGTTTTGCTCATATTATTTCAAAGGGAAAATAACTAATTTCTCTTCTGTTATGGGACTAGTTTTTTATGTTCTTCATTGGCAGGGTGTTCACATGCCCCTCACACTTAGCCAAGATCAGAGGTCAATATTCTTAGATATAAGTGTCAGAGTGTGTATATAATTACTGTATATGTGTGAGGTATTTACATATTCAAGCGGAGCAGAGGGAACAAAGAAACAAGCACTTCGCAGCTTTCAGGAAATATAAGAAAAGCAATGCAGTATAAAATCCCCTGATTCAAAATATAAGCTTCTTTAGTAACTGGTAGGAATACATTCATAGAACTAACGTTAACTGTGTACCCAAACTATGGGATGTGTTCCTGGGCAGGTTCTGATGGACAGGAAGTGGAAGAGAAACAGGAAGGAGGAGAGTCAGTGGCTACTGGATGTCATGGCCAGATCAGATCGCACAGCTGCTGGAACACAATTTATTAACAGTAGAACATAGGGAAGTGTGTGTGTGTGTGTGTGTGTGTGTGTGTGTGTGTGTGTGTGTGTGTGTGTGTGTGTGTGTGTGTGTGTGTGTGTGGCGAGAGAGGAAGTCATGTGGCAACAGCCTGCCCTTCTGTCAGTCATCCTGTCACAAGACTTGCACAGTGTGTCCCATTGTGGCTGTGTGGTTGTGTGGCTGTGTATGTGTGTGCGTCCGTGAGTGCGTGCGTATGTGTGTGTGCAGTGTGGGAGTTTCTATGAGTCTGGCTGCACTGTGAAGGTAATTCAACATGCATCAATCTGAAGCTGTTTTCCAGCCGTCTCCTTCACTTTAACCAGATTCTTCCAGTGTTTCCAGTCGCATTTAATTGTCCCTGCAAGACCATGTGTGTCTGAGAGTGTGTGTCTGTGTGTATCTGTGTGTGTCTTTGTGTGTGTGTCAAGCCTGGACCTGCTCCTGGTTCTGCTCAGTAATCAAAGAAGACAGTGCATCAGCAACAGAACCCCAGACCTGTCTGCTGTGTTGGAGATATATGGGGTGACCGGGCATCTGAACCCTGTTTGACACACACAGACGCACACGCACGCACACACGCACACGCATGCATATGTTTGTATGCTAGCTAGTACACACACAAACAAACACCCTAGGGACAGCTAGGGAAGGGCAGATGAGGACGTCTATCTCACACCACTCACTAGAGGTTACCCTGCTCACGACCAGCACAAACAAACACACCCCTTCTGTCTGTCTGTCTCTCTCTCTCTCTCTCTCTCTCTCTCTCTCTCTCTCTGTTTCCATCCACCAGTCATTATGCACAGTCAAAGAATACAACATCTGCAACATTATTTAACAATGAATAATGATGTTGCATGATTCCCCTTTTTCTTGACACAGCCTTATTTCTGATATCCACCATCACCAGAAAGCCCAACACATAAAGAATTAACCGTGCAATCGAACAAAACATGAAATAGTTTGTGTAGATAAGAGGAGAAATAATTTTACAAATATACAGATTTTTCAGGTGCTATTTTTATGATACAATCTTGTCACAGACGAAAGACTAGTTCATGGATAAGCTCTCTCTTCTGCTGACTTTTGAGAAATTTGCTTTAACATTGTGTGGCGTTTGAATGGAAACATAGCTTCAGTCTCTCTCTCTCACGCAGACACACACTAATGGGGCTGTGTACCAACCAGCACAGTTGTCCTAATTGACTGGGCAAGGGGGTCCAGAGTGGGAGCTTCTGCCAAATACATGTAGACCTCAGAGGCATGTAAACGTCAGCAGTTTCCCTGCCACCGCCCCCAAAAGACTCAATACACACAAGACGCCTGTACACCTGGCAGCATGGCTTGTGTTAACACACGCACATTTTCTGTACTGAGGATGAGGATAATGTGCAGGTTGAAATAACTGAGATTATACATTTGTAAATGCATGCATTCAAATACTGTATCTGAACACGTTAGAATGATGTAATGCAAACTGCCACATAAAAGTCAGGTTAACTCAAATGTGCCCCATCCTCCACGCTGCTGTAACTTCAATTAGTCCTCTGAGATCATCGGTATCCTGGATTCACAGATCAAACTGAGAGGGGGAGAGAATTCCAGCTCCTATCCTCCCTTCCAGGCAATTTTCATCCAAAATCTGGACTGCCGATTAAGTAGGATTATGTGCTCTATAGCGAGGTTTTTGCGACAACCATGTCCTGTGCTAAATTCCTGTGAGAGGGTGTGAGTGTGCATGTGTATGTACATGTGTGTGTGATAGTGGGAGAGATTGGGAGAGAGACACAGAGAGAAGGAGAGAGCAGAGGAGAGAGAGCTTTTGTTCCAACTGAGCCCCTAATTAGCCAGGCTAATTGAGCTGTTAATTGATCTGTTGTCTTAATTAAACATCTCCTGACGCTTCTTTGCTCCTTGTGGTTAGGAATCTGAGGGATATGCATGTGTGTGTGTGTGTGTGTGTGTGTGTGTGTGTGTGTGTGTGTGTGTGTGTGTGTGTGTGTGTGTGTGTGTGTGTGTGAGAGTGTGTGTGTGTGTTTGCATGAGCATGGAACACAGAGGTAGCTAGCCCAAAAACATGATGATAATCTGAGTGGGCTGATGACTCCATTAGACACTTTGGCTTGTTCAGTTTGGGGCTAAAGCCGTCATTATAGATTTGTTTGGGGTCATTTTGGCAGTGAAATGCATTTAAAGTATAATCTGATTACATTAATCTATGCAAGATGTACTCTGATAAAGCTGCCAATTTCAGCAAAATCTGTTGACTGACAGGCAAGAATTTTAATCACTTTTTCAGCCAGATCTGATCCTGCCGTCTGAAAAACAGACCTGTCGGTTTCTTTGTCAGGTGTTAGCTCTGAATTTTAACTCACCTTTATCGTTTCCATCTGGAAGCAGGTAAGACAGAGCAGGAAGAAATTCCCCTACATTAAAATCATGCAGCGACAGAATTAAATCGTCACACTGTCTTGATAGAGAAACCACGCTGAGGAAGCGCAGAGAAAAAGATGCGTTCAGTGAACCACTGTCAGTTTCATTTAATGTCTTTCAAGCTCTAATTGCTCCAGAAATCAATGAAAGTTTATGCAAAACTGCAATAAAAAAAAAAGAAGCGACAGTTGTAGAGTGGATAGTCATCTCGCTGACACTTTATTTTTATCTACTTTGGATATACAAACACTATCAGATCAATTTATATCAATCTATTCGGAAGGAAACAAAAGTTAACTTGCATTGATGATAAGTATCGTCTTCAATGATTTTTGTGATAGGACCCCTAGCTACTAATAACATCTCCTAAAGCTCTAATAGAGTTGTATAAAAGTCCTACTTCTTTGATATCTCAGGTTGTTAGCAGCTTTTCAAATATTTTTTTCTGTATGTTTTTTGCATGTAGCGAACAGTCTCCCCCAGCATCCCCAACCATGCACCATTTTTCTTTTTCTCCGCCAACAGGAGTTGGAGAGCAATCAGGTGGTAATTTCCTCTCTCAATACACGCACACACCAATATGCTAATACCTAGAACATACTGTGTGCTGTATGTGTGTTTGTGTAGGTGTTTCCACATGTGTGTCTGTATCCAGGGGGAGGATGCAAAGTGGAGATGCTAACTTTATCGTCTGCTTGGAGGGGCGGTGGCAGATGGCGCTTCGGGTTGCTCGCAACACCGGTGTTTCCGAGCCGACTGGGAAGCACATGAAAGGCAAGCTTTGTCGCCATGCGACTAGCGGGTGTCAACAAGGATGTGATGAAGTCAGACCAGTGGCATGAGTAAAGGAGGACAAGAGAAGGAGACGGGCATCGAGAAATTCTCATAAAGGGTTCAGAGAATGATTAATTGAGTGTGGTAATGGTTAACCAGCACAGAGTGATTTTGACTTCTTGGGAATGTCGCGCAGATTAACTGAAGCGATGTGACTGAGCTGACCCTTGAGCTCAGTGGGAGGAGTACAAACTCAGTCACACGCATTTGGGTTGTGTTGAGAAACACTTTTGAAAAGCTTGTGATTCTGCATACCTCTAATAAAGTGGTGATGGTAACACCGGTGTTACTATAAAAAACAGAAATGATGACGGTTTCTTAACGGCCATACTTTATGAAAGACAACTATATATAGTCACACATATTTGAAGGGACCAGGAGCTACAGTCATTTACCTGTGAGAGGAACAATTTCTGTTTTAATCAATGTGCCTTTGCCTTTACCTGGGCTTTCAATAATCAAACAACACCATGGCATATGTCACGTCCATACTCAGAAGACTATTAAAGTGGTTACCATGGCAGCACAGGGTGGTCAGACACCGACACATGAACCAGGTGTAATGAATAGAAAGACTATTTCTATCGACCATATTTGACCACTACAGTAATTTTTTATATTGAAGTATTATTTGATGCTTTTTAATGGAAGTCTTCTTAACATGTAAAGACACATATCCACCCACATGTGAGGGACACAACTGGAAACATCCCTCCTCTGAGACTTCAGTGGTTGTTAGAATAATACAACATGTCCAGTGGTTTTAGGACCTCTGGCTCCCCAGAGATCCAACTTTTAACTCCTCGCTAACCTCTAACATTATGTTTACGAGCTGGACTCGATTACAGACACTAAAAAAACTCCCATGTCAACTCAGATTGCAGTGTTTGTGACAGGCTCCGATAACTGAATGCACAGAAGTTGTCCCAGCATTACAACGCTCCACGTACAGCATCTCCACTGACAGCATTTCAATCTTAATTGGATCTTTGTCAGGTCATAAAACCACACCAGATCTAGCTGCATGATTTAGAACTTCCCTCTGCGTTGTGCCCTAAGTTATCAGAGAGTTCTAGCCAATAGGATTTACCATCAGAGAGAGAAGTGCAATATATCAACTTCCACATCAGCACAGAGGAAGACTGCATGGCAGCCTGCTAGTGCAACGTTGCACGTCTGCACGCAGAACTGTAAACAGTAACGCTTACACTGCACTGTTTATGATAGATATGACCACAACTGAAACTCTCGGCCTTCTGGTTTTCATCTTGGGTGTTAAAGATAGCAAAATGTCAAAGTATCAGTAATATTTCTTCATGTCAGTTTATGGACAGTTACCGTCCCAGCTAATAATTCACTCTGCTACACTGTGTGAAAAATAGCAACAGGCCAAGTGTTAAAGCTTGATATCAGCTGTCCTCTCGTGTTAGGGCAGGAAGGTTCATGCTCAGGCATTCTTCACACTTAATGTAAACAGATTAGCTTGGCACAGGATCCAAGTGTACTCCTCTGGAACACATTATGTATGTCAAAATAAGGCTCGCTAAAAGGTTTTCCAGGTTTTTCGCTCTTGTGCGATGGTGTGGATGTGCAGGCTGGAGTCGGAAAGAGAAAACAAAGATTAGATTAGAGGGAGGCAGGGGCGGCGTTAAATGGAACTCTGATTGATCAATACATTAAGGTGTGAGGTCGCTGGAAGTTCAAGCTCGCTCACAAGTATCTGGGATCACATCAACTTATATGAGTGAGAGTGAGACGGATCAAGTTTAGGGCAAAGGTTTTTGTGGGTCTTGAAGGTGTATATTTGGGTGTTTTGTCTGCCATTGGTTTGTGTCGAATCAGTGCCGGTCCATTAGTGATGGAGTTGGTCCATGCTGAACCACATGGCCGGCTGTAACCGGTGAGTGGGTGGGAAGAGGCGGAGTAAACAGGAAGTCATTATTACACTTCCTGCAGCTGCTTTACACCTACTGACCACATGGACTGATTGGAATAAATTCAGTAATGAACTCAATATTAACAGGTGTTCTTCTTCACAAGCACAAACACAAGCACATACCATTTCTGAATGCACAAAAAGAGGAAATATCCAAAATTACATCCGTTAGCTCAGATGAGCCATTGAACTAAGAATGGGAAAGTCCATTACACTCCAGAACAGCAGGAAACAAGTCCAAAATGAGTGTGCATATGTGGGTGGAGTATCTGTGTGTGTGCATGTGTGTGACTGTGTACGTATATGCATTCATGGCAGTCTGCCTGTATGTGTCTGCTTGTGATCGAGTCAGGGTGCATTTCTCTGTTTGAGGGAAACTTTGACAGCCTGGTGTCTTTGTTCTAAAGTTCAGACAGGGAAGCAGATGGCTCTTCTCAGTGTGACTTAGCAAGCTAGCTAGCTGCGGAGTGCGACTTCACCGCCTCTGGTGGTGCCACTGATATTGCTGTATAGGAGGTAACAGCCCATCTTATGTGCATATAATGATGGCGAAATGTCCTTTTGTACAGTATGTCATCCTCTGAGACATTTCTAGGCCTTTACATCATTCCAAAAACTATTTCCACCAACCTAAAGGCTTTAACAGCATTGCGTTTCTTGTGCTTAAGCTGTAACAGTACGGAGTAGTCTCTGATAAAATGACGGTTCTGTTCTGAGCTACTGCTAAGCTGTGAATCAACACGCTGTCACCATCCTGCAAACAGAACAAGAATGTCATCTGATAAGACAAAAGAAGGCCACAGTGATGTCAATCAGTGGTACGATGGAAGCAAGGGGACATCTATTGACTCAACCACACCTCTTTTTTACATCAGTGTCACTGGAAACAGTAACTCTACCACAGAACCATATTGGTATGTTACAGACTATATTAAATCAGAAACATTTCCAGTGCCAGATTTATTGGGGCACATTTATAGGCTTGTTCCTAACTCTAAACACACTGCTTCGTCGACATAATCAAAAGCAAATTTAACTAACCGCTTCACCAGACATTTCTCCTGGTCTTAAAAGCTCTCTATTTAAAACAAAGCTTGCATGAGGTTGTTGTCTTTTAATGCCTGCTGCTCCTGTAAGCCACATGACTCTGATCAGCTGATTCATCCCTGCCTGCAGAGACATTGTTTCCAAATAAAAGACACCCACCACAAAGGTCAGACCTCAAATTCTACTCCTTATTTGTAAAACCCCAAACTTTATCTCCAGTGGCAATATTATCCCTCTTTTACTTGCTCTCTTTCTCCCGCTTCACAAGACGTTTGGTCTTTAATGTATTTCAGAGAACATCTGCTAACTATCACTGAACCTCGTGGGATTTCCATTTAGCCCAGTTAATTACTCTATCAAGCCAGGTTCATTATCATATTCCTCCTCTTAAAAAATGCACCCGACACTGTGCCACTGTGCGTGTGTAGGTGTAGGTGTAAGGGTGAGTGTGTACCCAGATATGTGCACATGCTGCTGTATAAGTGTATGTGCATGGCTCTGTCTTAAACACATTCCTAATTGCAAGTGGTTCAGCCATAATACTTGTGTTAATGAACCAGAGCCGTCTATAGGAGCCGGCTCTGGAAGTCAAGTAGGGAATCTGTTAGTTTGTCTCTCTGGGGAGGACAGTGAGCTGGTATTAATCTTGATGAACAACAGCCCTGTGACTTCTGCTTGTCTGTATCATTCCCTACAGAGGTTAGTCCAGGTGACTGATGGCGCAGCCTCTCCGTCTCAAAGGAGTAGTATGTGAAGCGCTTCATTCGAAAATGAGACACAGTGTTTAAAAAATGTGACACTTGCTCTTTAAAAAAAATATGTTGGCTTGATGGTTTAATTCATTCATTCTGCAAGTGATTAGTCCACATATGTGCCAACAGGGAGCCTAAGACAGCATGCAAGACACATCACGGACAGACCGTGAGTCCACTGCAGCACGAGTGACCAATATGACCTTAAACTATTATTGATGTTCCCAACAAAACCTTTTTACCAAATAATTTTGTTTGCAAGAGGGTGTGGAGTTTATAAATGAGGAGCTATTTCTCACCCAGAAGGTCAAATTTCTCCTTCAGGGATCAATACACAATCACAAACAACAAAAAATAATAATACATCAAGGAAACGTTGTCCCAATATGGATAGCAAGTGCATTAAAATGACACCCTTTATAATGACTTTACTGTCATATCATTTATAAAGTGCTTTCAAGTGAGTGACTATTGTTTTGTTTTTAGAGGTCACAGGATTTAAAGCATCGCCAGCTGTTCTGGTATAACAACCATCAAAGGAAAAACAATCACAGATCCATCTTCTATAATGTATGAGCTGGAAAGCTTGGCAGGATGAGTGAAGCCATCGAAAAGTAAAAGGTTACTTGTTCAAAAACAAGCTTTGACCCCAAGTATCTACAAATACTGAGAATTAGAGTTGGCCTCGAATGCCTAAATACAACAAAATAAGTACCAAAAAGAGAGAAAATATACTAAAAATTATAATTTTCGAATAAGTCATCATAATTAAGTACTAAGAATTTCTAATATTGGTGAGGCAACTCATTTTACAATCAAATTAAACCATTACAATTAGAGACAGGATAATAGTGTGCATTATGATCCTTTTTTTTCTGTTGCTAGGACACCGTGACTGGAATAATGATGATTTAATACATCTGTAGGGCTTTCCTTATCGTTTTGGGTGCTGAACCATCTCTACTCCACTGTTACACCATCCTTCCACTTTGTACAAGTCTAATACAAACATATAACTGTACATATTTCTTTTTTTAATTGATTTCCATCCTACATGAATTCTGTGAAGGCCCCGCGTTTGTATTAGATTGTACACAGTTTGTTTCATCATCGACAGAATTGATGATTACTCTCTCTAATAAACGCTTTTACATTTTGATTGTGAATTCAGCACCAACACTGAGAAGCTTTCCATTACATACAGATTGGTTTCCCTATATAAGGGTCTATATGGCACTGGGTGTTCACCGAGGGCAGAGCAGTGAAATCTACCCTTTGATGAGATTAGCTGAGTGGTGTACTTGAAATAACCTTTCATGCGCTGCCATTATTGTATTAATCTATTCTAAAACAATTTGGTTGAATTAATTAGGCCCTACATATTTCAGCAATGCTCACAGGCTGCCTGAAAACAGATGGCTCTGAGGGCGAGCCACTCTCTCACGGATGTGTATGGCTGAGGAGTAAAACGGAGAGAAGAGGAATAGGAGTGACGAAGAAAAGGGAAGACGCGGAAAAAAAGTGGCGGCGTGAAAGGAAAGAAGGAAAAAAAAAGAAAGAAAGTAAAAAAGATGTGTCATCAGCACCTCTGTGTTGTGTACCTGACACACTGACGGGAGAGAAAATGAGTCAAAGATTGGGCAAAGAGAGAAAGTTGCTTGGGGTCTCAGTTCCTTACGCCTATCAGTTCCTCTGCAGCTGACAGGAGATTGGTAGCTTAACAACAGTTGGGCGAAGAAGGCTATTATCTCAATCCTACAGTGTTCTGGATGGGTTCAACCTTGAACAGCTTGTAGATGATGAGCCTATCCATATGGTGTTTAAATCGCTCAGCGTTTCCTAAGTCATTAACCTTCAGGACACCTTGCACTTGTCCTCCACTTTGATTGACAGCTCTGAGTAAATTAGTTAAATATAGATTAAAGTCAGAAAAAATAAATTTTGTGCAACAGAATATTCTTTATTTCATATCACTTCAATAATCAGGTGACCCAACAGATTAATCTGAATCTCAAGTTGGAAACCACTGCTGTAAACATTTTTTTACTGATGGTTGTAATGTTAATGTTGGTTGGATTTTCTATCACATTTTGTGTGGTTGAAAATGTGAAACTACCCATGCTCACTCAGAGTCTCACTTTCAAAGGGATTTGCAACTGTGCAAAGTGGTGAGGACAGTCAAGATGTTTTACAGACTGTGTCGTGTAGATTTAAGAGCAGAGTTGCTTGAGTGCTGAAATGCGAAGGCATTTACAAGCCGCTGCCACATCATGAAGGACAAGTTAATGGGCAGCAGAGAGGAGGTGGATCATAATGGACTTTGTGGCCCGGGTCCAGCCGAGTCTTGACTTTTTTTAACAGGAATCTCAACCTTGCCCTCAGAAAGGAAGGACAACAAAGGAGAGAAAGTGAGAGCGAAGAGGGAGGGAGGAAGTAATGAAGAGGCGGGGAGACAGTAAGAAAGATGATACAGAGGTTCTAGGGTTAGCTAATGTTGCCACAGAGTGCTTAGCTCAATCCAAGTCCACGTCAACTCTAGTTTCAGGGTTTGGGTAATGGACATCAAACCTCTGGCACTCTCTCCGGAGGAAGGGAAATTAAAGTTTTCCAACTTCTGACTTGGCAGGAGTTGTGGCAAATGATACCTTTCACCTGAGAGGGGAGGGAGGGAGATGTTGCAGTGGGAGTGATGTCACTAACAGAGTTCTCTCAGGCCATTTCAGAACCAGCTTGAGTTGGAGGCACAACACAAGAAATGAAACGCGGAGGGTGTGACGTGTCACCATCAATCTATTGTATGTTATATTTCTATGACACAAGCTGATAAACTACAAATTACTATATCACATTACCCTAACTGCCCTCTCTTTCTCTGGCAGTTTGGCAGGCTGCGGCCCGTGCCAGTGTCTCCACTCTTCCTGCATCACTACCGTTTAAACTAATATGGACGTCCTGCTGCCCAACACCAGTCAGGCAGAGTGATCCCTTGTGCCTGCTTTTATTACCTTGTTGACACCAGCTGCTAGTTTTAAGCACTTTTAAATGCTGAGGCTCAAATCACAGAATTAATGCCGTTATTCCTGCCCAGCTTTCTTTTTGGCAATGCTTTTAAGCCCCAGACTTAACAACAAGCCTGGGTTTTATGCATTCAGACAGCTGGTGGGAATAAGGCAGTTGCCAGTGGTATAAAACACTGTGTGTGTATGTGTGTGTATGTGTGTGTGTGTGTGTGTGTGTGTGTTTATAAATGTGGCCGGCGTGTGCCTTCGTGTGTGGGAGGGCAACTGAATATTAAAAACTGTCTTTTAAAAGTTGCTTGTCTGCAGTCCAAATATTAAAATTGCACATTTGTCATACTGGTCAGTCTTTGTAAGCAAGGATTTATCTCTCACGCTCAGTATTTGGCATTAATAAAGGTGATTAAAATGCGGTGGAAATGTGACATACTGGAAACCAAATGTTGCAGATTCCTCCTTCACCAGTTTGACACACAACTTCCACTCTCTCTGCACTGGCACGCTTCATTACTACTACGCCTGTGCGAAGTCACTCGCGCCTCTCTCACTCTCTCACACACACACACACACACACACACACCACCATGCAACCACACTCATGAAAAGTGTGCATTCCCGTGTGCCCCCCCTACACACCCACACACTTTCCCTCACTTCACACACACAAACTAAGCAATGCTATCTAGCAGCTGTACCTCTCCTTATGTGCAGAGAGTGTTGATCCCAGTTCTTCGCTCACACACAGTGAACATATGTCAGTCAGAAACAAGGCAGACTCTGTATTCCTTCTTCTGAATAAAAAGTTTGCTTCTCCTTTAATACAGCACCTCTAAAGTCTCCTCAGACTCATGCAGAAGGACCCTAAGCGATACATGGAGGTGACCTTGTTGTGTTAGTGTGTGTGTGTGTGTGTGCGTGTGTGTGTGTGTGTGTGTGTGTGTCCAAATGTGTATGCGTGTATGTGCATGTGATTACAAAGGGAGGATCTGAGATGCCTCAGGTAAAACAAATACAGACTCTGATAGATGCCAGCAGCACCTGTCTGATTTACATTTCCTAATTGCAAATGAATTACCAAAGAAACATTTCACCAGCACCGACAGGCAACACGACACTGAGACGAGTTCTACCTGAAGGAGAAAGTGTTTTCACACAAATATTTGTAGGAGGCTTAGGAAACTTCCATACAAGCCAGCGGCCTCCTGAAGTCTGTTTGAATGTATGTAGGAATGCAAATGTATATATACTTACATTAGCAACTGTGGAGTTTATGCACCAGCTTCGACTCTGCAATACAAAGATGCAGGCAGAAAAACAACTATGTGCACAATCTTTGTATTCAAAACAAAGCTTCTTATACCATTGACAAGTTGCACTGATGCAAGGTTTTCCTGTGGCTTATGAAATTCATGCCCATCGCCTAAAATGTTATTTTAAACATTTATGCATCTACCCATTGTCTTCATTTTATGATAAACTAGTGCAGAACCCGTTAGGCCTCTGATATTGCTGCTTACAGCTTTCTCAAGAACCGCTCATACAAACAGCTTCGCACTCTGTACTGCATTTCCATTGGTCCTCAATAATACAACCGCCAAGTGTGACGTTGATCGGATGAACAGTTATGAAGATATATATAGATCTATATATATGTATCTATATATAGATATAGATATACATACATACATGCAGACAAACAGACAGAGACTCCTTCCATTTGAGTTAGTTTCAATGAAAATGAAGATTCCAACAAGGTTAATTTATTTGTCATTTTACAACACAGGGTTGCACAATTACATGTAAATTGTATCCCCTTCACACACACATAAAACTTATAGAACTAAATTATATAAATAAAATAAAACAATGTACACAGTTACTTATTTACATATATACCTAAAGAGACTTTGGTTTAGTGGGAATGTACAAAAGCCAGTTGTAATTTACGATGCAAAAGATACAAGTGTTACTGAATAATCAAAAATGATGACCAGGGAATGCAACTAGCAATTATTTTCATTATCAATTATTCTGCTGAATATTTTATTTTGAATATCACTTAAATCAAATTGCTCCTTGTGTTAAACCAAAATATATTAAGTTTACTATCACATACGACAAGGATAAGCAGAAATTCATTACAATTGACAAGCAAATGTTTTTGTATTTTTGCTTAAAATATAACTTCACGTACTAATCAAGTATCAAAATATTTGATTCATTGTCTGTTGACCGAATTTATCAACTAATCTTTTTAGTGACAGACCAAGAGTGTCCAACTAAAAAAACAACCAAAAAGATTGTAATAAAAAAATTCTTCCAAATCTTTTCAGGGTTGTTTGTTAATGTATAGGGAATGGTGAGTAAACATTTAAATTAAATTTAAAAAAAAAACTAAACAAATAAACACCTTATTTGCAGCTGTAGTACATAAAAGTCCCAGAATGTAATTTTAACAAACTAAAAAACCCCAAAATATTTAGGAATTCAAGTTGTGTAGTTACTGTATGATGACAATTCTTTATTTATCAGGTTACAAACTCACCATCTTCCCACTCAGCTGCTACCTGAGGTGAGAAATGGTCCTGAGGGTCCAAAACAGGTCCGACAGGTTCCTCAAGGCCCCCCCCCCCCCCGCCCTAACTTCAGGACAACAGCAAACAACACCTGTCCTGATGATGTCATGCTCTCAAGAGTATCCCATACTCGCCTGAAGACATTCAGTTTTTAACCTCTTTCTTCTTCACCTTTCCCTGCCCTCCCTGAAACCATACACTTCCTGTTCCCATTATTCACCACTAGTGAGCATCAACTCTCCCAAATACACCTCAAATTTTATTTAACACCCCATAAAGGTTACAATATTATCTTTTTTCATCTTTATATTTGAACTGTGGAGGGTGTACTGTATAGGCCAAAACTACCGCCAGGTCCTCCACTCTGACCAACGAACAAACAACTGTTTTTCAAAACCACAAGATTTTGGTCATTCTGGTAAAGATAAGAGCTGGAAATGACGAAACATCGGGATAATACATGAAAGAGAGGCAAGAGAGGAATGCAGGTCAAAAGGGCTCAGGTGATACTGGTGAATGTGGATTTTAGTTGTGTATGAACATGCACAGACCGTATCTGCAGGTGTGCTTGTTCATAGTACTTTGTGCATGTATCCATACAGGTACAACAGTAAAAAAAAAAAAAAAAACCAAGGGATCAAAGCCAAATATAGATCAATGTTAACTCCTTTTATCTAAACTTTTCTTGTTCCTGCGATCAGAGGTGTGCTGGGATAGCAAACCAGTCGTCTTTGATTTGGGAGCATGACGCTGTCACCACCGAGCACAAAGACACCACACCACACACACACAGACACACACAGACACACACAACCCAAGCAGCGGGAAACAAGAGAGGAGCAGCTGTGAGTTGCACTCATCAGTTCAGATTGAGGGAGACACAGGCAGGCTGGTAAACAGACACAGATGTACGGAGCTGAGCAGAACAGAGAGTGGGAGAAAGAGGAAGGTCACCCTTTCACAATGGGAAGGTAGCGGCAAAGTTAACAACATTTGCTGCGTGACTAAAACTACTGTTATAAGAGAGCCTTTTCTATTCATTTTGTAAAAACATTGTACTTTTTCATCAGACTTTCTGCAACAATGACCACAGCTTGAATCACCGGGATGCTTTCACGTGTCAAATTGTCATCATCTCAGACCTACACCGGCTTCTAATGAGCAATAACCAAATATCTTCATTCATGAACAGGGAACCCGAGGAAATTCTCCTGCCAAGGCCTTCTCATGTGACACACACATACACACAGCTTTGTCAGCAACCGTCGCCTCCCTCGAGGGTGACACCCCACCTGGGAGCTCAATCCTGTCAATGCTCACTATCTCAGTTTCCCTTTCAGTCTGGGGTGCTCTCTCTTGTTACACTCATTCCCAGAGTTTTCTCCCCCCCCCCCCCCTCCCCAGGGTCAGTATTAACCCCAGTCACAGTTCCACATACTTCAGAAGGGAGCAGCACAGTGGCGTTATGAGGGATCATCTGTAACATGAAAAAAACAGACAATGAGAAATTGTCTTTATAGGGATTAAGAGAGGAGGGGAAACAAAATGACACCTACCTGTCGTCACCTATATACGTTTGGCAGAGAAAAGAAGATTTCAGCCTTTTGTAGACGGCTATAGAGAGAGGATCATCTAGAGTGCATGTTAGAGATATTATGAACTTTATGATCCCTGAAAGTATATAGTAATATTTTTGATAGAGCATTTATATGTACCTTCACTGCAGAACAAGAGTTACTGGTTGAGGAGCTGATCAGTCCAGATTTGACAGGATCTTCTGAATCAGAACAAAGCACAGTCGGTTATTGGACTATTATGCGTTTCAACTGTAATTTCAATCCGTCTTCTACTTTCTCTCTCACTCTCAGTGGTCTCCCCTCTGGTTTTACACATTGCCATGTTTTCATAGAAATTGAGATGCTCTTGACTGAACTCCATGAACCGCCACCCCCTTTTCCCTTTCGTGTTTTCTCTAAATCACTCTTTTCCACCAAACTATGTGTGTAACCCGTTACTATCATGAAAAATCTGGCCAAGCTATTTCTTAGACTTTTAGACATTTCAATTTTTTTTCTCAACTTAATGTCCAAATTGCCCAGCTTCATGTTTATCTACAACATCTCAACGCTTGCTTTCCTTGTTTGCACTTTTTCCAGTTCTTAAAGATACAAATTTGTCATGCTACAGTTACTAACAAACTGTTACAGATACATCCAGTAAAGGTTTACTGATCCCAGCCTCCGGGCTCCGGTAATGTCTAACCAGTCTGAGGTAAACATTTACCTGCAGAGCTGATCACACATTAATGACTGATCACCACCTGGAGCTAAACTATTCTCCGGTTCCTGACTTAACATGCTAATAAGTTGTCCAGGTGTGTGTGTGTGTGTATGAGTATGTGAGCACACACGAAAGCCGGGATGTTTGTAGCCCGCAGGAGGTAGAAGCAAAAGACCACCAACTGAACAACGAACCAGGTGGTGAAATCAAAGAGAAGACAAGTCGGTCCAGCAACTGTTCTCCTCAAACAGCCAAATTAAAACTTCAGGGGGCTGAATCTGTACACTTTGCAGCTGCTGCTAAACACATCTGAGGTTCTGAAAGACAAACGTGCTGCGGCCAAGCAGTAACAACATTATTCTTTGCAATGTTTGCTATATATTGTGTCTCATACATATTGAATAGATGTGCCTGCACCGAATACCATTTTAGTTTTTTTGCAATTTTGTACTTGTTTTCCTCTCTTGCTGAAAGTGCTGAACTTTTAAAACGTCATTAATGTGCTGTTGCACTGTATAGAATGGAAATTCAAATTACCTAATTGGAAGTTAGCTCATGACGCTTAAGTGTGAGATGTTAAAGTCCCCAAACATCTCCCAGGTGAGGACAACATGTGAGGACAACACTTAATGACATACCTGCATGGTTAAAGGGGCACCCCACCAATTTGACATATGATGCTTATTTTCCACACTATGGTTAGTACTACTCAGCTTGTGAAAACAGTTGGGTAACGTTTGGCTCTGGAGGGAGTTTTCCAAGATCTCAAAGAATAACTGACGATGTCATTAGGGTTATCTCAGCTTGGGCTTTGAGGTAGCTACTGAGTTCCATTATAGGATCTTGTATGGAATTTGACCCATAAGGGACTTAAAGCCAGGATATCTTGGCCTCTGCTGTTTCAATTTTGGACATTCAATCTTTAATGTCTCTTGTGAGTCCCCCAGCTTTACTACCTGCAATGATTACTGTTTCATGTACAGTTAAGGGTAGGGAGAGTTGCTGATGTGGCTAAACTATGCTTAAGATATGATTAATGTTGTGCAACAGCCCATGAAATAGGCATTTAAACTTCCTGGAAAACAGTCCACCATCAGCGTTGACCTCTGCTGCAATAGAGGGTGTACAAAAAAAAGTACAACTAACAAACTGATCTCAACATTTTCAACAATTCCTCCTTTCTGCACGCCTTATAACTCTTAGAAGGGATAACTTGCTGTCACATCATCATGCTGTTTTAACAAGGAAATACATTACATTTAGGAAGTAATGACACAATTACCTTTTCAGGTTTAGGATAGATCATACAACACTACTTGTTTGACTGAAACAAAACATAAGCTTGATGCTCTATATGCCCATCCACCAGCATAAAGGTGTTTTCAGACGGGGAGCGGGCAATCTGACAGGCGGAGCAACAAGCGGGTGCAATCCCATGAAACTGTTGCGGTCGTGCTCGTCTCAATTTACTGTATTCCGGTAAATGTTTCTGCATCAATTTATGGTGGAAATGCTTTTATTTATGTAAAGGCAAACACAAAAAAGACAATTATAAATAGAAAACTACAATAACAATTGAATGTGAAGCAGTAAAGCTCTCAGGCATTCTGCGTTGCTTTCAAATATTTATTATCCTGTCGATCAACTTCTCTCATTTAATGTTATCACAACACATAATACATTAATTCATTTGAATTCATTTGTAAATCTCTAAACTTTAACAGATCATGTGTATTTCAGCAATATTCTGCTCATGAACAAAACTTTCTGTACATTCAAAATATATCCCACATAGCTGACAAAGCTGTGTTCTCTGAGAATTCATAATATACTGAGAATAAAGTCATATTAGCTCTGCTGACATGGTAGTACCCCCTTCCGACCGTCTGACACAGGCATTTGAGACTCTCGGGATGAGACAAAGTTTAGGAAAGCGACTGTGTGCTGCTCTTCATAGGATGTGGAGGACCGAGACTAACAGAAAACACTCTCCTCTGACTAAGTGGCTCTGGCTGTTTCTGATTCATCCAAGATGCACTCCAGCAATCATATCACCTACAATCACGGACATCATTTGTACAGGCTGTCGGGCACTTATCTAAAGCAGCTGCTTTCATAATACGCTGTCGAAAATCATGGAGAAACAAACAAGTTTACTACTACTTATACTACTACCACTCACTGACGGGCATATTATGACCGTATTAAGCATTATACGTTACTAATGTGGGGTAACAAACATACACACACACACAAGCAAACACACTGTTGATTGGCTACCATCTGCCCAGGGGAGGTATGTTGAGCACAAATGATACATTTTACGGCAATACAAGAGAAATTAGTTTCTTATTTTTATTTTATAAAAAAAAAAAAAACAGCTTCTAAGGTGTGGCAGCTGCCTTATATGCAATTGATACCTATAGGAGTGTCACTTATGATCTGAAAAGACCTTAACAGCCACAACCTCAATTTCGGAATCGCTAAGGGCCCACTGCTTCCTGCATTGGCACTGCATCATGGTTTATTGTGAAGGTAATTCCTAGGGATACTGACCTGGGACCACCATAACTACATTCTCTGCCTCTGAGAAACATTGCTTTTATTTTTTAAGTTGTAAAGTGTGAACAAGTGAGGTAGCTCAGATGAGAGATGCAACTTTCCCCTTCTTTTCTCCTACCATCACCTTGAAAGTGAAACAAGCGTCGAGACTCTGGTAGACCCACGACATATTTTCATTTAGTGGCTGCGTTGTTGTGGGATGTCATGGCTATTAATTCTATGTGAGCTTCATTAATCCACATTTTCCCATCCAGTCTCCCTGTCCTTAATCATCATTTCAGCCTCTGCCAGGATGGCCTCTGGTGGCCAAATACATCAAGGGTCACAGTGTGTTCCCCCAGCACTCTGGGAATATATGCACACATGCACATACATACAAAACACAGATAATAAAACAGGGCATCCATCTCAATCACACAGCATTGGACCCATGTCATTAAATTCCTCTCACTGAGGTGAAGCACAGAAAGTATATACACAAACGTGCACTCACGGACAACTGCTTCAGAAGACTACTACAGACAGAAAGTCATAACACTTTCCAGGTTGCGACATCCACTCGACCGAATTCATCTTGTATTGCACTCTTGAGTTATATCTGATTTGTGAAGAAGCTGAAGGTCAATCAGCAGTGAAGGGTGAGGGGGAGGTAAAACTTGAATCAGAAGGGAGGCTTTAGAAACGCTCGCTGTTAGAAGACAGACTGGCAATTGAGCGGTGGTGAAAGAAGTGACAACTATCAAGACCGTCTTAGCAGCTCAGTCCAGGTGGGCGATTGGTTGGAAACTGCTTATTGTTCCAGCAGATCTGAGCTGTTTGTCGTTATCTGAATACCAAATGGTTCCAATTTGCTGCGTGAAGGGGGGGGGGGGGGGAGAAATACCACAGAAGGGGCCAACACACACAATGGAAACTGGAGAGGGTAATCTGATGGAAATCTCTGAATGTTCCTCTCCCTGCTCGCTAAAGGTTAGCCTGCTTAACTGCCTGGCTGTTGGGTGGTTGCTTGTTATTCATTCAGAGAGACAGACAGACAGAAACACGTGAGAGAATGGGTGTATGCATAAGAGAAAATCAAGATGGTGGGTGGTAGTTTTGTCAGTAATATCAGTTCCTTTGCCTTCTCTGTGGGATCTGATATTAGAAGGTTTCCCCTCAGCTGACTTTTGACTCAAGATAATCAGCTGACCTTTGACTTCTAGATACCTCAGCAGCGCCTGTCAGCTAAGTCTACAACCCAGCCTACCTATCCAATCGGATTGTTCTTGAATCCCTCACACACACACCAGCACAAGCAAATGATCCCACCATACTGCTCCCACTCATATAAAAAACATTTCATCCATCTAATGCACACACAGAGGGGGGGTGGGGTGGGGTGGGCTGTCTGCATCACAGGACTGTAAGCACATAGAATAACTGTCGCAGAGCACAGCCAAAAGCCCTTAGCATTGACAGAGCAGATGTTAAGAGTAATGACAGTGGAGATTACCCAATAATTGTAGCAGAGTAAATCATTTCAGAAAGGGGGAGAGAGTAGGGGAGAAGAGGAGGAGGGATGGAACAAAGGAGGATGTACCACGGCTGAAGCAAAAAAACATCTTATTGTTGGTATGAAAATGTAAAAGAGGACAATTTATACGCTGTGCCATTTCATTTTCTAAATGTTTATAGGCAGACAGCTCATCTGTAGTGGCATAAAAGAGGGCGGAAGCTTCTAGAAATGAGTCCCTGTTTTGTGGTGGTGGCAGTGGTGGGGGGGGATAATGGCGATTATGACGATGTGGCTGCTAGTGTTATTGTCTGTGTTTGGGAGCTAATCGCTGTGATGCAAGCTGCTGCCCGAGGCCAAGGATAGAGGATAGAGAGGCCCCTCCAAGAGCGTGATGACACATTTCTCCCTAACATCCCATAACAACATTGTCCTCTCCCGACCTCCAGCATCAAGCCCTCACCAGTATCCTGCCTCTCCCAGCCGCAGTTCACCAAAGCCCGCATGGGTCAGCAGATCAGGGGCCTTGACACCTAGGAGCCCCTGTGTGTGCACTTGTGAGTGTGTGTGAGTGTGTGTGTCGCTCTCACTTGCTGTGTTGTCGCCTTGATTGTGTAATAAACTTTATTCAGTTAACCGTGAATTATTGTTAATTGAACTAAAAAGTAATTTTCTTAATTGAAACCGAGGGGGGAGAGGCAGACCAGATTAACGATGTAAAGGAGTGTTGCTCTCTCCCTCTCACTCAACATCTTGAGACTTTTATCTTGTCTAATTATTTTACCCATAACAGTTCTTGCTATAATTTTTTTCCATCCTGCACTTGCAGTAAAAAGCCAATAATCTAATTAATAATAATCACACCATCTTAAAATTAAGACAGGGTTAGGCTGAAACATCTCTGAAGGACAGTGCTGCCAGTCTGACGCTTGTGCTCTAAAATTCTTATTTACTAAAATCCTATAGCCCTTTACACACGTATTTTCACTGGTATTTATCACATACATTTTTTGTCATTCACACAAGCAACGTCTTAATGTTTTTAATGAAAAGTGGCCATTGAAACACAACCACCAATATCACTAAAGCCCTCCATCGCCAGAATTTGGAAGTGTTATACATCAGAGCATCCTAGTGTTGTGCATGTCCACTGCTGTAATGTAACACCTTTGTTTACACAATATGCAATTACGGATCTTTAGCGCTCATGTTGCTATGCCAATTTTGTCTGATTCACCATTATTGGAATATCAACTTCCTATTCACATGTGCCCTGTTTAATGGTATACAATGAATGGTAACGACAGCATGTATTACAGCAGCAAAATATACATTATGTACACCAAAAGCAATTATACATGCCGTTGCACAATCATGATCACCCATACACCCAGCTTACACTGTTGGGTGAAAGTAAAGCTGTAGAGGAAGACTACTGGAGCATCATCTTTATTATATCCTTCTTTAAAATTTAAAAAGTTGAGTAACTTGCGAGCAAAATCCATCCTTTTACAATAATTATAACATTTTTGAAGGAGCTCTGTGGGAAGAAAAAAAAAGTTAACACTGCAGTACATATTTGTTCACTAACATAATCCAAATAAATTACATACATTTTACTGTAAGCCACACAAGCAACACCTAGACAATATTTTTCACAAAATGTGACCATTCACATAATTTCCCATGCAACCTCCAATAGTGATAAAGCCCTCTGTTGGAAGAGATTTGAGTCATTACACGCAAGTCATCATTACCTCGTCTCCACAAACCTCATCCATCTCAATACTCAATGTAGGAGAATGAACTGTGCCGCAAAGAAGGGGATCAAAGTTTTGGAATTCAACCCACATACCAGAGCTACTGCAGAGATTCAGGAAACAGTCACATTCCAGTAAACACATGTGGAATTACCAGGGCAAGAACTCCTGGTCACCAGCCTAGCCAAATATTATCTCATACAGAACAACATCACCCCCTTACATAGCAGCTATTGGCTGAAAGGGAGGAAGTGATGTATATTGACTTTTCATTTGTGTCTTGCTGACTCTGCTGACAAAAGGACAGAACCACTTCCAGCTGCTAAACCTAGAGAAAACAACCACATTGTGCTGAACATGATTCAGCTGCATTTGCTTCTCAAATTAGTTTTTTCATCAAGCACTTCTGTTGCTCTACCACCACAATTGCGAGGCATGCACTGGTTAAAGTAGCTAATCGACACTCACACCATTATCACAGTGATATTCCTCTAAAATGATTAGTACATTACATGTAATATAACCAAATGAGGCCTACAAATGACATAGCTGCTCACGTTAATGAGATCCATGTACACAATAAAACAAACATTATCCATCTATTCCCGTTGATCTAACCGCATTAACACATGACCTACATGAACATTCTTGTCTTACAATACCAATCATCCTCTCTATTTGTCTATCTATAGAGTGTGTCTCGGCCAGCTAGCACCTTGTCAGTCATAAAAGCAGAGGGAGAGGGGGGAAGGGAGAGGAGGAGGAGACGGAGGAGGGGATAAGAAGAGTGCCATTACCAGTGTTCTGGACCCGTGTCTTCCCAGGGTGAATAATTACGTCTGACATGTCGTGAATAGGGAGGGACATTATCGCAGTGATCCTCCGTACCCCCTCTGTGTGTTCCCTTGTGCGCACACACACACACACACACACACATACATTAGGGCCCCTCTGAATGATTTAGGGGGTCTGTTAATAATGCAAGGGCTCCTAGAGCTAATTAGGTAAGTAGCAGAGGGCGCCGGCTGTGATGCCTCAGCTCACTGATACGAGCTGTAAAGGAATGAAGCATCAACTGCACACACATACTCACACACAGAGTTTGGGTTTATGTTTCACCACACACACACACACACACACACACACACACACACACGCACAATTCGTAATCTCAATAATAGCCCTGATTCTTTTCAAAAGGGATGGATTAAATTTGGGTTTAAGATTAAGTTTCATTATTGATCATGGCGCAAAAATGGAGGACTGCAGCAGCTTCACTATTCTTCTCTCATTCACATGCATTATCAATTATTAAGTGGATGAGGAAAGGTAATAGGAAACAGGTCTGTATGCTGTAGCCCTTAGGTATTTTGACAAACAGCATCAAGGAGGTTGAAAGGCAACAGTGATCTGTGTGCTCCCAGAAAATCAATAGAAAGTGATTATCTTGAGAGGGAACAAGTGGAGAGCCAAGGTGGGCCTTGTCACGTGTGTGTGCTCTCGCTCTCTCTCTCTCTCTCTGTCTCTCTCTCTCTCTCCCTCTCTGGCGCCATAGCTGTCAGCCCTGTAAGAGCAGTGTCAGGGTGATTAGAGAGCAGCACGGCCCAGACAGAGCACAGCCAACCTCCAGACAAGCCCTCCAGAGACGCAGCGGCACAACAAGCCTCAGCCCAGGGTCAAGCCTACTTTGTCAGCCTCCCTGCAAGATGGGCCCCTTCAGTGCACAATCAGGAACCATCTTGTATAAGAGATTGCAGGGTGTGTGATATATAGCTGCTTTATGGTACCTTTAGGGTAAAAAGCAATTATGTATAAAGAGGTGGCCCTCCCAAAATACAAGAACACTTTTCTCACTTAACCTCAGTGGTATGGCAGACACGCATATGATTTGGTTCTGAGATGTTGTTGAGGTTTCTGCCTCCACCACAATACAGTCGCTGTGAATAGAATTAACTACTTTCTGCTTAAAAAATAGTCACTAATAATAATAATAATAAGTCATTTGGAGGAATCATTCCTTTAATATACTGTAGAAAACCTGCATTCCAAACAATGAGTATAAGGTGGAGGATAGCAGTATTATTCTATAGACAATAAAAAGTGTTACCAGGAGAGGCAGAAAAAATTACATGTCGTTTGTTGAAACATGATTTGATGAAGTGATCAAGTTAGAGCACACACTACTTGCATGTGGGATTGCTGTTTTACTAATAAAGTGGAGAATAACAGTCACAGTATTATCAAATATCTACAGGCCATGTTACCTTTATCTCCGGGTCCATAGTTCCCAATGATGACTAAAATTAGACGACAGGACGTCCGGTTGAGGTTCACACGGTTTATATGGACACGGTGGAGTTTCAGAGGGGAGAAAACTTTGACCACGAGAAATGTAAACAATAGCATAAACACGAGGCAGTCCTGACGTCAACTTTAACATGAAGTTAAGTGAACACACTCAAGTAGAGAAAAGTGGTGCAGCGAACATCTTCTGGCAAGAGGAAGTTAGCTTGATATTGGTTACTAATATTTTTTATTCAACTTTACACTTCTTGTAAGGCAAGCAGGTAAAATGACAGTGATGGATATGGTTTGAACGGAAAGGAAAGGGGATCAGTGTTCGACAATTTAGCAACAATTCACAGAAAGAATTATCACAGAATAGCTTTTGACTAATGACAAGCCATCTTCCTTCTGGTCAAGTGTCACTACAGGAGGTCCTTTGACCAAACAACAACACCCATATTAATTTCCTTAAATATGAGCTGTAAAATGTTTGTTTTTTTAACTAGTTACAATCCAGGACAGGAAAAGGGGAGTGTAATGGTATACCAATGTAATAAAATACAAAATAAAGCAATGAATTGAAATGAAAAGGTGTATTTTTGGGCTTTGGGAATAGTAGTTTGACAAAATAATCTCGATTTAATGTCCACTTGCTATCTTTATTTCAGAGTTTACAACCTTATAACGTAACCATATAACCACAGTCCAATTATGTTGAACTATTCATTTAAATCACAAACAAATGACGAGAGGAAGAGAACAATGACATTGACACACATTCCTTCTACAGAGCGTTTATTCTGTATTCAAGGCCTAAAAACATACAAATCCACTATATACCTTAATCAGAGCAGTCACTGTGTGTGTGTGTGTGTGTGTGTGTGTGTGTGTGTGTGTGTGTGTGTGTGTGTGTGTGTGTGTGTGTGTGCGTGCGCGTGCGAATGTGTGTGGTTGGGAGGGAGATTCATACAGGGATATCCACCATATAATCTAAATTTTTTCAAATGCTTCCTTTTTTTTCCCAGTTCCCTATAGCGCACACTTGTTGACAGATTGCTCATTAGTGTGACACAAACTTTCAGCGCCGTCTGCAGTTCCTGGAGTTCACCAGTTCTCTCTCATCCCACAGCATAAGGGAAAGCTATAGCCTGACTGTGCTCCACCTGTATGTGATAGCTATGGCCTGGGGGTTGACAGTATCTAATCACAGCCTCAACAGGTGAGGAGAAGAGACGGTGCAGACAACCTGGCACCACATGGAATTCCTACACTATCATAATGTAGATCAAGCCACACACAGTATCCATGATGTATAATAAATATACTGTATACTGCTCTTTACTGTGATGCTAAATATAGTAGTTAATACACTGTACATATTCCAGGGCACATGGTGTCACAATACATCATATTATATTATGTTACAGTGTGGAAGCATTTACTGTCAGAGCCAACAGGATCAAATCCACAAGGATTTATAACGAATGCAAGACAAACACCACAGTGTTCAGGCGTCCGTTTAAGTGTACACAAACATTTTTGCATTCATCTTTATTCATTTACGATGTGATGTTCCTCAGTGCAGCGTTTGAAGTCATTTGACCTCGTCCTCACCTCGACAGCACAGAACCTCATCAGACATAAAAGCCGTCGGAGGGGGCAGAAGAAGACAAACCTCCCCAGGGGAAGGAAAGGCGGAGGAGTGGGAGGAGTGGGAGGAGACAGAGGAGGAGAAGGAGGAGGATGGGTGTCACTGTCTCTACAAAGCCCTCTTATCCTCTAGATATCAAAGCGTTGTACTCCCAGAATAAAATATTGTCAGAATGATATGACTCACCACAGGGGGGGCTTGTCATATTCCAAAGTAAAAACAGGAAAGAGAGAAAGTACGAAAGAAAGAAAAGGCAGTTGTATTATTTTAAAAGGGAGAAGGGGGATCTCGTGTGGTTTTGGTCATGCATGGGTGCACAACAAGGTTCTTAAAAGATGTTTTTGATATCATTCAAAGAAAGTATTGTGCGAGGCATCTTCCTCACTGAGGTGAACTCAGAGTGTGCCAGACAGCAAGGACATGAGACAAAACAAGTGAGTGCTGGTCTCTCCTCATCTAGTCAGATGTGTCTGCAGCACTCAATATATAATTAAGGAATATGTGGTATGAAATAGCGACATTGTTGTAATTTAGAATCATAGTAATTTACTTGTGACTTGTTTCTATGGCACTAAGTGTTCACTCTCTTCTCCTTTTTTTATTTGCTTACTGAAAAGGAAGTATTTAGGATGTAGGCCAGATGGGTACACAGCGCTATTGTATGGTTGACAGAGAGATGACCTTGTTGCGCCAGTGCACGTGTGTGTGCGTATGTGCATGTGTGTGTGTTTAATCAGACAGAGAGGGGGGATTAGAGACCAGGCACCTGGCAGGTGGAAACAGTCTGTACTCATCTGATGCCCTCCTGTCCTTCTGGGTCTCTCTCACACACACACACACACACACACACACACACACACACGCACAATATGTAACTTGGTCATAACCGTACTGTCATATTACAGCGCTTACAACCACCTGAAATGTATCTTTGTTTCATATTGTGAGGGGTGAGTTGCTCTGTGGCAGCTGCTGTAAAACAGAGAGAAATTAAATTACACAAGCAAGAAACTTGAGGTAAGATATAAATGCCTGCATACACAGAGCAACTTGGGTCTTAAATGACTTTCCAAACTTTAGAGTCAACAACAACATAGAAAGAGACACTCTGGGTCTTTATACTATAGTGCAGCGGATCCTAAACTTGGGCTCGTCACGCCCACAACAGGTCACAAGATGAATCTGAGATGATAAACCAGACACTTGTGGCCCAACATACATGTGAAAAATGCAACGCATTACATGACCATTACTGACCAAATTGTGTGGGAAAGGTTTGGTAGGAATTCCTGTTAAGCAGTTTTTCAAGGTAAATTGAGCTGACAAACATCAAGCTCAAAAATCATACAGCTGACTCCTGTCAGCCTTCCCAATAGAGTACTAAGCACCCCATCTGTTATGGCCTGCTCGGAGATTGTAGCTCAAGTGGAGTCATGAGTGTTAAGGTAAAACAAACACAGTAATTACCTTAATTAAGATCTAGCAGATTCCTTTAGATTAATAGTAGCATGCATTGTATACTCTAGAGGTGATATCAGAGAACAGAGAAAAGAGGATTAGATGAGGTCAAGAAGAGGAGTAAGGAGGTGGTGAGACACAAGCAAATGAAAAATATTGATAAACAGAATGAAAACATAAGGCGGAAAATGGGCCGTTAAAAGGGAAATACGTTATGAAGAGATAAGGAAGGGGAGGAGAGCAGTCCTGGTGAAAGCCGGTGACCGAGGAGGGCTTTTTTCGGCTGCATCAGGAGTAAATGGCTCTGCAGGCGCCTGTCACTCTGAGGGGCCAGCATAGGACGATCAGCGATGATGACGGGGGCACGGACCTGTGTCAAGATGCTGAACCCAGCTGTCAATCAAACCACTCTGCCCTATGGGATGACAAGGATGGGCCTTAATCCTGCTGGAGAGAGAGAGAGAGAGAGCGAGAGAGAGAGAGAGAGGAGGAGAGAAATTAGAGAGGGAGAAATGAGACGACATCAAAGAAAAACAGGAGACAGACAAGCAGAGTTGGTAGAGAGAAAGAAGGAAAGCAGTGAGTGAGTTGTTTGCCAGCTGATTATTTATTTAAAAAGGCACTGATGTCATTTAACTTTGTAAAATGAGGAAAAAGGAAACCCAACAGGTGATGGCGTCACCTCATGAAGTTTGCACAGTTCTGTATCAGGCAGTGAAAATTGCAGCTATTCACTTTTCAATTGAGCCAACTATCTTGTGAAATGAAATGTTTGATGTCCCTCTCCTTACTAGGCAATATGACACTGTGTGAACTTGTCATTTGGTGGCCAGAAAGGCCAGTGTGAGTCATCCTCCAGCTATCTAGGACCATAACGCCTAGTGCCTCCTGGGAACACAGAGGAATGACCAGGGAACCAGGACATTAGAACACAATAGAAAAAAAGACTCTATCCCACATTCAGTATTCACTGGAATTCCGGCAAGCTGTTTTCAATTAGCATTCGCTGATTCTCAGTGTTGGTCTACCGCATCATTTCAAGTAAATGTAACCATAACTTCAAGCCACAATGTTTGGTTTGGCCACGAGGGAATCTGTGCTTCTCTCCTTTCTCTTGTCAGTGGTAGCCACTGAAGAAGTCCTCTAACATGCATTTGTGTCGTATCTATCCTTCAGTGGTACTGAAGACAAAGTCTTTCTTTCATGTTTCACAGTGATGTAATGATTTGAAAATGTAATACAAAACTCACCCATTGAACTACAGCAACCACCAGATGATAGACAAGGCCAATGACTGAGAATAAAATATGTAAATGTTAAAATCAGAACAACATTTGTGGGAATATAATTCTTCATATACAGTATGTTCTCTTGGTAATGGGGCATGAGTGCAGCAGTGTCTCAATAGGGCGAGTGAAGTCAAGTTTATTTGTTCAGCCTAATATCCCAGTGGGCTTGTCCCCAAAAGCTATGGCTCCTGACCTATAGCCTCATATTTTTCTAGAAGGAAAAAATTAAAAATAAAAAACTTTTAGGAACATAAAGGCAGAAAATATGAAATGCACACAGCTGGGTATTCAATATGGCATGAAACATAGCCATAGGATTAGATTATCCATAGGATTATAGTTTTTGTCAATTGTATATTATATCCATGTACTGATGTGCTGCTTCATCTCTACATGACACCTCATGCAAAGATTTGTTTCTGCTTCAGCCTGCTGTGGCACACGAGGTGGAGTACTGTGTTTTGATTCATCTTAGTTCTAGATGTAATCTAGTTTTAGTTAGATACCATATTCCTCTGAGGTGCATGTTGCGCCAATAATCACATGTAGTAGTCGATATTCTCCCTCTGGTCTGAGGTGACCAGTAAAGGAATGACCGCTGGTGCCTTGCTGCGGAGAGATGGGGTCAAAGAACATATTATCAATACAGATAATAATAAATTTAGTGCAGTTAGATTCTTCACAGTAGATGGACCAACACCTTTGATCCGGACATCAGCGCTTGAAAATAGTTCTTTATGCCAGAAATATATTTTTTTTTGTACATGGGTGTTTATATATATATGTGGGCATGACAAAGAGACAGACAGGTAGAGCGAGAGAGAGACAGCAGCAGAGATACAGTTAGGGACAGTGTGAACCAAGAGAAAAAGCCAATGATCTTTCGGGGCCCAGATGTACAGTGTCCCCGAGGTGATCAGAGCCGTGACCTGACACTCCAGCGTCCCAGCATGCTCGGCAGATGTGGGTCAACTGACATCTGTTTCTCACTACAGCCTGGGCTCAGCTCTGCTCAGCCCGACCCAACCCTGCTGTCATATTCATCCTAATAACCACTCCCATAATCACCAGGGATTATTCTAATATTAGTGAGCACACACAGTGACTGCTCTGATTAAGGTATATAGTGCTCCATATGTTTTTCTGAGGTTTTTTGGGGGGGGATTTGTATGTTTTTAGCCCTTCAGTGAAAAGCCTTGAAAAAGCCAGCTTAGAGAGGACTAAAGAGAGCCCTGCATAAATAATATTGGAAAATAGCCTGGGCAAGAGGGGGGGGGTCAAGCTGGGGTGAGATGTGGACTGCCAGCAGAGGTGCTCTGACAATGAGAATGCATCGCGAGGCTGCCGCGCGGATATCTGGCCTTGAAGTTAGGCGTTGAAGGGAGACTGCCGTGTGGTATTCTTCCGCCATAGAGGAGGGATTATGAACCAGTGACAGGATGTGTGAATCAAGATGGCACACTCACCACACAACAGGACTAGAAAGAGACACTGCAGGGGGCTGTCAAGACAGACCCAGAGTGAGCTGGGAGGATTACCATATAATGATGAAAGATGATGAAGACTGATGAATAGATTGTTGGCGCTTTAGCTATGGGGGAGGGAGGACGACATGCTTCTGTGAGGAACCTGACATCTCAAGCGTGGATGCCAGAGCTTAGGATTTCCAGTGCAAAGAAATGTGCTGATTTTTGCAGCTGTACCATTACAAGCCATTGCTTATTTGTGCATTTTCTTTTATGTGCACTAGCTTTTTTCATTTGCCTTTTACAAGTGTACACTCATTACATTCCAAGCATTCTTGTGCTACACGTCTTTCTTTTTATATTGTGTGTGAAATCATCTTTCTTCCCCCTTCTCCAGCTCACCCTTTTTTTTTCTTAGAGGTCTATTTGTGGAAGTCATGGCCTGCTGGTGTTTACGATTCTCACTGGGCCCCTACTGCTGGTGTTTTTCCACACACACACACACACACATATACACACAAACATGCACACATTGGGTCCTTCCTGCTGACACTCAACTTCATTCTTTGCTGCAGCTGCATCTGTTGTCACCATGGAGACCTTGTTTATTACTTAACCCCCCCTGCTCACAAACACACACACACACACACACACACGCTATGGCAGAGAAATAGGCAGGCTGCGTCTCCCTCTGTGTTTGATTTGGTGTTATAGGACCCATCGGATCACAGCCCCCAGCAAGCCCAGACCCATATGCACAAACACACACATAGCAGTTGGCCTGGATGGATGCAGCAGGCTAATGCTAAACACAGAGCCATAAGCAGCACACTACCTAATCACCTCCAGGCTGGTCTGGATAATGACATTTGTTAAGGCTTTGACTCAACCTGCGTGAGTAAGAAGGCCGGTCTGGCTACTTTTCCTTTCAAATCACTGATATAAATAGAGAAAATAATAGCCATGCAAATGTTGCAAAGCAAAGCACCAAAGGCATCTTGGTTGTGAGGCTTAACAATGAATATGCAAAGTGTTGGGTGTGTTCATGCATACATGTCCGTGTGTGAATATAGAGGGCGTTAGTGAAAGGCCATCCTGCTTAGCGGGCGGCAACATGCAGGCAGGTTTTTCACGAGACGGGGAATCTGTTATGCAACATGTGAGAGCCTGCTAATCTCGCCGAACAGCCTGCTCCTCCTGGCCACCTCTCGGCCCGTACACACACACACATACGCACACCTCCTGGCCATGTTTCTAGACATGCATGGCTACACACCCAGGTGGCCTTAATGGGTTTAAGAGCAGTCAGAGATCCTCCTTGCGCGTCTGTCCAGACCTGAGCCCTCGTGTTTCCTGTCTCTGCATGTGACTGCACGGGAGAGGCGCGTGAGAGGTCAAGATGCCAAGAAGTCACCAAAACACTCCACAGTGGTAGCCTCATTAAAGTTCTTGTGAGTGAAATGCGATCCAGCTTGAAATAAAGTGTCAATTTTTGATTTGTTTCGACTTGCTGATGGTCAAAGAGAGTGCATGTTGGCCAGCAGGGAGACAAACAAAGGCATTTAAATGTCATTATAAAAGTTTTGGCAGTGTGGCTGACCCTTAATGATTGATCTGGCATTTGGCACTTGGCAGTAGGTAAAATTGGACCCTGTGTCTGCAGCTCCACATCTGAAGTAAAGGTCATTAGGTGACCTATTGGCGTCAGGTGGCTACAGTCACTAAGCTAACTCTCGGCAGCGTTACTCAGCTCGTTGGCATATGCTGACAGGCATCCAGCTGAGTGGCTCAGCCTGACACAGACACACACGTGCACATGTACAAGCACACACCTCTATCAGCCTTGAACACACAGCCAGAGGTCCTGTCCAAAATGACCTCCAGGGGATAGACATCCTGCAGTCTGCTCTCATCTGTAATTCCCTGATCTCACATGTGCTGCTGCATAAGGCTCCTCTGATGGGGACAGAAGAAGAGCAAAGCCTGAGTTTGTTATTATTCATTTAGTTTGACTGAGGAACAGAAAAAGTTCAACTTATTAATCAGTTGCTTATCATTGTTCTGGAATGCCAAGTTTCATTCCAATTAGTTCTCCCTTTGACAATGGGAATGGAACTAAAGTCAGTCGCTCTGAGAAGTCAGCAAAGTGATAGAAGTGTGAGGATATTAACCACTAGCCCAAACTTGCAGAGCACAATCACTACAACGCTGAGAGAGACGTTATAAGTGGCTTCTTATCAGTAACAGTTCGGGCTTATTTCATTTGTGCCCACAGCATTTCTTGCCATTTGGCCCCCGCTCCATATTTGTGACAGCTTTGATGTGTTGTGAGGCTTCAGGCCCTCTCTGCATCCACGGCACGCAGCACGGCGGCACAATAAATACTTTGATAGCAGCACAATCTGTAACTCGAGCAAAAACAAATAACACAGTGGTCCTTACAAGAGTTCTTTTGTCGGGGTTTGGTTCTGGATTCATGAACCGAACAAAACAATTGGTTCCAGATTGAGGCGGGCTTCTGTTCTCCCTAGGGGGATGATTTAAATATATCAGAGGAGAGAGAAGCAGGAATAACAGTGGATATGGTGAGAGCGCAGTTGAGAGAGGAGGAATGAGTGAAATGGAAAATAATTCAATCATGGGCGTGGGAACATTTAAAGTGGATGGATGGATAGCCGGATGACAGAGATGACAAAGTTTATACAGTGAAACAACATTTTACAACTAGATTTGAATGGTAAGATGTACAATACTGAGAATAAAAAGCTGAGGGGAAAGAGCAAATGGCACAATGAAGAGAAAATAGAAAAATCTACTGTTACTGACAAGCGCTAGCATGTACCTGGTTTTCTAGTGTTAGCCATTAGCTCAACAGCTACAACAGTTCACCAACTAGTCTTGCAAGAAGTCCCTACTTTTCCAAAGGAGGACGAATCTTATAAAAGGATGCATTTTATTGTGCCACACCTTTAATGAAAATTAAAGTTAAAGTGGAATAACTAAGTGTGTATCAAGGGTACTTCCTCTTTCATCAGAGAGAGAGACTGTACTGACCTCATACTGTACACAGCTCATCATGACTACACAGCACTGTCCTTTGTACTATTTTTGGATGGCCCCATCTGTATGTAGACAGCAAGCTAACTGGGTGTTTGAGGATTGAGGGGTGAGTGTGTGTGCGTGTCATTGGGGTTATGCAGGGAGCATTTTCTATCCCAGATGTTTGGTTGAATTGGGCCTGCTTCACTTCCGAAAAAGATTAACAGGAATTTCCCATAACCCAACTCCACGCCCGCTATCACCATTTAACACATCTTACTTTCCGTGGTAGTCTTTAGGGACCGGATGACACATTGCTGCTCTGTGACAGCAAAATTGGTCTTTTTTGTTAATTGTTGTAAGCGTAGAAGGAGAGCGGAGATTGACATTTTCTTGATGTTAATTATGTTATAAGACTCAATTTTCTCTCTCACTTACACTCATGCACTCTCTCTCTCTCTTTCTCTCTCTCTCTCTCTCTCTCTCTCTCTCAAGTGTGTGCTTCATTCTTGAGAGGATGTACCAAAAAGGACCTGGCAAGGGTTTGGCTAAGATCCAGCTGCCTTCACAAACACACACACATTTGCACACAAACAGGGCACACTTAGTCCCCATCGTGGGTGATTACAAAGCCTTTCAAACTCATTTACACACACAAGCAGTCAAGCTGAAAACTAATTTGTCCTAACATACACAAATACAAGGATACACTCATTCACTGACACACACATAAGCACTATCTCACACCAAATATCAACAGAGCAAAGATAAGAGAGGTAAAACAATGTAAGGACAGACAACACAAATACACACACATGCATGCTCACACACACATAAACCATAGCCATGTCCAATCTCAAATCTAAATGGTGATAAGTGACGGTAATTTGACATGACAGCCATGAATTGTAACATCAAACAATATGACTCTGATGTCATGAAAGGACACTGCGGCTGTGGTGGATGTCAGGCATCAATCAACCAATCACCTTATGGTTCTTAAAGTCCCTGTTAAATTAAAGTTAGAGCGCCTTTGGCTTGTGATGACGTATTATCCAGTGAGACCGAATATAGCGTGCTGCAGGGATGACGGATTTTAGAAGGCCAACCCCGGAAGTTAGCGTCACACTGGTTATATCATAGAACAAAACGTTAAAATATCTTAAGCTTGTGTTAACCACAGACCTTATTTCAGGCATCTAACCAAAACCCCATTGACTTTGAGACTATACTGGAAGTGCAAACATGGCACCTCATTTCAGAGTTTTAGGACTCATTCCTGCAGCTCTCTATTTGAGCGGTGTACAGTTACAAGGGGGATTTAAATGAAATCCTTTGCATTTGATTGGACCAAAAGAAAGTGGGTGGGCTTAGAATGTAGCACAGTAAGGAGCTAGAGAGGACTGTGGCTCCACAAACTCCTCCCTTGTCACTGAAAGTTGCAGATTGAATGATGTATGGATGTCATCATTAGTTGAAATTAGTCCATCTATTACTTACATAAGCACACTTCATATTTTGTTTCACAGAAGAAAAAGATGATTGGATTTTGGTCCAGAAATATGAAGAAATTGATATTTTTTCAAATAGGTTCACAAAATGACTGTCATCTAAAAGGGTTAAAGGGGGATTTTTCATTTTATCTCAACTTTAAAGTTAAACTGAGATTCCATTGGATAATGAAAGAAGAAGTTTTCCTCCCCTAATACCTCCTAGATTCAATACTGCACCCTCAACCATTAGCCGAGGCAGTACCTGTTTGGTCGGCTAATTACTCATTATCAGAGCTTGGGTTTGTCCATGTGTGTGTATGTGCCAACAGATGCAAACAGGAGACAGGCACACACTTTCCAGTAAGGAGGCTGCAGTCGACTGAGCATCCATGCAGGGCGCTGGGAGAATGAAGGCAAACTGATGCTGTGACGTATAGATGGCAATTTGAGTTTATGCGTAGCACCAGCAGACAGACAGATAGACAGAAAGACAGTTCTCCAGTTGTTGTGTCCCAGAGATGGGTCCCTGGGCCATCTGACACCTCTTCCTGTTTGGACATCAGGCCCCTGAGGACACACACAGCTGGGGACGGGACAAAGCTCGCTCCCTCTCTTTGCATCCACACACACAGTGTCGCCTATGAGGTCCCATATATCAGCCCTGTTGGTGACACATTCTCCTTTTCATGTGTGACCAGCATCCCATGGTCACATGAAGGATATAACAGCAGCTGTCAGGAACACACAGAGGAGCATCTGTATATATGCATGGGTGTGTGAATATGTATGTGTGCATGTTGTTGTCACTTTAGTCTGAGCGAAACAAGTTTCTTCTGACATCACCTTGTCATCACTGTGAAACTGCAGTATCTAGAAAATGACCATGAAGGAAGAATAAATGCAACAAATCAGTGTAAAACCACAGCTGCATGTCTGAGCAGCATGAGTCAACTGTCACAAAGTATAGGGGCAAAAAGCAAGGCCTCACACCTGCTTTGTTTGAAGCAGTTGTATCCAAATGTAATATTCTTACTGTATCATGTAGGCTACAGTTTGCTTTAGTTTAGGATGTGAGGTAAGAATGTACAAATCAAACATATACTTCACAAGACCCTGAATTGAGTTAGTTGGAAATACCCAAATACCACCACTGTGCTAAACCAGCATAACAAATACCATGATAAATCAAATTACTGACTGTGTGTCATATACTGTAAACTTATGGCCAAAAGTGCAATGCCAGTCTCAGACTATTTTTCATGGTTTGGGCCAGGGCCGTTGGTTTAAATTAAGGGAAATCTTAATGGCATAGCATATTATAATATCTCAGACAATAGTGACAACTTTGTGGCAACCAGGGAAGGCCCTTTTCTGTGACATGACAGTGTCCTCTAACTGGAAGTATTTGCCAGGCTGAGACAGGAAGTAACTGGCACTGACCAAGAAATAGTCTGGCACATAATCCTAAGTAAAAAACAGCAAATTGTCATGATGCTAAGCCCTGCCCTATAAGAGTTGGTTGCACACACGCCAAACAGATTCTAGTTTCTGCATTTTCTATTTTTTATAATAGATCTAGCTGTAGCTGTGTAGCCCAGGCTTTTGTGGCTAAGTGATGTTCGCATAGGTAGCACGTGTGGGTATAGGATGCTAACAAACACCATAACTTGTCAAATATGTGATGGGGTAGCACATCCCAGATTTCAAAATTAAGGAGGACAAAATGGCATTTCACTTGGTAATCGGCTCACATCATCATAGAGATATGCTTATGCATGTCTGGTCATTTCAGTATGCATTCAGTCATCGTTCACATTTTTAATAAAACAATTACTCAATTAGTTTATAATCAATTTAAATTCATTTGTTGGTTACATTCAACGTCAATGAAACAAATGGTTGCATGACCTCCCATCCATATTACCTGCTGATTATGAGTTCAAACTGCCAAACAGGAAGTGAAAGTATCCAATCGGCTCTATAAATCAAGTACACTGGTTTCATATACTGGGCACTCCTTCAGCATAAAGGTCTTCCTTTCAAACATTCATACAGTTTTGAGCCCAGCTTTCTCTCTTCAGTTATGGCCATAAAAGCAATACCAAAATATGTAGGTAGATCTGGTACTTCGGGGAAGGAGGATATGAATTCTCTTTGTAAATTACCCTGATCTGACTGGAGTAGCCTATTTTCACATGCCCAGTGTAGCTTTAAGTATATATGACCATTAAGAAGCCTGCCTAGATTTACAACAGCATTTCCAACCATGTTCTTGTGTCAGCAAGCTTTGGTGCAATTCCACCCTTGGGCACTTTAACATTCAGCATGGCATAGCATTTTATCCCAGCCACACAAGGTCTTCTGATAAGAGAGGAGCCATGTGGTGCATTAGTGTAGCATCTTAGCCAGCCATGCTAGTAATTCCTGCTTTGATATGAGCAAACCTGAGGAGGACATACCAGTTAAGCTAACCTTGATTTGGGACTAGACGTGTGTGGGATATAGAGGAAGAAGCACAGAGACTCTTCTCCTCATCTCTGGGCAGCAGGATTAGAACGTTTACCCGCTAATATCTTTAGCTACGCTGAAGCAAGAAACACACACGCAGAATCTGATACACATAATGTAAATACTGTACATGTAAACATAGATGGAAGAAGAGTTGTTGTGTTGCGTACACATAATTTCACATATACAGTGATATATACTCAATATAGACTAGTATAGATCCAGTACATTCAGCTGGCCTGGCCATGCTTTGTGTATTTGTGGGTGCTGAGGTCTGCACCCATCTGCTCCTGTGTGTGTGTAATCTGCCACAGACAGGCTACAGCGCTTAGAGGGGCCAGACTGCAAACACTGCACTGGGATGAGACACCTGCCACAGGGCTAAGACCAGAGCCCTGACGCACAAACACACACAGATGGAGGCCACAGTTACCATGGACAAAGCAGTCACTCCATTAATGCCCAAGCAGTAAGACATTCAGGTGTTTCTGTACCGTTTAAAAACCACATTTTACATTAAGATCCATGTATTTCCTGCAGGGTGTTGATTTTCTTTCCCTATGCTGCAACCATCAGTCCTAATTGGTTGGTATTAATTGTCCATGGAGGAGGCACATTTGACAGTTCCATAACTACAGTGTTCAAAATGCTCCTGGTGAGGAGGGAAAAATATCTGCTTATCCTCGTCTTGAAGTCTAGCTTTGAGCATCTGCTGTCAGAGTGTCACGTCTGAATTTAGCAAATGCCCAGGCACGAGGTGGCTGCGTTCTAAATGCCCAATGCTCAAAGGAGTGTCTGTCGTGCCGCAGCTCGGCGTGCCAAATCAGAGCTGGCTAGGAGCTCCCTATAGGCGAACAGATGGCCATTACTATCATTTATAACTTATTAGGGCCTATAATCCTACCTGCGTCAAACACGCCCCAACGCTTAGGGCTGGCTCTCTTTTTTTTTCGCCTCATTTAAAACAGTTCTATCTGCCAGAAAAGTCTTCATCACGATGTTCTCTGTCGCTCTATCTCTCTCTGTATTTGTAATCTGAAAACTGGTTAACACATACTGTATATACAGGGATAAAATGTTATAAGGTTATCTTTCTTTTAAATCAACAGTCAACAGATTGCCCTACGATGGAGTAGATCTGGAAGCTGATAGTACTGGATGGATCTGCAGGCACAGCATGCGGTTTATGATCATTTCCCCCAACTGTAAAGGAGAGTCATACACAATCAGATTTGTTTAAACATTGCCTGTTTTCACCTCTATACTGCACTCATTGCAACAAAGAACAACTCTTCATGACAGGCATGCCCAGGACAGATTTGACATTTTACAATTCTTAGGATTGATGTTAAGACACACATACTCATATTTAATAGTGCTGATGTTGTGCCACAGTGATAATTCACATTCTGCTTGATTTCTGCATCCTAACAAAGTCCTTCCTCCTACTTTGTCAGTCTCTCAGTCTGGCTCCACACAGGCAATCGTCAGTGATGCCTCACATCCACCACCCAAGCAGGTGTGGGCATTGACGTTTCTGCTGTGAACAGGCTGCATCTGTCATGTGGCAAAGCAGAAATAGCTCCAATCAATGTCCCCCTCGGACACACACGCACACCCACATACACATGCTATGCTCGCACACACACCCCCCGCACCGCTGTTCTCCATCCAGCAAACAAGGATCTATGGAACAATCATTGTAAACCACCCCGGCCAGCAGTGAGGGCAATCGATCAGCTCGTCTCGTATAGAGTCAACGCGGCTGATGCATCCTCCTTGAACTTCACACAGACTTAAAAATAATCACAACCTAGACAATGCCGGAGAGATCCCGAAACCTTTGACTCGATTCCTCACCTCCCATCTGTCGCCATTTTGCTGCAGCTACTTTGTTGCAGCCATTTTGTGTCCCAGCCATTTAGCACTCTATTGAGCTTCAGCTGGGGACGCCAAATGGCACGTGTGAAACCCTCCCCACCGCACCCCATCATTTGTGACCGTTTGGATGACAGACAAATAGATGGGCAGACACACAGGCAGACAGAGAGACAGAAGGAAGGCAGATGACTGGCTTTGATGAGCTTTATGAGGATGTGTGCGGAAAGACAGACAGACAAATGTGTGTCGGCAAACATACAGACAGATAGACAGACAGAAGGTATATATATATATATGTGTGTGTGTGTGTGTGTGTGTGTGTGTGTGTGTGTGTGTGTGTGTGTGTGTGTGTGTGTGTGTGTGTGTGTGTGTGTGTGTGTGTGAGCGGATGTCAGACCAGGTTGTGTGTTCCTGCAGTGGCAGAGATGAGAGGGAGAGAACAGGAAGCTGCTCTCCTGGAGACAGATGGACTGCCATGCTGTGGACACACACACACACACACACACACACACAGAGAGAGAGAGAGTGACACACAACAGTACAGCCAACAAGAGAACATATCAGAGCACGACCGCTGAAAACAGAAAAATACACCAACATGCTAGCCTAAACAGGCGTTGCGGACACAGCAGATTTGAGGAAAAACGGATGAAATATGCAAACAAAACTACACGCGCCAAAGTTCACTTCACAAGGTATCATCAGTATTAGTGGTATCCAGTGTCTCTTGACTCTATTGAGAACTTCTTCTCATAGTTTAATCCAGGAACTCAGCCTTGCTTGATAAATTATTGCAAGTTTCTTTGCATAAAATCACACCTAAAAGGTCAAATCCACAATGAATACAGTGAGATGCCTACTTACAAACAATAACAGGCGTTAATCCTGCCAGCCTCAGGTATATGATGACAACCTTCTCACACCAAACTTGAGAGCTCTGGCGGATCCAGGCTACGCCAGGTTGTCACACAGGATGTGTTGTGCTTACACACACACACACACGCACACACACACACACACACACGTTCTGCTTCTTCTCTTCACTTTTCCCAGTCTGTCTTTTGAACGGAGACACACAGGAAAAGGAAGGAACAAGAGAGTGAGGGAGCGAAGATGAGAGTCTTCACAGACATCGACTCCAGCAGCGACAACAGCAGTATCACACCGTGTGTTTGGGTGTTTCTGCGAGCGTCTGCGAATGTGTGTGTGTGCCCGGGCGCGTGTGCTAGGTGTGTTTCACAGGATTGCCAACACATCTCCTCGCAGCGAGAGCCCTATAGGAACAGAGACATCTGTGGAGTGAAAGGACGCCAGCTTGCACGGCCGTCTCTGGAGAAAGGAGAGGATAGGAGGAGAGGATGAGGAGAGGAGTAGGAAGAGGAAGAGGAACGGGCAGGAGGATGGAGGACAGTCGGCAGGAGCTCCAAACCTTGTCTGTCAGCCGATAATTAGAGACGTCCTGTCTAGTTTACAAAGAGTTGAGAATGTTTAATCTGAACAAGTTGCTCAACCGGGTATAGAGTCCTGAAGTAAAACAAGTGAATGTGGCAGTCAACTTTTCTCTCATCTTTTCCAAAAATGTTTAGGGAACAAATAAGTTATTTTATAACTTTATTTCACAATATATATTATTTGTATTGCAAGGCTGCCCTAGAAAATAAAAATATCACCTATTGGTTATCCCTTTAATTGATACGTTTCTGTCAGTTGTATTCAAAAACACACTTTCAGATAAATGTTCTTTCAGGGATCTCTGATGTCGTAGTCCTGACATTGAGTGAGCTGAGCAATAAATGAATGTGATTAAGCGGTGATTCACTTCTCTATGACATCTTTGAGAACATAAACCTTGGACATAAAAGCAACATAAAGCATTCAAGTATCGGTCATGTCGGCCTGAGTGATGAATCCATTTGAATAAGATATTCTGCATGATCAGTACAGAATGAAAAATAGCTCAGTGAAAAAATGGTTTACAAGTACCCTCAGTGAATGTCAGCATATCAGCGAATAGATATTGGAGACGTTGGCCTTCTTCAACAACTCATTCATAACCCCGCAACCAGGGACTTCTGCCGCAAATGGAGTTGATGACAATACAAGCAAATGTCCTCCTTGTGTGTACAAGCAAGTGCACTCAAGCAGATGTGCACTGCAGACCTTGGGAGTATGAGCCAGGGAACAGGACACAGGTGCACCTGCTCTCTGCTCTCGATGAAAGGTCAGCCAAATTCAAAGAGGGATGCAACCTTCCAGCGCTTGTGTGTAAGTGTGTGTGAGCCAGTCCAAAAAGCTGAAAGTGTGAGAGAGTGAAACTACAATTAATATGTACAGAAACCATCTACTAAGCACTATTATTTGCGGAATTAGTGCTGCAATTTATTCCCTGAACCTCATCTGTTTTCTGCAAATCTTCCTCAGACTTTTTTTCTTAATAGCCATCATTGCCACACGTGGCTCCGTGGTGGTTGCCAAAGTGCATTTCCAGCGATCTGAGCAGGTATACAGGAGAAAACATGTGCAGCCGGACCACTGCCAGAAGAGACAGAAGGTCCGCAATGATGTTTCACTACATAGATTATGCAGATACCGCGGTCAGAACCAGGAACAGACAGAGAGAGAGAAACGGGGGGAGAGGTAGAAACAGACAGAGAGACGGAGAGCAGGCGACAAACGAATACAGACGGAAAGAAAGGACAGAAATGGGAGCGAACACAGAGAAACGGAGCAAGTGTAAGCATGAGAGGGAGGACATGAGAGACAGAGAGAGGGAAGTGAAGCAGGGAGGGGTGTGTGCAGGCTACAGCTGGCAGAGGGATTCCCAGAGCCAACTGCCAGTGTAGAGGAGCTCCTTAACAACTTCACAGGACTCTCAGAAAGGAGCTTTAAAGTGGCCACATGGCCTGGCCAGCACAGCAGAGCAGAGCAGCAGGCTTTACTGGGGCTCTGCACACACACACACACACACACACACATACACACACACGCACACACACACACACACACGCACACAAACACACACACACACACATATACACACACACACACACACATCCGTGCACAAGCATTCATACACACACAAGCTCAAAAAGACTCAGCCTGCCAGCTGCTGACAGGGACAAGAGTGTCCAGAGCGATAAATCTGTGAGCATGTGTGTGTGAGAGAGAGGGGGGTTAGGCAAGAAATAGCAAAAGAGCAAAAAGCCTCTTCTAGCCTTACACACAGAAGTCAGTGGTACAGCCACAGATTTGCATGAAAATGTGAAGTTAGCCATCTAAGCTGCTTCTTCAGTATTTGCCACATTCGTACCTGCAAACTCTTTCATCTGCTCGTAAGCTGCCTCTTTGCACAAAACAGAAACATAAACTCCTACAACTGCTGTCCTCCTCCTCCTCCTCCTCTGTACCTGCAGCACGCCTCCAGGAGTGAAAACATGTGGTACATGCTGTTCAGCAAAGCAGCTTTGCTTTTCGCCGTTTGATTCCTCCGATAACAGCAAGCAGCAGCTGATCATCAAATGGTTTCAACGAGTTAAGCCTTGTAATTTTGGAATCGCCGCCTGATCCTTTAAATGCCAGTGCTTGGTGCAAAGTAGAAATTGGTTCTTGGTTCTTTTTTGTTCCATTCATATGCTCGATTATCATTATCCCTCTTTTGAGCTGAACTTTGAGGAAGGGATGGAGGGGGTTGAAAGACAGTGGAGGAAAGGGGAGGAGGCCAGTGGATGAGATGCCATCACACACCCTAACTCTGTGTGTGGTGGGACAAATATCTCCCTGTCTTGCTTTCTCTTTCTCAAACCTCCACTGGATGCTTGTCTGTCCGGATCAGTAAAGTATTTTTTCCCGGGGGTTGTTCAGCGACAAAGGTTTTTCAGTCGGGATCGCGGTCTTTCCTTTTTTCCCACCATCACTATGCTAGACCACCGCTATACTAATGGTGGGGCATTAGCATTTCAAGGAGCCTCCATTAAGGAGGGCAAGAAAAGCTGCTCTCAGCGGGGGGAAATCCATTTTGTCCCAGGCTCCAACATCTGCTGCAGCCGTCCCAGCCAGAAGGACGCTCGGATAAAGCCGGAGAGCCCTCTGATTTACTGTAATGACAGACAGACAGATAGACAGGCAGAACGGATGACCATATGCGGAAATGAGGGAGAAAAAGGAAAAGACAAAAACAACTTCTGTCTCACTGTCTGTCATTTTCTTTTGCTTTCTATGTGCATGTGGCGGTGGTGGTGGTGAGGAGGGGGGGCGGGGGGGGGTCATGGGAAAGGCAGGTTGCCCGATTAAGCTCTGCTGGGTGACATCCTTTCTATCCAAAGTAGTATGCAAAATTTAAAAAAAAACTATATCTGAGACCCAGAATATCATAATATCATAGAAAAAGTAATATAATAAGAGCTGAAGAGCTGTGGTGAGAAGACATCTGTGGTCATAATGAGAGACACTCACAGGCTGGCAGGCTGGTTGTCATCTGGTCCCACATTATGACTAAAAGACCTGAACCAAAAAGAAGAAGACAAGTCAAAGAGAGTGGCAGAGAGGCAGACGGACAGGGAGACGCAGGGCCTTGATCCCTGCCCCATCTGTCCTGCTTCTCGCAGCTCCCTCTATCTCCTTCATCCCTCCCGCTACAGTGGTCTCCTGTTTGCTTTGGTCTGAACCTACTAAGTCCCTCGTCGTCCTAAAGCCTGAACAGCACGGAGGTGAGCTGAATCACACCATGGCCACCTGCGAGTCAAAGCTTTTAGCAGACGGATGGACAGATAGGAACACACAGAGTGACGACACCAGCACTAACTTGAGGTCAAAACAAGTAGAGAAAGTGGTTTTTTTTAATCTTTGTAATAACTCATGTATTATAATGACACTGTGCCCTTCTAATGACAGAGTATGTTGCAATTTCATGACCTTTTCCGCGCCCAAATAGACCGTTTGTGATGTCATGGCACCACAGCGCAGATATGTTTATGTTCATCTACGTAGAGCACGCTTGATGGTTCTCAGGGATGAACACTGCAGCCATAGTCACAGACACTTGACAACCTCTGGGTTGCTGTGACACAACACAACACCACTATGATGGATAATGACCGTTGCCACGCACCAAAACAAAAAACTCACTCCAGCTGATAAACACTGTATTTCTTATTTTCACAGCAGCATATCTGACTGTTTGGCCAGATAAGTCACACAAATTCATCTGTCTCTGCTCTGTGTCGTCTTCTAGGAGTGAAGATACAGATACAACGTGTCTGCTGGAGTTTGAACAGATGGAGGGCCTCTTCTGGAAAGGGCTTTTAAAGACTTTTCTCCCGAAAAAAAAAAAAAGACATTAAAATAGGTCCGTCTTAACAAGCCATTTATTCTCATAATCAATACCCGCTGCTCGAGGTAATTGTTTCCAAAGCACTTTTACGTCAAATTGGGTGAGAATATGTTGAAGATATTACTTGACCTCGATAAAATCTTGAAACAATTTGATAAATATTGGAAACAACTGAAATGATCTGCTAATTAGCTTTTGGAAAATCGTTTTTTATTTGTTCTGGGGAAAAAATACGATTTTAATATTCTTTAATGGCTGAAGATATTTTTCCCAGTGCACACATACAAACACACACACATACAAGCTGTGGGATCAGCCCGAACAAGTCTGTCATGATGCCGATGATGTCATCAAGCCAAGCCGGTGCATCACATCTGTGGCTGACCCGCTGATGTTGCCTGCAGTGAGCACCTGCTGCTTTCACCACAAGAGAGCCATTACATGTTAGAAGGGTGTTTAGAGCGTGCGTACACACACACACACACACACACACACACACACACACACACACACACACACACACACACACACACACAGCAGCTGGTATGCAACTTCAACTGGACAAAACAATAAAACTTGGAACATCACAATGTATTGGATGGTACAGAAACCTGTTAAATTTGGAAAGAGCTCTCTCTCTCTCTCTCACTGTCTGTCTGTCTGTCTGTCTCTGGCACCACCCAGTCTCGGTTGCGATGCCACAGCTCTTACGCAGCACCAGCCCTTTTACTCTGTGTGGTCCAGACGTAAGTCATCCAGGCCACTTGCTTCACTGTTTACTAGTGAGTTACTTCTTACACACACACACACATACACACACGTCATCTACCACTATTTCTCTGCAGGTCTGGTTCTGAGCTCCATCACTCCTAACAATTATCTTTGGCGTTAGCTCACAGATTGGGCACCTCAGAGTCTGGGGCTGTTACAGATGAGGCACACGCTGGCCTCGAGATGTGTTTACAAGAACTAGGGGTAAACTGTGCATGTGTGTGTGTGGGGGTATGTGCTTGTGTGAGAAAGAAAGTGCATAAGAAGTAAGAGCAGAAGGCTAGCTTATAGTGTGCTACAGTCAGCAACACTTAAAAAGGAAGGCTTGTAGTGCTCTTCCCACTACCGGATCATGTCCAGTGTCTACACACAAAGACACAAGATACACACACACACACACATATACACAGAGCCAGATGGACAGCAGTGCTAAGGCTTAGTTTAATGACAAAAGGACCCTCAATCTGGACATGGATTTATCACTCACTTTAAAGTCCATCTGCGAGAAGTTTGGACTGAAAACACAACTGCTCAATCTCCCAGCCTTCCTCGGCTTGTGTTTGAGCAACTTAGCAACTCTCCCTCTCTGCAGTGCAGACCACACTCACATGCTTTCAAATGCACGCTGAGTCCCATACCTCCCCTGCATCTGTAACAAATCTGAATGATAAATGTTTGAAGGGGTGGTTGGAAAAAAAGACAGCGAGGACAAGTCAGACTCTCAGCCTGGTGGCGATATCATAGAGGAATGCAACCATAGCCTTTTATTTCCTGGGTTTTACTGGTGTCCAGGGGCCTGGCAGCATGTGGGGTGGGGTGAGGGGAAGCTGGGAGGCAGATAGACAAGAAGAGTGACAGCACGGAGATAGACTAGCTACCTATTTATAGCCGGGCCATCTGCAGAGCTCCCTCTTGTCTTTGGTCATCCTGTTCACAAAGGCTTGGAGGCAGATTCCAGCAGCCCAGCGCCCAGCCGCTCCATTCACTATTCATTCCAGAGCCGGCAGCACCATATGGATCCGGCCCCACTGCTGGGCCCTGGCCGGCCTGTTTCTCCCTCTCTATCTCTCTCTCTTCAGATTGACGTGGTAATGAAGCCTGGGTGGCTTGCAAAGCGCTCTCCTTTCTTTTTTCCCCTCTTTCACCCTGTGTCTTTCCCCTCTTCCCTCTCAAAGACTGGCTTGAGCATGACCGGACTACCCCTCCTCCTCCTACCCTCCTGTTCTCTTCCTATTACTCTCCCTCCTCCTCCTCCCCTTGCTGTGCTCTCCTTCTGTCTTTCTTTATCAGCAGCCCAGACACTCCTCTCCTCCCTTTACCCACTCTCAGACATTCAAATGATCTCATTTCATTCCCTGACACCTGTGAGGAGCTAATGTGACCTTAAGTGGCTAAGATGTTCTCTTGCCAGTCTCGCTATACACATCTCCATCCCCATCAACACGGATACATATATTGAAGCGGCAATCAGTCAAAATGTCATTTTTTATTAATCATCCATGTCACATGTCACAGAGATTGGATACTCCCAGAACACATCCTCTTTTTTTCAGCTCACATCCCCTTTCCAGCTTGACCATTTCACTTGAATGAGGCCAAACTGGCAATAAAGCGGAAATGGAATCAGAGAAGGGGATTCCACACAAGGAAACTGTTAATGATGCTACAAAGCGCAGCCCCTTGGGGGAAGTAAGAGGACTGTGAAACTAAACCCAAACAGGGCTTCTGTCAGCCTCCCTCTGTCCCTCATGGCCCTTTAGTCCACTGACTATTTTCATTTACAAATATGGCATTTTAATTAAACCCTGATAGTTATGGTGCTTTAAACTGGTGCTCCCCAGTAAACGGGGTTTCATGAATTTGAGAGTTAAGAGACGCCTATCTATCAGATGAAAAAGGGTTTAAGGATAAAATTGACTGCAGCTTTTAAAACTGGTAGACAACAAAGAACGAGTCTGATAATATTCTATATTGTTTCCTTAATGCATGAAAAAGCATTGTCAAAATATTGTATGAGCTTAGAGCTTATTCCACTGTTCCATATACCTCCACTCCCATTAATGGTGCTCATTATTGCACTGGTTGGTGTGTTCCTTCATTTTGATAAACATGGGTAATGTAGTTTATTCTGAGCCAACCTCACATATACTGTCCTGCTGCTGTACTCACAATAAATCCCAACTAAAAGAACCCAACAAATGCACATTCTGTTTGAGTAATGTTTGCTTAAAAAACTACAGTACCAAGCTGTTTTATCACATTATTCAGCCTTGTGCTTTTAAAGATTTACGTCTTCATTAGAAACCAAGGCTTTGGAAGTCGGAAACTAATGCATTGGTTTTGGTCTTTTTATGAGATTTGTTGACAATAACAAAAATATTCAATATTAACAGACCTATCCTTTAAATGTGATAGAAAAAATATTATATTTACAGTTTTTTTTCACTAGTGTTTAAATGACTATATTTTAGTGAAAAGCAAATAAACAATTATACTAACAAAACAATGAAATGCTATAGAAATAATACTTATTGTAACTTTAGCCCAGTTTTAACCAAGATGTCTACACAGCTTTTGACCAGCAAACCACCAAACCCATGCATACTGGGACCTCACTCTGTAATAAAAGGAAAACTATTATTAAAATGTGTATTTTATTGTCATGTCAGTTCTTCCAGCTATGATCACACAACCTGTCTTATCTCCTCTTCACTCATGTTTCTTGACCCATTGGTCCTATTTCAGCAATTCCAAGATCTGATCAATTACTTTTGTGAGTAAAACCAAGAACAATTGACCAGAGCTCTGAAAGTAAACCCAAGTTGTAGTAAATTGTAGTTTTCCTTTAAGACGAGTAGTCTTCTGCTTCTTAATCAACACACACCTCTATTCTGCCCTCTGACTTCTTACGACAGGAATCATGTCAAAATCCTAGTCTTAATCAAGTATGTAAAGTCTATTTAGTCTATCTATTCAGACCTTTTTATAAAACGTAATGGGAACTTTAACTCTGATAGACAAAACTTGGCTTTTGTTTCAATCCCACCTCCCCAAACCGAATGATGCCTGCATATTTATCAACCTCTGCCAGCTCCAAGAGTTTCACCTGCTAATTGCAGAGGGAGAGGAAAAATAACTACGGCTGTGTGTATTTCTGTGTGGTCATATTTTTAGAAGATAGATAACGTTGAAAATGCATTAGCAGTCGTAGGTATCATTTCTCAGTTGTAGTGTGGCATTCACCTTGGGATCTGTGGAGCCCGAGGCCTAGGCCAGCCTAGTTAACCATGCATGCTGTGCTGGGCCTAACCTAATTAGGTGCCATCCCAATGTCAACACTGCTGCGTTCAGCGCCTGATAAAAGACAAGCCTTTTCCTCCTCTACTCACACTGTGAGAGGGCTACAAAGAGCCGGGTTAGAGAGACCCTACCATCTGCAAGCTCTCTGTGTGTATTTGTATTTTTGTGCGTGTGTCTGTGTGTGACGCGTGCATGCTGTCATCTTGCTTTCAACTTTCAAACATTTGCTGCGAAATATAGGAAATAAGGCATCTGCCGGTTCTGTGACCAACTTCTTTATCGTAACAGGGAACTGGCGGCGATGATTGAACACTGAAATCAAATGTATAGACGCTCCTGTGAAAAGACACCATCATACTACCTAACATAATCACCTCCATCTTACTCACAGTCGCTAATGTACTTTATATACATACATCCACATACAGCTGTGTCTCTTTCAGTGTTGATTTCATGCCTGTGTATTTTGTGAATCCACTCCCACTTCAAGTCTGTGTGCACTCTAATTTCATACCAATGCGTTTCATTATTTTTTATTTTACCTCGCATCCTCAGCATCATTAAAGCAAACAAACATTTTGCACAGAGATCCCAATTAGGACCGATCAAATATGGCTCCTCGAGCACGGAGGCACGCGTGCTCACACACTCAGTGTTGCCTTTTTAATATGTCGTCAAAACCATCCACTAATTCCATTTATACGGATAAAACACTCTCACAAATAGATTACCTGCTACATACGATCCCCTCTTTCACTGTGAAATTGTGGCACGGCGCCACATCCTCCCACTGCTTCATAGTCCATTAAAATACAGATGAGAGTGTTTTACAGCCTGGGCCAACAGCAACGCCTCCCAGCTAATCCACCAACAAACACAAACATCAGATGAATTATCTGTAATGGAGAGGACTCTGTTCTGGCACCGCTGACGGAGAAATGAAACAAAACATGAGTTTATTTTGGTAAATATTTGGATTTCGTTTTGATTCTGCTATTCATGTACGTAATTAGCTGGCAAATATAGATCTGTATAGAAATCCTTGATTTTTCATCAAGAGGGTGTTGGTGTCTTTAGGTGCGCTTCCAGCAGTTCTTTTCAGAACTGCTTCATGCGTAAACTAGATATGAGAAGAAAGTTTCTTTGCTTTCAGCATTTGAAGAGTTTGTCAACTTCAGCGTCTAAAAATGCACTTTAAGAAGAGAAATCCGCTCTCTGAATCCTCCATCCATCCATCTATCCGTGGCCAGCAGCACACTTGACAGTTTCACTGGCTCAGGAGCCAAGCAGACAATGCTGCTCTGACAAGCGAATCTCTCCCGTGTCGGAATCTCATCTACTTAAAGCACTATTTATTCAGCACACATCCTTTTAATGCTGAATCTTGGCAACGGCGCATGAAATCCAGCACCTTAATTCCATTAGCTTGTTACTCCAATAAATCCCAATAATCTAAAGCTAACTGCAACACATACACAGACCCTGGAAATACACGAGCCATAGATTCTCCCTCTGGGGCATTTTTAATAACACTAATAGCCTTTAAAGGTTGATTCATTCTACTGATATCAAAGTAAATGGCCACATTAACCTGTGTTGGCTGGGACTAACTGTAGTGGAGCTTGTCATAGCGGGGAAGTAAAAACTGGTGGCAATATGAAGCACAGCAGGTTTTAAGGATTTAATATAATTACATCACAAAGATTTAAAGATGACACAGCTGAGGAAAGTTGTTATTCAAATGTTTTTTTCTCCCGCTGCTGCTTAGTTTCCCACCATCCTGAATGAGCCGCCTTTATGCTTGATCATAGTCCACACACAGGACTGAAGCTATTGTTGATAACAGACTGAAGCTTCTCTTAAAATGAGGCTTAGCAAGTGTCGTTCAAAGACTCTGCTCTTCATTTCAAAAGTGACTCAGCTTTTGTTAGTCAAAGTGTGGAGAGGGTCCTTTAAGACCCAGATGCCCTTGGTGGGAAAGAGCAGATAAAACTGGTAAAAGTGAGTGAGGCAGAAAAGAAATGGAGACAAAGAAAAGACAGAGAGAGAAAACGATGACGGCGCGAGACAGATAATCTGAGAGGAAAGAGAAAGGGATATTAAAAGCATACCAAAAGAGAAAGGCATGAGAGTCTGTGCTGGTAGGTCTGATCCTACTGAGCCGATGAGATGGGTGGAGGGTGAGGAGGGGTGAGAGATAAGAGCCAAAGAGGATTAGGGCCGTGAGAACCTTTGTTGTTGTGATCAGTTAAAAGCACTGGCCCTCAATGATCCACCTGACCACTTCAACATGCTTACAGCGGCAAATCTGCATGTGAGGGACGGCAAGACATCTTCAGCAGCTCTTTGAAACACGGCGACCCGTGCACGGCCACGTCTGCAGCAACCAGGGCAAATCTTGAACCACTGATTATTTAAAAGTTTCTCGAAAGTGCACAAGTCTGGAAGTGAAAGTGTGTGACTGGAGAAAAGCTCACTAAATAATGTATTTATCGTTTTCTACTATTATCCATATGTCTACTGAGAAGTATAAACTATAGTGGAGTCCAACTTCATAAAAAGTACAACAGTATCAACAGCTAACTACATCATCCATTGCTCAGGGCAAAGTAAGAAAGATAATTAAGACAATTGTCAAAGAAAAATGGCCAGTGACCAGTGTCATAGCCAACACTAAGGACAGTGAGGACATATCCTTTGGGTTTTTTCTGTGAATTCGGGAAGTTTTTATTTTTTTTTCAACTAAAAACAGCTTCCTGCTGGGAACAAAACTGACAAAATGAGAGCGAACCAAAACAATAAAGTTGAGGGCCATAAAACCAAACCAGTGAGTTAAGACACTCTAAAACACTCTGTAAAGCTGAGTGAAACTGTGGGTTAGAAGACCGTTATCTGTGGCTCTGTCACTACGAGTGACCCCTTTTGTTTCCACAAAGTAATTTGTTCCATTGTTTATATGAAAATATTGCAGTTTTAAATTTGACATTAATTTAAGGACGTTATGAATAAAGAATTCAGTTATTCCCTTCCAGAATTTTACTCCTGGCAGAGAAGGCATTGAAACAGTGTTATGACCTTTATGTTGGAAAATAAAGCAGCAATATCTTTTTTTATCGGTCCACAATATCCTGGGAAGTTTCCTGGAAAGATTTATGTTATATGGTATTAATTAAAGGGAGAATAGAGACAAATGTCTTTGACAGTTGTTTGAATTTAAGTTTAGTTGTGTTGACTTTTGATTTCCAAGGGAACTTATAGGCCTACTCACTTTATTTCCAACATTTCAGGACATACGGCCTTCTTCACAACGGAGGCTCTTTTTTTTTCGTGATTATTTGCTCGTCAATATAGTTTTTCAAGTTTTTTTTTTCAAGTTTTTTGTCATGAGCACTTTAACACAGAACGCAGCTATTACATGTCTCACCTGCGAATACTTTGCATTTTTGTGTTATTTATTCCTCACACCACCGCTGTGTAAAGGCCATAGACATAAACCTACAAAACCTTCTGGTGTGCAAGAACTTTGTAGACTTCCCGTGAAAGACTGTTTCATTTAAATACAATTTGCATAATGTTATTAGATAATATTATGAAAGTAATATTAAAAACATTATTGTTGGTGCCCTAGGATGGCTTTGACTTATGACTTCAGTATTTCTAAAATCCTGGCTCTGGCCCTGTCCTATATCTATTTAGAATGGCCTGTAATGGTGAAATATAGTGAATGAGAGATTGACTGAATGATTTTGGATACAGCCATAGTTGAAAATCTGGACTTGCTGGTGCACTACATTTTTTCACACTTGCTCTGTAAACAATAAATAATGCTTCAACGACAGTGGAAAGCATCTTGGCAGTTATAGTGTTCAACTGTTGGCTTAGAATAGAATCGATTTAAGTGTTTTTCTAGCATTTTGGCAAGTTCATGTGGATGAAAGCTTTCTGCTAAATGATCATAAAATGCTTGTGGGATTTTGACTCTTTATTAGTATACATTTCTTTAGTATGACCATGTGTAGAAAACGAAACTACAGCTTCTTCTGTCATTTAATCCTGTTCAAAACTCTCTTGAGGAGTTACAAATGTGCGCATGGCTTTTCAAGCACCCATATTACATTAGAATGCATTTGTTACAGCAGCACCTAGTTGCTCATAGCCTACTGTTGCAACCTTTCTCCAAACATCAGACACATAATTTACCTTAGTGGAAACAACACAAGCATGGGTGGTCGCTGGCATAAGACAGAGCAATGAATCAGACGCGACTGACCTGTTCTCTGTTTTCACAGAAAGGACTGCGTTTCCTACATTAACTCTCTTCCCTCTGTGCTGTATAAATAGATAAAGATTGAGTAAGAACGAGATGACTGTGGTCAGAGGGTTTTGAGTTATAAGGAAGTGGGCTCTGCTGCAGTAAAGAGATACAGCAGAAGGAAACAGAGTTCTGCTGAGGTGGAGAGCTCAGTCCTAAATATCCTGCGCTGTTCTGTCTGCACGGGTTGGAGAGGGTCACAATAGTGGATCATGATATACTTAAGGCCCTGGAGCCACCGCTCTTCTTAAGCCTAGTTATTTTGTAAGTGCTTACTAAGAGGAGATTACGCATCACTTAATAGAAATGGGGTACACCACACTATATCGCTGCATATTTACACCCAGTAACTGCCAGGTGTAGCTGCTGCTTAGCTTATGTAACTGAGATATCTGGCTAAATTAACGTTAGCTTACTTACATATCACCCGTTTAGAGAGAGGAGTAAAAGAGGTCAAATGGTATATGGTCGACACATCTGACCTGACAATGATGTGAACTTTTCACATTTACTGAGAAAAACACAACATACCCGGAAAAAAAAAATTGTAGTTCCCCTTAAAAACGTTAGCCTGAGTGATCTATTACTGTTGGCTAGGTTAGCAAAAATGGATATTTCCCAACTTCAAGGTGAAAAACAATTCTATGTATGTATGGTGACAAAGTTACTACATACATCCAGGATTATCTGTTAAATTAATTATATAATTTGGTTCCTAAAACTGTCTTTTTTGGATGTCATGCTGCATCTTATGATGCTATACCTGTTTGTTGTATGCTGGAGGAATCAACTGCCATTACAGTATATAGGCTACAGTAGAATATGTCATATTTATGATGGCCGACAAAGCAATCTCAGCACAAGGTCCATTTAACTGCTGTTCCGGAATTTTAATCACATCACATGATTTTCAAACGCTCCCGAACAGCTACTAGCGAGATTGTTTTGTTGACTACTGGTTCAAAGGTCAAGGACGAACTTTCAATTGCAACATATTTACAAGGATTTTAAAGACTCAGTCTTTTCTTTTGTCTTCAATGCAAACATAAAAATAAAGCTGTGAAAGGGCAGGGATCATCGACTTTTACATGGGTGAAGTTCCCTGAAATGAAATGCAACCTCAGAGTGGACCGTTCGACGCACACTGTCTTCAAGCCACATACACAAAACCATGTTACCACAGAATCCAAGAAGTCCCAGGCTCAAGGTGGTATCAGAAGCTAGTTTCAGGTCTCACATACATTCTCAATTCCCCTTGGAATAGAGGAACCTGACCGCCTGCACACTGGGATGGAAATCACACCAACATCATCAATTTGCTCACTGACGCATCTGTACGCAAGCAAAGGCCCAGTGAAATTACATTATGTTGTTACTGCACCTGTCACGTCCCAGTAACTGACTCAGTGGTCATTAATACCAAATGATAATGTTGATCATTTTCTGCAACATAACTCTGTGATAGAAAACGCACCTTCGTTCTCCCTGCTGCATAAAAAAAAGAAATCAGATTTCAACAATCATCTTCTGACAGTGTGTTCGGCGAGGAACCACACTGTCATACTCCCTGTGTGAACGTGGAGATATGCAGATATCTGATTACTGGGGTACAGACTGCTTGCTGCAGTGACAGCTGTGCCGCCGTGATAGGTGGGCGACACAGCAATGTTAGCGTGTGATTGTATGCCAACGGGCAATATTGCCCAAAAGTTAAACTGCGGCCAACTTTTCCACACTGCCAACTGGTTGGTGGTTGTCGCGCTGGCCAAAAGATCTGAGTGGCTCTAACTGAAAAAAAAGTCAATTTTCAACAACTTCGGATGACAAGTTGCTTGAGTTTACGACACTTCAGTTGCGAGGAATGGCATTATATATATTTCCATGGCTCAGCTGTGCACCTCCATACTCTACCTCCTGTCTCATCTCCTGCAGCCAGCTGTGTGTTGTGGACGAGTGGTGTGGGAGGGGGGGCAGAGGAGGGCCGGCCTCCAGGGAGGCGTGGAGTGGCCACTCCACGACCAGCCTGGAAGGCACTCGGGCAGCCATGGTGCCTTTGTCTCCCAGTCCAATCTGGCCACCTCATCTCTCCCATCCATCCATCTCTCCCGGCGCTTCCTGCCTACCCGTGTGCCTGCTGCAGCCTCTCACGTTACAATAGAGCCAGGCCTCGATGGCTGTTGCTCAGAGAGCAGGGAGAGTCCCATCTGGACCACAGGAGAGACTGAAGAGAGGCGGGAGGTGGACAGGGAGGTGGACAGCGACAGAACAGATGTATTTTAGTCAAGGCCAGAGACTGATTGAATCAGAGCCTCTTCCTAACTTGATGCAGTAGTTTTCATTTCCACAAAGAAAAAGACACATTCCAAACGGATGAAAACATGCTGAATCTGTGATGGTGGGGGTTTCAGAGAGCTCCAGTAGCAAATCTGAACTTCCCTATTTAATAAAAATGTACCAATGTATGTTGACTGACTGCTGAACTTAGTTTACATAACTTTTTTTGTCGTAACTTCCTTGAGACTGTGTGAGAGTTGAAATGTGTAGTCAAATAAGTCGATCAACAGAAAACGAATCAGCAACTATTTTGATAATCGGTTTATTTGTGAGAAACATTCTCTGCTTACAGCTTCTCAAATATGAGGATTTGCTACTTGTTTGTAATATGTGAATATGATAGTGAACTACATATCTTTGGACTTTGGAGTATTGGTTGGATAAAACCAGGACTCTGAGGATGATATCTTGGCGTCTGGGGAAAAAAACACTATTCTATGACATTTTATAGACATAAATTACCTGATTAATCAAAAAAACTGATGGCTGATTATCTCATGAAGATAACCTTATGGCACCACACTGCATTGCAAGCGCCTTACCGCCATCGGAAGGAGCTCGTGCTGCCGGTATTTTAGCTGCATGTTCAGCATGTGCAGATCACAGTTCACCCCCCCCTTTTTTTTGCATTCACTCCCGGTGACACCACATCACTGCAGTTTGGGGGTGTATAACAGCAGACCACGCCCCAAGGCTGCTACAAGAGTCCCTGCGCCACTCTTTGATGTGTCCACTCCTCCACGCGTCAGGCGCGTGGCAACCCGGCGGAGGAGAGTAGAACGCCAGACTTGTGCTGCGTTGGGACGCTGGAGAGTAAAACCGTTGAATTGCGGAACGCGGCTGTTGTTACTTGGAAGGACACGGACTGTGAAACAGGCTGAATTCAATGCAGGCTGTTTTGTGTAAAAGAAGGCGGTTTGTACAGTCAGGGTTAGGGTATAAAAGGTTTAAATCAAGGCAGTAAGTTTAATTGGAATGAAAAAAAAACTCGACTGTTCACACAGGGACTTAAAATGCTAATTTTGCAACTTTGCACTTCAATTCGAATTTATCTCACGATTAAGGTTTCTTTTTTTATTTTCTGTACGGTCAGTAGTCTCTGACCTTTATACTTACATTATATTATTCGTTTGGTACCTTTGCAGTTTACTACGAAAGGGACGTTTAACCCCAGCACGTTGAGGCGCGTGGGGAATACATCTTTATTTTAATATCCTCCACTGTGTCAAGACTTTTAAGGACAAGTCAGACCAACAAAAAAAAAAAAGTTCGTTTCTTTGTATGTGTGCCATAAAAAAAAAAAAAAAAAAAAAAAAAAAAAGGTTTGGCATGAAGAGAAACTGGTAAATCATTTCGAATCAGCTAATATTTACAGGAAGAATCAAGTGCAGCTGCAGGGCGGAGGATCAACAAGTGGACCGGAGCGCAGACAGCCCGACGCCGGGGCTGCAGGGCGCACTGCAGCCGACTGGCAGCTCCGCTTTGTTGTCTAAACCTTATCTCCTGAACCCAAACTAATAGGCGGGAGACCGCTGGGAAGAGAAGGGGGATACGAAGGCTTGTTGTTTGTTCGCCGCGACTGAGGAATGCCTTTGAGACTTGGAGGGGCAAAAGAAACTTCAGGGAAACTTCAGAAATGACTTGTGGCTCTTCGCGGTTGCGTGGGCTGCATGGGAAACGTTTGGCTGTTTGGTCCAAAACTTTTTTTTTTTAAGGTTCTCGCCCCTGAAGTTTTCAAGGCATATGGTGAATAAATGAATAAATCCACTTGGCCATTCATGAACTTTGACAGCTTTATACAGGGTCAAGTTTAGCTGAGGTTGCTCATCATCATGAAACATCTGGAAACAGCTGCAGTTTAATCTTCGATATGTCTAGACTGAGTCCTCCCTGAATCAATAAATTGAGAAAAAAACGTACAGTACAGTCAGCTTCACAGTGCAAGTTCAACGTTCTTGCAGCCACATTTTAGCTATGGGCCAATTGACCCTTTTCTACATTTTCAAACAAAAACAATATTTTTTCAACTTTTCCTGAGTTAGACTGAGGCTATATTATATTATCTCTCAGTCTATTTCTTCCACATTCCACTTCAAAGACTTTCTCAAACCCAAACTAAGACAAGTGGATTTTAATGGTTTCATTTCAGAAGAAGATGTAACTAATTTGGCACCTTAAAAGTAGAACTAAAGATTAGGCTATGTCAGTAATAAACGTAAGGAATTGGTGGCTTTCAGCGGTGGGAGACGTTCCCAGATCATTTAGCAATACTGCAATGAATAAAGACTCAATTACAAGTAAAAGTCCTTACATTAAATTAAATGAATGGATTGTAATTACTGATGCATGAAGTTGTAAGTAGCATTTTACTCTTACAAATTGTTGGGTATTTAAACAAACTAATATATTTTAAGAGATCGTGATACTTCATGAGGGACATGTGAAGTAACTATAGGAAGTATACCCAGCCAGCCAACACTATAATGGGGTAAAAGTAGCCTATTATTGTCCTACTATTAAGTAGGCTTTAATGAAGTGGAGTCTACTCAATGAATCGTAAGTATCAAACATGTAGTAAAAGTGCCCGGCCACCACCGAAGAAGAAGCCCGGCCGCAGCGAACCCTATCCGGTCCCGGGACCTCCCCGGGGTTGATCAGCTGAGAACCTGCGCTTCTTTGATTGACAACTCCCGAAACCCCGTATCCATGGAAACCGCCTCGGTGGCGCCGCGAGGGCTGGCTCGAGGGCTGCTGTGAATGGGGTGACGTCACGGCGCTGGCGCCAGAGAGTCTGCTCCAAAGACGAGAGCGAGAAGGGGAGAGAAGGAGGAAAAGAGAGACGGGGAAGAAGAGAGGCAAGAGGGGTGAGGCGGCGGCCGGAGGCTCGCTCTGCGCTCCACCGGCGCGCTCGTGCGCGGTTTCATCACCTCGCCGCCTTGTCGGGCATCAGTCAAAGGCGAAATGTCCTCAGCTGTGGGAACGAAAGGAAGACGTGGAGCAAATGGAAACATCCTATTGCGCCAGATGTGGACGCAGACTGCAGGAGTTCCAGATTATATTAGACATTCATAAGAAACGGGATCCGCCAGACAGCTGAAGGAGAAGCTGTCCGTGTCGCGTGAACAGAACCCCGCGCGTAAAAACCTCACACAGATGGTGTTTTGCTGGATTTTGAAAAATATTGCAAAAACATGCGACGAGGACGCAAAATCATCATCGTATAGATTGTTGTAGAGGCCAACTGCTTTTGACTTCACCTCCTCTGCTCACCAGAATCCAGGGAAGAACAGCTCGCGTGAGCTTTTTATACCGACCTCTGCAGCCTGTACACTCAAAACTGCGTCTTCTTTTGTCAATTAGGATGACTTTGGCTTTAAGGATGTCCTTGTTTGTGTCTTTCAGATGAATTGTTCTGCGAAAATAAATACATTAAAATAAACCCAAACTATCACAAATATTTTCCTCTGAATTCTCTCTCCATCCCGAGTTTAGCCCCCCCCCCCTCCCTCCTTCCCCCTCTTTGCCTCTTTAAAAACATTGATTTTTATTTTTGTTTATCAAGAAAATGCAAAGCAAGATTCGAGCACATCACAACAGTCCACAACTGCCCCCGGGGGCAATTAGTTAGTGCGGCATCAAACAGCCCCCTCCAGCTGAAAAGTGAAGCGTGTAATTCCTACAAACAAATGGCTCATTCAGAAAACATTAAAGTGTCAATAGTAGTTAATCCCCTCCTCACGTGCTCAGATATGAAAGCCACATTTGTAGGCCGTGACTGAATGAACTTTGACACACAACATACTCAGGTGACAATCACCACTGAAGTGCACGGGACCGTAACTGATGCATTTAGATGTGCTCAGCCACTTAAACACCATGTAGGTTTACATGGCTGTGTTGGGTAAAACTACACTTCTCTAACGGACATTTGGAGTGCAGACAAAACCTTGAATTATAGAAAAATAAAACATATTTGTCATATTTGTTATAAGGCTGGACTGTGGACAACAATGCATTATAGTTGTCTTATAATTTAATTATTTTTGATCGGTACTTTGTGTGCGCATCATCCACATTTTGACAGATCACACCTACTTCCCCTCACTGTTGTAAATCTGAGACACTGCTGCTCCCGGTGAATGAAATATAGTCAATATTATGGTGCGTCAATTACCAAATTCTGTATATTCTGTTTAAGTTTTACCACCTACGCTCTGTCTTTAGACGCTTTATTTTTCTCATGCATAAATAAACATAAAACATATTCGTCTTATCGCTGCTCCGACTAGTTTCCTGGTGGAAGCCCTTTCAGTTTGCCACTCAAACATTTCCCCCTCAGTTTGTCATTGAGTGTCAGAAGCTCGCCTTCACACCGGCCCGGGCTGGAGTGAATTATGAATCATCAGACGCGCCTGGTACCTGTCATCACCGGTCCACACCTCCCAACCCGCACATGGCAACTAAATGTCGAAGAATGAGCGATCGCTCTGTCTGGGAGTCAAGTTATCAGACATAAACTCGTGCGCTGTCGTTCATGTATCAAACAATTTTTTTATTCTGAATCGGAATATTATTTTCCAAATATACATGTCTGCCTGATCTTCATCACAAAGCTGCAATATTTCAATAGTGTATAGGCTTGGGTATTGGCGCGTGCTCACACCTTGTCCATAGCCAATTGACAAGCCATGCGAATCATTAATTTTCTTGATCAGAAACAGGTAAGGGCTTAATTTTCCAAATTGCCCACCGGAGCTGCTGAAGCGCCCTCTGGGTTCCGCCTCCAACATGCGTTGCCACCGGTAACGCGGCGGAGAAGGGGCGGGATCTGAGCGTGACGAGCCAATGGCAGAGCTAAACGGCGTTGAGTGGCACGGCCTCCTTGGCCAATCAGAGCGTTTGACCCGCCCTTGTCGCATGCCCTGCCTGCTGCCTATATAAACCACACTGACAGCTTGGGTTGCTAGTCTGATCGCCGATCGTCTGGCAAAAACAGGACCTTAAAGAAGCGAGCTCTCGACACACACAACCCCTCTCGCCGAAACTTAACACTGACAAAAAATGAAAGCAATAAGCCCCGTGCGGTCCTTCCGGAAAAACAACGCGAATATATCAGAGCACTCCTTGGGAATCTCTCGGAGCAAGACCCCGGTGGATGACCCGCTCAGCCTGCTGTACAACATGAACGACTGCTACTCCAAGCTGAAGGAGCTGGTGCCCAGCATCCCCCAGAACAAGAACGTCAGCAAGATGGAAATCCTGCAGCATGTAATCGACTACATCCTGGACCTGCAGATCGCGCTGGACTCCAGTGTCGCACTAACCAGCCTGCATCACCCTGCGCGGCCGGGGCAGGCTCCATCCAGGACCCCTCTGACCACCCTCAACACAGATATCAGCATCTTGTCATTACAGGTAAATTACACTGTAGTTAAACGAGGATTCGTAATTGGGAGGGGGAACGATAGCCGGGTGTGTTGTGGAAGATATATAGCCTAGTGGATTTTTTTTTATTTGTGCGCATAACCAGTGCGCCTTTGTAGCCTATGCGTAACTCGCACAAAATGGCTTGTTGAAAAAAGAAAATGGCATGGTTTTTTTTTTTTCTTCTTCTTTCTTTTGTACAGAATGAGATGAGGAAGAGCTTCGACCTACATAGTACTGTGTGCAAAACGCCAGACACTTCGATCGGTTTGCCGAGGAAAGAATTAACATTTGGTCTGTTTGTTTGTTTGTTTTCAGTCCCCGGAGTTGCCATCAGAGCTGATGACAGATGACAGCCGGACTCTGCATCGTTAAAGCGGTAAGTAGGCTGTCCCCATGTCTGCTGCTGCATTCTGTCCAGGGCTCTGAGGCTCCGCTACAGCCTGTCTCCCAGGCTGCTGGAGCAGAATGGGCTAGAATTACCATTTACCAATCCATTTGTTCCCTGCTAATGTGGTTGACGTCTCACGTTGCTGTAATGGTCTCAATATGTTTTGCATGAGAATGCGCTGCTTCACCGGGGCGTCAGTTATGACAAGGAGCGGACAGTCGACTAGATATATAAATATATATGAATATATATATAGTAGCAGAGCCGTATCTCAAACAAAAAGATCAAACCGTGGGGCTTTTTTTAAAATTTTTTTTAAATTTTTTTTTTATAGGACTGTAAACTCTCAGTAAGGTGAGCCCGATTAATCGAATAATTCTGTGACTCATCTACTGTGTCTTAAGACATTTTGCGGTGGAATGAAATGGGAGACATTGGCTCCAGGCTGCTTGTGTTACTGTATATAAGTAGCAGTCGTCAGGGTTGTATTATACCCTCTTGTGTCTATAATGAAGAGCATCTGCAACAGGAAAATAATGGCTGTTTGGATTACTGCTACTACGATGTCTGCACATAATTGGTACAAGAAGTGGGTAGGCGCCAGCTGAGCGGCAATTACGCTGATTCTTCCCCAGATTGTAGGCTGAAGTTGTACGAAAAGTGTGTGTGTCTGTGTGTGTGTGTGTGTGTGTGTGTGTGTGTCTGTGTGTGTGTGTGTGTGTGTGCGCGCGCGTCTCTCTCCCTCGCTCTGTGTACATCTGGAGCGCAGGGTTTGCTTAGTATTGGGAGTGTTTGGTTAAATGTTAAAAACTGCGGCTTCCTCCCTGGCGCCAGTCTGTCCGGATCTCTGCCCTGTTTGCATTTTCTAAACACGCCTCTCTCTTTCTCAATCTTTTGCAGGTGTTTGGTCAAGACGCAAAAAAACACACACAGGACCTGGGGAGCAGGACTTTCCTCCCCCCCGTGCCCCTCCACCCCCCTCGCCCCCCCCCCCCCTTCAACCTCTGTCCTCCAGGCCTGGATTTTTTTCTCCCTTTTTTCTGCTGACGCTGAAATCAAGAGACTTTTGCTTATTATGGGACAATCTAATGTGATGTGTTTTCTGTATGGACACTTCATTATTATTTAACTTAAGACTTTTTTTTTTTTTTATTTGTGGTTCCTTTCTGGAAATGGAAGGCGCGCTATATTCCCGACAGTGGGAGGAAAAACGAGATTATTGTCACAAGGATTATTTCGCCCTCTCAGCCCTGTCCCTCTCCTTGTTGAAGTCTTCGCTTTTTTGCGGAGGTGCGAACGTGAATAGAAAAGACAACTTGGTTAGTTACTGTAAAAAAGTTTAGTCTTGTCTTGTCAGAATTGTTGGCACATGAAGGACTGGACATTGTTCAAAAAAAAGTAAGAATGAAACCTTGTGAACTCCTATCGGGAGTTTATCTTGTATAGTTGCAGGAATTTGAAACTTCTGCAAAAGTGTAATGTTGTACTTAATTATGCTGAAACTTTTTATAAAAGTAATGTAAATTGTACCTTTTTTATACAAAATAAATCAAAAACGCAACTTGAACATCTTTCATTTGGGGGGTGGGTGGGGGGTGGGGGGGGGCAAGAGTGAGAATTCAATGTTGGTTCAGAAGACGCCAAACCAGTGCGTAAAACCTGTTTCCCAGCTGTGCGTCCAGCCTCCTGTATGGACAGTTGACATCTGACGCACTTCTAAAACCCGTTCCCACAACAAAGTGTCCTTATCAGACCTGCAGAATGTGACCTATAATAGTCTAAAACACGGCGGCAACACTTTCCCGAGGCAAACCCGACCTGGAGGCACACAGTCGCATAAAAGCTTATTTAAGGCGCACTGACTGCACTCTTACTTTCTCACATGCTATGTAAAGTAAATAGGATTAAATGATTCAGCGTGACAGGCTGAGCCATTAAAGCGCTGGGCTGTAGGCTGTTTTTAAAACAAAACTGGAAAATTATGGAAATTTAACTTGGGGGGGGGTGAAACTGGGCCGTTGATGCGTTACGGATTCCAAAAGTAATATTTAAGTTATCAGAGTTAATTCCTTCTTATCTTTAGACATTGCTTTGGATTGGCCTGTGTTGCATTCCGCTATTTAAAGTTTGCCTAACGCACCTCTTGGACCAAAAATAGCGCACGTGTCCAACGTTTGACTTCAGCCAGATGAAATAAAAGTGGCGCGAGCACCTGATAACGTCGCTTCTTCTGATGCCAAATGACCAGGTAGTCTATTATGAACACGGTGACCCACGCGACGGTGGGACGTACTGCGTGGATAAATCAGCTTCACACAAATATTCCGCGGGGTGACCAGTTGAAAGCTCCTAAATGTCCCAGGGCGGTGTTGGGCAGTGCGCACAGTATTGTTCAGAGGGAACCGAAGGTCTGGATGACTGGAGAGGCTAATCTAACCCTGTAGTAAAACCAACTGTCAATCACCTCCTTCCTGAAATACAGCATGGCTTCTCACATATTTTCACACCAGAGCCGCCAAGCTATTTGACGATTGTACCCCAGGGAGGACTTTATGGGGGTTTTCTTGATTACGTGAAAGCTTTAGGAAAACTCCCTCTTGATAAAACACAAACACTTTGAATCCAATTATCATTCATGTCTCAAACTTAAAGATTGCTTTACAGTGAAATGTTAAAGTAGCTCAGAGGACTCGTGCAGGTCCACGCACCCCACGTTGAGTCACTGAGCTGTGTTAGTTCCCCTCAGTAGTTTAAGACTGACGGGCAGCGGCCGTGACTGCAGCCTGCAGCACGTTTGTATGGACAGTGCGCCATCTATCGGTGAGCCATGGCGCAGCTAGTGACGCCCTCTTGCATATCTCTGTTCTTCTGAACTGCATTAGGTTAAATATTAAATGTGTTGGAGAGAAGACTCTTAGTTTAAATATGTATTCACCAGCGTAATCCAAGTCCACTGAGGCTTCTCTCTACAAACAGCTGATCTTCCTGCACAAATAAACCGAAAAGAGAAAAACATGAGACTAATTTCAAGGGTCCGCATAGAAAAATGTTTATTGAAGTGAACGCCTTTTCACAAGGAACTATAGAAAAGACATCGCCACTATGGAGACGAGTGCATGCACGTCTTCCATCACACAAAGTGTCAACGCTCTGCACCACTGTCTACACTGCCATCTATTGAGATATTTTAACCACCAAACACAGCACCGCACAAAACACGTCACAAAACACGTCACAGACAAAAGTCCACAGTAACACAGGGATTTTTTTTTTGGTAACATGTCTACAACATTTAAAATGTCATCACTTGACTACTAGATTATTTCCACAACAGCACCATATTCACACAAGAAAGAAATCACGCTTAAATGATCCAAACGCATGGGACAGTAAAAGAAATCCCAATTTGACCCGACAGAAGTATTTTTGGTATCATTAACTTCCAATTCTAGTTATTAATGCGCCTTTAGATTTGTAATTGTTTTTTCTTTTACAAAACCAACTAAGTAAAGCTTCAGATTGCACTACTCCTGATTCACAGCAACACATTTCCTACCTAACAGTAGAACACATATCTACTCTAATTCTTTGGAACACGTCACAACACTGACAGTACAATAGCTTCACCAACAACATCGAGAACAACAGTCTGCGTGGCCCTTGTCAGACTAACGACCGGCTTCTCAGAGGACGCTCTCCGTCTCGTCTCCCAGGCTGATGGTGCGCAGGTTCTGGTTGTGGATGGCTGCCCTTGTGGTGTTGGCAGTGGTGCCGCTGCTGCCGGGGGTGATGATGACAGCTGGCGAGACGTTGATGCTGGAGGAGGAGGTGGTGGAATCCGTGCCTGTGATGTTAACCGGCTGCTGATGGCTGTTGTTGGCGTTCGTGTTGGTGGTGTCGTCGGGGCTGTTTGCGTTGTCGTTAAGGGTGCTGATGCTGGTGGTGCAGTTGAGGTTGCTGACCTCGCTGGATGGCCACCCCTCATCGGGACTGCTGGCCATTAGGCTGGCCTCGGACGGAGCCTCGGAGCAGATGGACATGCGGGCCACCGCCGCGTCCTGCAGGCCGCTCAGGCTGCTGGGGAGGAGGCCTCTCTTCTTCACCAGGCCTTCCAGTTCCAGCTCAATTAGGCTGGGCTTCAGTGCTTCTCTCTCTCTGTCAGCATCTCCTTCAGCCTCCTCTAGAGAGCGGTCTGAGGAGCTGTCACTGGAGCGCATTCCTGAGTCCGACGAGTCCTTCTTATCCAGGAGCAGTTCGGTGAGGAAGCCAGGCTTGGTCAGGAGCCCAGTGGGCTGGGAGCCGCGGTGGGAGGACAGACCACCGGCTCTACCCTCTTTGTGGAGGAGAGGTGTGGTGTTGTCGGCCTCCTCTGGGCTGGAGTCTTCATCGTTGGGCAGCTTGTTGTACAATGACCCGCCTACCTTCTTCCTGAAGCCTGGAATCCTGGACAATGTGCTGTGGTCCAGCTTCTCATCCTCTTCACTGATGGGGTCTAGAGGCTGGGCGTCGGCCCCTGAGGGGAAGTCTGTGGCATCACTCGCCTTGGAGCCTCTCTTGGTGAAGGACTTGCGGCTGTCTTGGTCAGCTCCTTCCTTGGCCTGAGGAGAGGGAAGAGGGTTCAATGACAAGAACATGAATATGTATAGTATCTTGTGCTATGGGCCAAGAGGCCTCTGAAGAGGGGATTCCTGTCCCTCCCTTATGTGCCAAGAGAAACAAAGACTATAAGCAAATAATTAAGAAATGCAAGAAGCAGAGAGCTCTCCTTTCCCAGCTCAGAATAATACATTTGCTGTTTCAAAGGCCAGAGGAATACAACATTTAAAAACACAAGTTTAAGAAAGACACATCATACAGGCTCAGAAACTATGTCTATACTAGTTATTGACAATAGTCACCACACTGTAATCAGACCGTGGGAGCTTCCACTCAATTTATGCTGTCAGTGATGCAATGGCAAGAACTCAACAGTGTACTTGTGACTGTCCACCCACCCCTTTGTCCTCTGAGCTGGCAGCCTGAAGGAATTGTCCAGGGTGGGGCTGCACGGGCCTCTCTCCCCCACCGCCGGACATCTCCACCTGCGCCATCTGAGAGATGTACTCCCTGTAGGCATCATGATACTCAGACTGCTGCTTGTCTGTCAGCTTGCAGATGTCATTTGAGGATTCCTGAGAGTTGAGGCTGGACATGCTTGAGGTGCGGACATTTGTCACCTGACAAGATGAGAAACAAATTGGTTTGTTGAGGAAATATATTCATGTTAAAAGTAACTGAAGAGTGAGATTGCTGTATGGTTGTGGGCTGATAACCTGAATATCATAAATGGAGAAACGCTGCACATAAAAATCCTGTAATTACATTAGTAACCAATGAAATATTCAGAACATGAGATTGAGATACAGAGAAAAAGTTATTGGCAAAGGTCGCAGACGGAGTGGCAATGAAAGCTGTGGTGTGTTTTCAGTGTTGGATGATGTGAATTTGAAAAAGATCACAAAGTGAGATCATAAAATCGCAGCAGAGCCAGCTGTCTACGTGTGAGTGTTTGCTCACGTCTAAGAGATTTTGCAAATTGGGAATAGGGAAGGTGAAAAAAAAAAAACCAGGGGCCACTTGACACCTTTTGGTGTGCGGCAGTGTGTGTGTGTATTTTTTATTCTGCCATGTTCAAAAGCATCATAAGCTTCCTCTGCCGAGCTCTTTTCTCACTCACAACCACAATAATGTGAAACCAGTGAGGTCACCAAAACACTGGCTTGATGCAGCAGCCTTGTGGCCATGTGACAGTTTGGGGCGTGTGGTCGTGCGATCCCGTTTGTGATTTGTGTTACACACTCACGCATATGCTCAGCCCAGCAATGTTAGGGCTCTTTATGTCTTTTCATGTTTATATGGGTCGGTATATTGTGCATACGCACAGTTCGCGTCTGTCTAACCCTATCCGTTGTTGTGGTACATTCACACTTAGCTCCTGACAGGAGGACTGACCGGCCAGTGAGAGTTGTTGCTGTGTCTCGGAGGTTCCTCCAGCCCCGCGCCGCTGAGCTCCTCAAAGCTGAGATTCAGGCTGAAGGCTGCCGCTTCATGCTGGGCCCCCCCTGAGCGTCTGCTGGACTCCCCGTGGTGCAAGCTGCTGTCCTGCTCGCTGGCAGCTCGGGACTCATCTTGAAGCAGAGCCTGGGTTTCAGTGTGACGTAGTTCCATCACCTGGGAAAGACATTGCAATTTACTTTTTCAGATCAACACGTCATTGGACTTTTGTTACAGGACACACAGTCAACATGTGACATACAAAACATGTTATCAACAACAACAAAAAACAAAAAACTTGTGAGAGTGAGCTGTTTTCCCAAGTAGAGGTATTCAGATGTCCCCCTCTTCCCCGAGAAAACCTCCCTTCATCCAGATATCAGCCAGCCATCTTGAACCAGATGTCTGTGCTGGCTGCGACCTGGCAACACAACACTGGGTAGCGTACGGAGCTCTAAGGCCACTGCACTTTCCAGCTGCTCCTACATGAGCGCCGCATTGGATCTCCGGTAAATCACGACCAATCCAGAGCTCTGGTTTGGTATTAGGAGCACAGACAGACATCTGATGAAGTGAACCCGGCTACATGTGTAAGTGATTTCAGCCCCGGCTCAGCCGACTGGACTCCTGGCTGACTGAATAGCGCCCTTCTCGTAATACGGATTATGAAATCTCCATCCCAATATCTTAGCGCAGCACAAGATGTAATATGAGATGTTGTCTTGCTTCTTTTTGGAATAAACAAGAGCTGACATATATCAACAGGAGGGCCCTGGCAGGGCAGAGTGTCTGCAAAGTATCACAGAGTGAGGAGAATGTATGCAATTGTAAATCTATTTTGGGCCTTGACTCTAGAGTAATGAAAGAGTAGTTAAGTTATTGTTGGTGGTGGACTGATGCTTTCTATATCACTTATGTCTTACTGATATACTTGATATGAAATAACAACAACAACAACAACAACAACAAAAAACACCCTATATATACTTATTATATAGATGCCACTAGCAACAATATTAAACCAGGCTGTGAGGGAAGTAAAGACACCACATAAGAGAAATTTAGTCTCACCGTTCCCCTGAAGAGCTGCCAGTCGCCGAAGTTCATCTCCATCTCTTTCTTCAGCTCATCCAGGTTGCACTGAGACAGCACTCTACCATTTATATTAGCCTGCAATGGACAGGGACAGGACTGACTGGTTTGTCCACAGATTTACTTTATCAATCATGTGCAAAGTTGCATCAGGCTAAATAAACATCACAATCCCATAAGGAGGCATCGCAGAAAGAACTGCATGAGGCAAAAAAAAAAAGCGACACAACCAGAAAACAAACAGCAATTATCTGAGAAATGTTATTGACACCTTCTTGATGGTGGACGTGTACTGAGGCAGCATGCTGGGGTCAATTCCCTCGAGCTGTCTGAGACGCTCACACACTGCATCTGTGTTCATAGAGCTAAGCAGGGCCGCAGGAGAGACCTACACACAAACACACACACAAAATCAGAATGTAAACAACTTATTCAGAGTGTTTCTGTGAGTTAAGGTTACCAGGGCACACTCGCACACTCCGTTAGACCAACTCATCACTGCTAACACATTGATAAGGGCAAAACGAGCAGCGATTCCTGGCAGAGAGACGTGCAGGCCTGTTACTGTGAGGCACACAGAGGTGCAAAACCACAATCCCACACAGTAATTCTCTCCATCAGTCACACAGTGTAAGTGTAAAAGTAAACAAAGCTGCCAACCTATCCAAATACACTGTTACCTGCTCTTATTCTTTTTCTCGGAGTATATACAAGCACGTAAAGTGTGTGCACAACACTTAAGGGATAGAGTCAGTAAGTCTGTGGGTTGCAGTTGAGTCGAGCCACACTGAAGCTGCTGTCGCCAAGCAGCTACGAGGCTTTATGTGACCAATACCGGTGGCCTGTTGTCTGAGGCCTCACAGAGAGCCAACGTGCCACCCGCTGGCACAAGAACTAAACAAACCTCATTCACCCTCCTCCACCTCTCTCCCTACCCCTCTCCCTTTCTTCACTCACCCCTCTCCCTCTGGTTCTGCTTGTCTTGAACCCTTACTCTTGTTCCTTCCTTCCCTCCCTTCCTTCCTTCCTTCCTCTCACATTCCTTCCCTCCCAGCCTCCTGCACCGACCTCCTTCTCTCTTTCTCATCACTCGGCTTCTCTCTCCCCCCCCCCATCTCTTCCTCCTACTCCCTCCCTCGTCATCTCTGCTCTCTCTCGGCTATTAGCACCATTAAGACGTGGCTTCAGACTAAGCCCCCTGGCTTTGTTTCTGGTTTCGAGGGAGAGAGGAGCAGAGCTTAGTCGGACTGTGAGTAGTTGTTGGACAAAAAAAAACAAGCAGCTCACACAATACAGTACACAATAGTAGGTGCCAACTTTCTGGAGTGGTGGGCAAGAGGATGAAGACGGGCACTCAGGGAGTTTAGCTACTGTCCATGTCCACACAGTAGAGGATTTACTCTAGAATGAAACTATGTTAGTGAATCTACTAAACTACCACGGGACGTGAAGTTGTGTTCTGCATTTACTTCCAAGTGATGAGTCTATACTATCTCTTTCTACAGCATGCTTGGTAGTACTGAACCAGTGTGTTAGAAATGAGGTAGAGAGACACCGATGATGGAGAAAAGGGTTGGATGCGGAGATGACAGTAGCCATGAAACCGGAGGTGTACCTGCTTAAATTTGTAAGGCAGCGACTTTAAATGCTTGATAAGGAGACAAAAAGAAGCAGACGGACAAATAGTCAGACAAAAATATGCACAGACATTTATAGCATTATGAAGCCGGGACTGTACCTGTGAAAAAGGAGAGGGGAGGGGTGCAGAGGCAGAAATTAAGACCGAATAGACAGACAGACAAGCACACATGTTGAACTCATCATCGGGGGGCAGGAGAGACATAAACAACAGAGGAGACAGACGTCTATCTGTTTCGCAGCAGGAGAGGAGACGGCTGCTTTACAGTAGCTGCGTGAGAGACTGGAAAAGATGAGGCTATTGGAAGTAGAATTATTACACGAGGAGATTTTGTTTTTTCGCCGGAGTCAGCAGGCTTTGCAGTCATAATCTTTGCAGACAGAAAGGATTGCGGACGAGACAGAGACGGAGAGAAAGACCCGGAAATAAAATGAGACATCTCTCACTCTGCGCAGAAAAAGCAGAAGTTTCAATTCAGGGAAGGCCTTGAATAAGACTCCTCGATTCAGACTGCAAGCGCGTGTTCTAAGAACGTGAGTGAAAGCGTATATGCCTGCGGGTGTGTCTGCGTGTCTTGGTGTGAACCCTCCCAGTGTGTGTGTGTGATAAGACTGTAATTACAGCTGGGCTGAGCTCAGGGCTGGGCAGAAGGATGGGGAAGAGGAAACAGAGCTCTGTGAGGGAGGAAGCGTCTTGGTAAGGAGATAAGCTCTACCAGCACTGGGCTCATTGTCAGTGTGTGTGTATGTCTGTGTATGTGTGTGTGTGTGTGTGTGTGTGTGTGTGTTGCCAGCCCCAACAGTTGCTCTGATGATAATCCCGGCAGCCCGAGGAATCCATACTCACACTTATATCAGCTAAGCAATTACACTGGGCTGTATCCAAAGACACACATAAATGTGTGAGTGTGCACGCACATCGACATTCACAGATTTGCAGAAATACAGGCACATGTGAACGCGACACAAAGAGATCAAGTGTGAATAAAAAAAAAGGGATAAGATGGGCTAATATACATGGGATGGAAATGAGGACATTTATACTAAGGAGGAAAGGAAACAAAAGCAGAAGGGAAGATATGAGGAACAAAAAATTGCGTAAAATATAAGACAGGGATGAAGGTTTAAAGAAAAAGAGGAAGATTGAAGCAGAAAATATAAAAGCACAAAAATACAGACGGAGAATGGAAGGAACTTTACATAGTAATCTATATTTAAATCTTTCAAACAGCTCCTATAAATGCTTCCTGGCAGCGCCCTGATAAGTGGCTTTGTGGAGCAGAAATCTCCTGAGTGGTGTTATCATCAAATTGTTCTAATAGTGGCTGCTCACCCTTAAAATGTCTGAATATCTGAGATTCAGTTCTTTGCGGAAGTGGGTTAACAACACTTTTAAGTCCACTTATAAGAGAATGTGAACGGCTAAGGTGCCGACATAAGAGTGGACTTCATTCAGCGTGTTATATTTACATATGCCGAAGCTTGTGACAAAATCCCCCCCCTCTAGATGGTAAGCGGGCGGTCATCGTAGATGCAGTATTTAATGTTAGCATGCTGCAGCGAGTGTGACAGTCTATATTTGTTCTCTCGGCTTTTGTAAACCACAGCAACAAAATAAGTAGTCCGTGAAACACACAGGCGTGCGTGTTATTCATTCAACACAAGCAATGACAAACGAGGTTTGACAACATGCAGATAATAAAGGACTGGTTGCATATTAGCGTATCGGCAGGGCTCCACAACTGTAACTACATGTTACCATGGTGGGTTCAGAGGGACAGGAGGGGAGGCCTTCTCTGGCATCCTCTGCAATAACATCCTGACATGGGCACAGAATGGAGACAAGGATTGTGTGGAGAGAACGGCTCGTGAAGATTGAGTTCATTGCCGCTCAATTTATGGAACAAACTTTTACTGCTTTACTCCGGGCTCACAAACTGAACGGGGCGTTACGTACGCCACTACCCGCACAAAAGCTGTGATCTGTAAAGACAAACTGGACAGGGGGGGTTTATAAAAGGAAACTGCGTACTGGCAAGCGTACGCAAGGTTTTATGAATCAGATGTCTTTTTGCCGTACGTACATTTTCTCATTTGTTCGTGCCCAAACATTTAGTATGGATCCTTTGAGCTGTTTTATAAATGACACCCTTGGACAGTGGTTTGGCACAGTGGCAAGGGAAACAGGGTGGTATTGAAATCATCAGGAGGTAAAAATGTGAAGGCAAAACAAATGACATCACACTGAGGAAAGGGAGACAAGGGAGGAAAGAGGAAAGAGGTACTTGAGAGCAGAGGAGGGGAGGGGGAAAAAAAGAGCATGCTGTAGGTAAGAAGAATGGACCTGATCGCATATTATACATAGCATATTATAAAATGGCATAGCAATATTATTGGGTGACATAAAAGCACTATACCCTTTCTTTCTTTGTAAGTTAAATAAATACAAATGGAACATGAGCTCCCTTAACTGGTACCGTTTAGAAACATTGAATAACAAACAGGAAACAGAGAGCCATGAGAGCAGGATGATTTAAACTTTCAATCGCTTCAATCTCAGAAACTATTTTGTTGCATTATACAAATACTACTACCACTAGTGTATCTGCGGCTGTAATCGTAGAGTGTGAGATAGAGGCACACGTCAGATGGCTCTAATACTTCTTTACTTACAAGTCCATTGGTGTTGTCCTTATGTTGACCGGGTGGTTTAATGGAGGGACGCGAGGATGAGGGGACATGGTGGGAGAAAGGCCGTGGCAGGTGATACACATGATGGGGGAAATAAGGCTACGAGGGGAAAGGAAGGAATGAGGGGGTCAAAATAAAATGAAAATCATATGAAAGGTCAGGCACAGAAACAATATTGCAGCAGGGAAAAAAACACTATTGCTAACTTGCTCACCTTTTCTCAGTAAATGAGGTGCAGGTTATTTTAAAACCTGGTCATATGGTACATTCAAAGACCTGTTTACGTTACAGTTTATTCAGATGCATCTGCCAAGTGGGTAAATGCAATGCTACATTACGATACCGTGCAGAGGACTGAGCATTTAAATTCAGTAAGGGCCTTTTTAATAACAGTGTGCTTGTGGGGATCAGTGGGTGTCACTTCTTTCGCTGACAGATAGTGGCCAGCGATTCCAATTCTATTCACTTTGTTTACTTTCAGATTATCAAGCAGATCACTTTCTCACTTGGGATGTTTCTACAATAACACAGACACACACCCTGATGGACTCTAAGTAGTAGCTAGAGGATTGATAATCTACACACGAGTCCCTGTCCTGTCTCACCCGGTTGTAAAAGGGGTGCTGAGGGCCAGTCATCCCACTGAAGTAGGCGCTGTGGGGCTGAGGAGGCAGAGATCCGGTGAAGGAGCCCGCTGGGGAGCAGGCGGCGGTCGGCTGGCCGTAGCCCGACTGGGGACGGGGCAGTGCCTCTTGCAGGGGCAGTGAGGGATAGGTCACTCCTCCCAAGTGCATCTGCTCCCTCGCCGCTCGCACATCTAAGAGAGGACAGAGCCGGAGGAAGAAAGAACAAGAGAGGGGGAGAAAGGGAAGTGTTTATCTGTGATGCTGATGATCATGCCTTGGCTAGGACTATAAAGACCTTACAGATCCACCCACGCATCAATAATTTAGTTGTATTTCATCATCTCAAAAGAGTTTAGCCAGTTGTGAATCCACAGAGAAAAAAAATATATCAAACAAATGACAGCAAAATTCCTTGATTCTTGAAGCACTGTAGGGAATACAACGAGACGCTTGTTGTTCCTGAACATGTTCTTCTCATCCAAAATAGAAGACAATCAAACAACTAAATGCCGGAGAGAAAACGAGCGCAGATGTTACGATTACAACAATCTTCAACTGTGAATTCCTTTCTCACTTTGATTTCTGTTAATCCTGATATAGTTTCTTCACAAACCAGCACGCCCGCTGATATTCTGTCTTTTCCAAAACGATATGCCGGCATCGTGATGACTTTGCTGTCCCTGACAAATAAATTCACCAATGTAAACGAACAAAGCAGACCATTTGAACTCATAGGCACTATCGCACAAGTACTTTTCCACAATTGTTTTCACATAAATCAATTTGACTGCGAAATGAGTCGAGTAGGCGCGGAGGAAGGAGCTTTGGTAAAAAAAAACTCCCAAATTAAAGTTAAATAAGCCTGGAGACAGAACAGAGTGTCTCTGTGTGGCTGGCATGAAAGTAAGAACCAGAAACAGAAGCAGGCACCAGAATGTCTCCTGGTTATACAAGTGGCTGCTGAATGACACGCTGAGTGAGACCCAATCCAGCCTGCGAACACAATGGGGGCCTTATGATGTGAGTCAGGCTCATGGGCGGGTATCACTGACAGCACTGCCCACTGGCTGGCCACGGGACACCGGGCACTGAGTACCCACTGGCCACGGAGCGGGATGACTGGGTAGGAGCACTGGTCACCTTACGCTCTATGGTGACACGTGTAGGCAGGCGCGCACACACACACACACACACACACACACACACTCTGTGGATACATATAAACACCTACACACTTTCAGGACTGGTCCTGGACTTACAGACTGGACGTCTGGTTGGAGAGCTCGGTCACACTGAGCTCTCCATGACTCAACTTCAGCTCAATGGAACAGACTTTGTGTGTGTGAGTGTCGTCTGTGGTCTCATAACACTACGATGCAGCGGCTTCACACTAGGCGTCATTGACACTCCTGTACAGGCTGAATGGACGCTGACGCACGGAAGCAAAAAGTACAGTGTCGCTCTGGCTTACGGTTTAATACTGATGCACTATTACGTCACTATTATTGCAAACTGTGAAATTTGGTGCGGCGGTGGAGGCAGATTGGCGACAGAGAGTGAACATTTTGTCCTGATCCCACAGTGTCAGCTCAATTCATTTTATTTATATAGCCCAATAGTGCAAATTACAAATTTGCCTTGAGGGGGCTTTACAATCCGTGCCGCATATGACACCCTCTGTCATTTGCGACCCTCGCTTCAGACAAGGAAAACTCCCCAAACAAAAACACCTTTAACAAGGGATAAAAATGGACGGAACTTCAGGAAGAGCAACTGGAGAGGGATCCCTCTCTCAGGACGGACAGACGTGCAGTGCTGTAGTGGAAATCTGCTCGACATTTGATTGTTTGGAAATGAGAAGCAAGCTGAGGGTTTCCGAGAGCCCCTGCAGTGGGTGATTTTAGAGCAGACCCTGCTGCAATGTTATGAGTAATGTCACTACCAAATGAGCTGGCACTAAATTCCACACATCACATAGAGGACAGTTCTGTTTCTCCAAGCTATTGTATACTCAACCCTTTTATGTACTTAAGACAAAACCGAACGATAAACCTCTTTCTCTCACCCCCACACACACACCTCATCATGATGACAAATTAAAAGGCTGACTTGAGGAAACTTTGAGAAAAGAATTAGTTCTTTACTGAAATGTATTTTGTGATGAAACAAATTAAAATGATGTTGAAATACCAGTTCATCGCTATCTGCTTTCACCTCATGTTTAGATGTTGTGTAAAACTTTGTTATTCTAGAAGAATGGCATAACTCAGTTTTGAATAGAAGCTATTTTTAATCCCCCTGTTGATTTACATGCAAAAAGGGTGTCTTACCAATTTTAAGCTTAACAATTCTGTCAAATATTACCATGTAAAGATAAATGTACAGTAAAGCTAATAGTACATTAAAAAAGAAAAAAAAAATTGGGGCCAATCAGAGTGCCTATTAGAAGCTTATTATGTAGGTTTATTTTATACTATTCTTAACAAGATTGTGTAATTTATCTTGCTCGTTTTGCATCATCTGATCGGCCTTTACCGATCAATTTATTTAGAATGAATATTGGCTGATAACGATCTGTGGCCGATCAATCGGAGCGCCCGTAATTCTTCAAAGCTTCAGGAAAAAAGCTTAAAAACTGCTCTTTCCAAGGTCAAGAATAAACCATGCTAATTATTTCTGTATTCCTCGCACTCACCACATCTCATCCAAATAAAACACGTTTTGAGAGCACCTTGGTAGCCTAATGGTTACTGTGCATGCCTCTTAACCATAATGTCTCAGGTTCAATTTCAACTGTGGGACCTTTGATGCATGTCATAGCCCTTTCTCTCTCCCTTTAAAAAAAACAAACAAATGCATTTTGACGTGTTAGACGGCACTCTGCAGCTCCATCATCAAAGCACCGAATGAGGGAATATCTTTTGGCCCCGGGGACTTGTGAAATCTATGCCAAGGTGCACTGACGCTACTCCGGCTGCTCATGGTGGCCCAACTTTAAGACATTTTATACTGTTTTTTCTTATTTTTTCACCCATTTGTACAAATACTGAGTGTGTATAAACCTGCTATGATCTCCCTGAGTTTGGGGTCCAGGTTGACGGTGCAGGGCAGGAACATCTCCACATCTCTAGCAGCGAGAACGGGCGTCCTTGAGGACAGGAAGACCTCAAAGCTGCGGATGTCTCCATCAATCTCCAGCAGTGGTTCCACGTCCTTTGTGGTGGGGATGTTCTTGGAAATTCTTCAGGAGGAAAAAGAAAAAGAGAAGGATATTAATTTAGCAGAAGTTTGTGTGATGACGTGTTGCTCTCTCCAGCAAACATAACAAATATTTATAAATATTCATCTCCAGGATTTGAAGAACATGACTATTTGGTTGTTGGAACTTCAGTATTATTTGTAGATAATGAAAGAAAACAAGTTACTACATGACTAATATATTACTGTGGAAAACCAAACGCTTATAAAAGACAATACAATAACGTGTGAAGTATTATTGGCATGTGACACAAATATGTCAACATGTCAGTTTACACTACATTCTGACTGCGAGCTCAAAAGGCTCACATTCTGACGAAAAAAGAAAAGAGGAAATAGCAAGCTGTACGGTTAAGATGGAAGAGATATGCAACGGTCATCATCATCATGAGAGCAGAGAGATAACTGGATTTAGAGAAGGCAAGATAGTGAAAGGGGGGATGTTTGAGGACAGATAGAGTGAGGGATGTTATCTTTTCTTTGCAGAGGAGGAAACCTGAGAAGATGACAATCAGGGTAATTTAGCAAGCAGCAGACGGAAGCGCCTCATGATGCGCCGCTACAGTTAACATGATGTTTGTTATCACAGAACCCAAGTAAACACCATGTTTGGAGATTGTTCCATTACTGTGTGATATAGTGTTTCCTGTCTATACTGCAGAAAACAACATTGTGTTATATCAAGAATGTCAGATGTCAAAACAATTTATCGACACAGTGTTCAGTTTAAAATCGTTACAAGACTGCACAAACTCTGGCACCACAGAATATAATCTAAAACTTGAACCAGTAGTTTAGAAGGGACAACAGCGTCTCTGAAATGAGGAATACTGAACATGAATACTGAAGTGTCGAAGTGGGAAATTCAATTTTCAGCTGCACAAGGTTAAAAAAGATATCAGTTTAATCAAGGACAATGTAACATGTGGCCGAGGCGACAACAAAACCAAAACACCAACAACCCAGAGCAGTCATTACATCTCGTTAATCGCATCATTCAGACATGAAAATATGAAACTCGGAGTGACCTGTGACACGGACCATTCATCACCAGAATGTACCGCTCTTATCAGATGAATCGGGAGGCTCCAGCAGCGAGCAGACATTTTTCTCATCTCTGCCTACATTTCTCATCTGAACCCTTCATCATTTTCCCAGTGGATACTTTTCTCTCCCTGCATCCTACTTAACCTTCCCTCCTTCCAGTTAAACCTCACTCCTCCCCATGCATCACCCAGTCCATGTACTGGTATGCTCTGCTGAGAACACAGCCTGATGAGCTGGGTTTTTCCCTGGGCCTGATCTGTTTTCGAGCGCGAGCACAGGCTGGCCTTTCTGTGACTTGATTGGATGATTAGTACCATCGCTGCTGCACGCTAGCAAAGTCAGCGTGAGGTCAGCATCTGGCAAGGGTTCAAAACAGCGCACTGTTAGCTAATAATCCAAACAATCAGATAAACTAATCCAGTTAACAAACAGAAATGTTTACCGCCTGCCCAATCCCGGGAGTCTCTCATAACCTCAGTGATGGTGGACAAAACAAGACTGCAGAACCACACTGCACTCACTTACGATTCACATCATTTAAATGTTAGGCTTTTAGCCGACACTCATATCCAGACAGTTTACAGTGAGTGAAGAGGCCGGGGTCCAGTCCTCTGTTCAAGGACATTTTGACAGGACAGATGGCTGGTGACGGACACATCTGCTGTTGCAAGGGCTCGAACCTGTGACCTTGTGGATACAGAATGTCTCTAACCAAATGTACAAGTTTGGCAAAGAAATACAGGGATGGAAGACCGGCTGAAGTTTTCCACGGATTTTTAGATGCAAAATGTGAAAGGCCCCTCACAGAATCAAATGTGTACTATAGAGTGTCACATGGGCGATCTAAATTATTGGCACTAAATTTATATTTGTCTTTTCAGCAGACCAGCCCAGGTGAGTCACTCTAACCCCACTGTCCCAACCCAACTGCCAGTCCAGACACACATAGACTGAAAGAAGAGAGAACAGACTGTGAGCAGGGATGACACAGAGGCACACAGCTGAGCTCCAGTGGACAAAGCCCTCTCAGTCCGTCTTCCATTAGAACCTTTAACAAGACCCAAAAAGGTCAAGGAAGCTCCATGTTGGCACACAGATGAACCCCCTGCTCCTGTGACCTCTGCTGGGGAGGATGAATGGGATTCTGAAGGCACAGATGTTACCTACACACACACACACACACACACACACACACACACACACACACACACACACACACACACACACACACACACACACACACACACACACACACACACACACACAAAGTGTCTACCGCTAACACCTGGGCAGTGAAGATGGGGAAATTCAAAAGGCACAGATGAAAGGTGGCGTGTGTGTGTTTGAGAGCATGTGCATACACATGTACAGTATATGTGGGTGTTTGGTTCCTTTTCCCATGAACTGTATTAACCCGTATACAGACAGAGAAGCTCTTGCTTTTCCCCATTTCCAGCTGGCTTACTGCTGTTTATTTGTGGGTCGGCAGACACAGACCAACAGGAGCCAGTGACTCACTCTCTCTCTCTCTCTCTCTCACACCCACACACACACACACACACACACACACACACACACACACACACACACACACACACACACAGGGCACTTCCTTTGCTATATAGAGAACACCCTCCAAATATATTGAAAGGAATCTTTTTATAGGACCATGTAACATTACTAAATGATGTGTGCACACAGTTTAGTTTACTGTGCCAAAACTCAAAATGGACAATAATAATGAAACTCAAACTCAGAGTTATCTAGTTGTAGTGATATCAGACACTACTTCAGATTCTTTATTTCATACATTCATAATAGTCTAAATACTCATCCATCTTGCTATAATATCACAGTCAGTTGCCTTTGGAAAACATAGACAAGTCCTACATAGAAATAAATCCTTCATGTACATTTCCCCAACAGCAATGGCATCCGAGAAGCGAGCTACAATTGCGCATATTTTGCTGACCTGCATGTTTTCTCTGGCTTGCTGTTGTACAACATGCAGTAGCACAAACAGCTGCATCTTCCAAAGACAACCGGGAGCTGGTGAGAAGAACAAATCAAGGACATCCATCACTGAGTTACATCCAAACAGATGGAAAGAATAAAAGGGGACAGCCGGACCGTAAGAGGGCCGTTCCTGACGTTGCCAGCTGACTGGACAGATACGTGTGCAGGAGCGACTGACCGGAGCTCACACTTCAACGCTGGTCCTGTCAGACCATTGGTGGAGATCAGAGGGCACGGACCATCAATGGACGGTTTGATGAAGAGAAGTACAGAAAAGCAAAAAGGAAGAACGAATCAGAATTACTGGAACACGGGATGAACTAACTGATGGTTATCAAGTTGAGTGATTTAGGCAAACGTGCTGAATTGCATGGTGTTACAGAACAAGTAGTACCCACTACATGACAACAGCAGTTTATCAATGAGGTTTAACCTCTTCAAATGGCATCTTTTGCAGTTCACTAATGAGATGTTGGTCTTGGCATTAAGCAATTGACACAAATGACTTCAGACTTAGTCACCCTTTGAACAGACGATACAGGCAAAATGAACAAAGCCATTCTTATCAGCAATCAGTTGCCAAATGACAAGATGGATGCTCGGGTTGGAGCGCCAAGGAAACCGGCGTGCTACTTTCAAGCAGACCGAGGACGAGCGAGATAAAGGCCGTCGGGCAGCCCGGCAGCCGTTCCTGCACAATGGGCCCATTGACAGGACTCGGCTTATAGCTGCAGCAGTACAGGCTATTTGGCCCAACCACTCTCTGTGTGGCGTGGCCACTGGGAGCTTTCTGAGCTTATCCAAATGCTAATAGGTCCCAAAGCTGACTGGAGCATAGCCTTTCTTCTCCTCTCAACCTCCCACACGCTGCAGCTGACGGGAATGAGCAGAATTCATCTCTCTATCCCTTCTATCCGCTATTTGGGCGCTGAAAGTATGAATGTGCCACTTGACTTTGCTTTACAGCTGCCCACTGTGCTTATGGACGACATGCGCACACACGCCACAAAGAGGTGGTCTTGCTGCCAAACATTTCCATAAAGGGGCCCAAAGACAGAGAGAGATGCCTGCAGAACAGACAAACGCCTGTGCACATTGTGTATGAGAAGCTCAAGAGTCTCAGTGTCAGACAGTGTGACCAGTGGGTGAAGAAGTTAACCAGATCCGGGTCCGGCACATTCCTCTCTTGGTCAGAGTCGCTGGCACGGTGTCTGCCAAGCGTGTGGATGAACTCCGCGAGGCCCTCTCTGGGAAAACAGTGGACAGGCGGACAGACCAGCAAGCTGGCGCGTGGACTCGCAGCATCATTGCTGCGAGAGGTTATTGTTTCTTGGAAGCTGCCAAAGCCTCCACCACCCCAAAGGCAGAGGGAGAGAGCAAAATATGTTTTCACTTTAGATGACGCCATGTTCTTTGTCTCCTTAAAATTCAGGCGAATTTCCTTGATTTGAATCAAATGCTTCAAGTAGTGTGGACACCCTCTGTCTCTGCTTACCTCCGTGTCTCGAACTTTCTAGCTTTCGAGTCTTTGGCCGTGCCAACTGACAACTTGTGGCAGCGTCTGCTTTCTATATACATTCGTGGCAAAGTTTAGTCCAATAATTTAAACTCTCTTGTACAGAGCTGGACCTGTGCATCCCAAAGCAAACCACAGAGACAAGCAGGCTAATGGGAAACACACCAGGCTGATAAAAACCGAGCTGCTTCGGAGCGAGCGGCCTCTCCTTTGAGACGGGCTCAGGACTCAGCGGTTCCCCGAAATGTTGATTAAACTCATGTGTAGCGCCGAAACGGATCCTCCTTGTTCCAGACCCCAAAAACCTTAACTGAACCCTCCACTCAGAGTAACTAAGGCCTCATTCTTGACAAATAGTAAAACACTAAACCTCAGCTCGGTGATTTATGCGCCAAAAAGAAAGTTTGGAGCATCTTACGGCCACGGCAAAGTTCGTTCATTGTGACACTAATTGCACCACTCAAGAGTTCATATCGGCGCATGTGGTTGTTTGATAGCTGTAATGGTCAGTTGATAGGCCGTATGATGCAGAGTTAAGTGGGGCGGACTGCAAAAGTAAAGGCAAATGTGCTCTTCTGATAGGATCAGAATACATCTGGAATAAGTCTGTTATGGAGCTAAAATCTATACAGGGAGGGATGAATGTGAAAAATAAAGCTTGGGATTCTCAGGCTGAACCAGTAATCCTCTGATTAACTTCACAGTGGTGGATGTGTGCATCAGAAATAAGATGAGAGGGATAGGAGAATGTCAATGAGCGCATGTGCAGAGGTGAGCTAGACAGAGAGAGTATGTTGTACAGCAAAACTGACGATTACTAAAGCTTCTCCTCTCCAATTTGAGTTCATGGCAACGAGGAAAAGCCTCTTCTGATTGTTAAGAACTCTCTGAAGCACATTGCTTGAGAGACCTCAGCAGACAAATCTGATAGCTAAATCCTTGAGCTATACAGTGGTTGGTAGCGTGATCACACGCCAAATTAAAAGCTGCTTTAAAAGCAATGATGGGGAAGAAAAGGACACTCGTGATCCCTCCCAATATAGGCGGGATAGGCTTAATCTTTAATTCGCCGTCTTTGGGCTTGCTCGCTTGCCCAGTCGTTCTTTGCCATTTCAGTGTGGTTTCCACACACACACACACACACACACACACACACACCCTAAAAAGGGCCTGACCTGCACTGACTTTAGATGGGCCAGGATGTTAACATCACTTAAGGGCTGAGTGTGTGTGTGTGTGTGTGTGTGTGTGTGTGTGTGTGTGTGTGTGTGTGTGTGTGTGTAACTATCAAGTGTGCCTGTGGCTCCCGCGGCGGCTGAGTGGCAAATCTCGTTGTCCACTTAAAGGTCAGCGCTGACCCTCTTGCAACCCTGCGCTGCTATTTATATTCAGCCCCCCACCTTCCAGCAGTTCCGGCACAAAGAGACAGCAGAGCAGGAGCGAGATCAGCGATAACGCTCAACACCACAGAAATACCAGAGTATCAGCCCGATGTCTGCTCCTCAGCCCGCCTTTCCTCCCATCTCAGTGTCACATTTAAATGTTAATCTAACCTTGTCGTCACTGATGGACGACTCTATGACTAAAGAGCAGAGGCCAGTTAGAGGTGTAGTGGAGGCTTTTTTTTTTTTGCATTTGAAATTATTCTTTATGCTTCGCACAAAAAGGGAACAGAGCCGTTCTCTTGTTTCAGACCAATTAGACTAATCCTTCAACCTCGGCTTACAGGCAGAAATGAAAAGGGCTTTGGGGATTTTCTAACAAAGAATGCTGCATGACGTTCTTTCCATCCTCACGTGGTAGCCTCCACACACAAATACACGCGCACACAATCAGAAACTCACCTTGAAACACACACACACACACACACACACACACACACACACACACACACACACACACACACACACACACACACACACACACACACACACACACACACACACACACACACACACCCTGTTGTGTCACCTGTACACTTTTCTTTTACATTCAGAGGAGCTCAGCAGGGATTGAGTGGTGGTGGAGCTGACTGTGGCTGATTCATGTCTGAGTCACCACGGCCAAACACCTGAGGGATGGACGAACGACAATATTAGCCGGGCTGACCCACACCCCCCCCACACACACACACACACACACACACACGATCAGCAGAGGACCAGTTTCACTGTATAAACAGCCATGCTGGACCCAGGGGACATGTGCATGAATCTGTGTGTGTCCACTAGCTGGACTATCTCACTTGGAGCAGCAGCATCACCTGAGGCTTTGAATACACCTGAGACACGAACACACCAATGCTAAACTCTTCTCGCCGTAATCCTGCTGGTATCCGGACTGATCCTCTCCAGCATTCACACACTTTAATTCTTTTACCTCGTTTTACCTCCCGAGACTGGAATCTCTTTTCTTCTCGCTCTCTCTTTATGCCCTTTCTTATCCAATGCCGAACCTCTCCGTTTTTCATCTTTATCTCACACCTACCATACTTTCTTTTATTTGTCTCGGCCTTTATCTTTCAACTTGTCAGTCAGGGGGTCTGTCTGCCCACTGGTGTGTAGAATCAATGCCAGTGTCCTATCAGTGATGGAGCCAGAACTATTGAGACATAGGTGGTTTCACACCAGCCATTACAAATTCACACACGCTTTCAGGCCTCTTGGCAAATGGCAGTGCAATGAGCATGGCATTACCAGTTTTACTCCGTCTTTCACCGAAACACCTTCTGAGGGGATTAAGCACCGGGACAATGAGCTTACTGGGAAGAGGACACAGAGAGGGGGGAAATATTGGGGTTGTTTTAGCATCTGCCATGCATCTAGATGACAAAGTGTCACAAATACGACAGGAATTCACATGAACAATAGACAGCGTTGTAAAGAATAAAGACTTTTCATTTGAGGGCAGGAGGAGTCCAAAAGTATTCATCATAAGAAAAGAATAGGATCTCGCCTTTTTTTTTTTTTTTTTTTTTTTGGCGGCCAGATATTTAAGGTCTTATTAAAAGATTCCACATAAAAGGAATCACCCGCATGAGCTTTGGAACAGCACTTTTATGCCGACACATAATTGCAACCAAATTACAATAATTGTGCCAATTAAAGTAATCCTGAATGAAGAGAGTGTCATCTTAATGTTTCAGTACTTGGGATAAGAGTCTCTCTAATTAAGACTGAATTGCCTGGCTACGTATTCATTCAGAGTGCGATTAGTGGAAAAAAAAGAGAAGTTTTGAAGTGTCCGAGAAGTGCCTGGCTCTAGTCACGTCTCTGAGAGGGGGATTGTTTGGTTGATGAATGCAGGACAACAAAGGAGAGGAATAGTTGATTCTTCATAAGCTGTGACATAAAAAGTAAAATCATGAAGTGCATCATGATTTTGAGATTTGTTTTACAAACATTGGCAAACACGGGGAGACTGCAATGAACAGCACTTTATAAACACGACAATTTTACCTGACAATAACTTCTCTGTTCTGCCTCCTGCGCGTTGTGAACGTGCGTGCGTGCGTGTGTGTGTGTGCGTATGTGTGTGTGTGTAATGCAGCCTGCATATCTCAGGGTCTGATTAATTACACTGATCCTCAGAGGAGTTGGGGGTGACATATGTTCTTGCACTGGTGTGAGAGCGAGGTGTAGGTGTGTGTTTATATGTGTGTGTTTCATGTGTACCACACACACACACACACACACACACACACACACACAAGCCTTATGTGTGATCTGAGGTTGGTGCATGCATATGTTTAATCAAAAATGCTTTTAGTTGCAAATAGTGTGTGCGTGTGTATGTGTGCTTGTTTTGAATTACAGCGTGCATGCATTTTGCCACAATTTGTGCATGTGTGTGTTAGCGTGTTCACATGCAATAGCTTGCGTATATGTATGTGTGTGTGTGTGTGTGTGTGTGTGTGTATGTGTGTGTGATGAACAGAGGATTCAGGTGCAACGCCAGAAACCCACTCCTGAGTGCGGCGGGGGCATCCTGGCACAGACAGGGCACCAGATGTCAGAGCAGTGCAGGAACCTGCTCAGTGGACCAGTGACACTTTTTTTTTTTCGAGTGCTGAAAAAGGGATCTTGGCATCCAAGAATAAACTCTCTGAGGGGCCGACTGAACCCGCCCCCATACATCATTAGGTCCAAATATGTTAACCCCTCAACCAAAGCACAGAACTATGTCACTTAAAACAAATCACCACTGTCAAAAAATGTAAAACTAATAATTCAAGACATTGACTGACGCGGTTTCCTACAGACGGCATGAACAGCAACTTTAAAAGTCCTTGAAGGAGTTTCGAGACATACAGGAGGTGACTGATCATGTTGTCTTCACTTAGACTTTCATGCTAGTCTGTGTGATTCACATAGCTTTCTCTCTTACAGTATGTGTTGCCTCACATGTCACCAAAGGCTGCAACTAACAATTATTTTCATCATCAATTATTCTGCCAATTATTTTCTCAATTAGTAGATTAAACATTCTATAAAATATTGGAAAACAGAGAACAATGCCCACCACACTTTCAGAGAATGCAAGTCCACGTCTTCAAATTGCTTGTTTTGTCTGATCAACAGTCCAAAACCCAATGAAATTCAAAAATAGAAATCAATGAAAATAAGGAAATCTTCACATTTGAGAAGCTGTACCCAGTACATTGTTGTAATCTCTGCTTGAAAAATGTATAAATCGACTATTAAAAAAAGTTACTGATTAGTTTTCTGTCAACAACGGCCATTTCATACTAGACAAAACCTAAAACACAGCTCCGCCGGCACCAGTTCCCAGAATGAGGGAATGAAATACTCCACAATATCGCAATGGCTTGCTGAGAAAGAATTTCTGAAGCTGTCAGGCAAGACCTTTATCAGGCACTATGGATCTTTATTACTTTCTACCCATTTCCAGCACCGCAGTTCTTCTATGCAACAACTCAAACAGAAGAACCATGGCCTTGACCTTGGCAGAAATCAAATGCTATGTCACAGTTCAGAATGCCAGAGACTGGAGGCTTGGTATGTTACTGTCTGTGAATCTAAGGCAGCATCAGGGAGAAACCAAAGGGAACTTTTCCCATGACATCCTGATCAACTTGTGTTTGATATGGGCGACGTGCTCACATCAGAGGAGCCACACACAACAACAGGGGGGAACATATTGTCGAAGTCAAAGTGAGACGAGAAAAGCATCAAAGATCTTCACACCTTCACATGACTTTGCACGACTTTTTGCTGACTTTGTCTTCCTGTTGCTCCACTGATAGCGGGCGCAACATGAAAACGTCAGGAGATGTAAAGAAGGGTCAACCCCAGAACATATATAAAATTAATGTTTTTGCAAATAAAGAATTATGGACAAAAAAAACAACTGAATTTGCACATTTATTTATTGTGGACCAAACGTATTGAACCTTGTTTATTAGCTTTCCGATGATCAGTGAAAACATACTGATATGTTTATTTTTGAAGTAGATATCAGTGTCATTAGGTGGGGTGGTCGGCCAATATCAGGGAACTGTGAAGGCCCCTATCTCCTGAATGTCATTCTGGTTAATCAAACCTGGTTCTAACACGGTCTCATATTGCTTAGCATGTAGGAAAAAAAGGTGTTGAAATTGAAAGGGGCGCGGTCCCAGCCACGTGTCAAAAATGTGTCCTTGAGCAACATCCAGAACCTGTACTCGCTCAGAAACTTGGAATCACTCCACATTTAACTATTCAGTAGAAGCTTTTCTGTAATGTAATGACTCTAAACAACATCAAGGAAATAAACATACAAAAGCCCATTACCAGTCTTTGTAAATAGCTGCTTTAATGCAATAACCATGAAGCAGGAGAGAGCTAGGTTAGCTATAGTCATTAAGTCTCTAATGGCAGCTAAAACCAGGAACAACTGACTCCTGAGAAGAGACGGAGATACTGAGAAGAAAGAAATGATACAGCTGAAAATGATAGTCACAAGGCTGCAGGCTCAAAATTCAATTAGCTGGTGTTCGAAAAAAACATTGTTTGAAACACAGATTTAAGGCTGTTAATTCGACGGCTACAAATATGAGGGTCGGTCCAAAACACTTCTTGTTTTGTTTTCTGTTCCGCTTCTGTTGGTGTGCAGGGGAAGGCCACAACGCTGGCTCCCTGCTCGAGGTGTAATTTGGAGTTTTCCCTGCAGAACTAGTGAGAGAAACATTTAAGCTGCACTCTGTGTGTGTGTGTGTGTGTGTGTGTGTGTGTGTGTGTGTGTGTGTGTGTCTGTGTGTGTGTGTGTGTGTGTGTGTGTGTGTGTATGCGTGCGTGCGTGTGTGATTGCTTTGAGCCAATATCTCTTACCGACAGACAGCGCCATCTTTGTTACACAGTTCTTTCCCCCTGCTACCTTGCATTAGTCTGGGCCGCCCCCCATCTTACCGTTAATGATAGAAATCGCTGAGGTTATTAACCGATTACACATTCTCCATCAGATTAGGAGGGCTGTACTGGCCCAGTCCCACTACGGGAATTAGTGCTACACATTTCTCTTCACACCGTGTCCTACAATGACACTTCACAGCCCTTCATGGCACTTGTTATTGCCAGGCAAGTTGCTAAAAACAGCTTTTAGCGGTTTTGAAAGCGTGTGTGTTTGTGTGAGATATGAGGGGAAGGTGGGCGTGTGTTTTTATTTTTTCTCTCTATTCTAGGAGTTCAGGTACAGAAGCTGTCACCTTCATCACTGATAGGCACTTTATGAAACTCGTGCAATATGTCCCCATGGTTTAGTCGTGTATGGGTCAATTTAGTTTTAATTTAGAGGGCTAGGTAGGGCATGCAGTCTTAACTGAGCCAATTTTAAAAGATCACATGCAAGTATCAAACCTGATTTAGTTTTTACCTTTTCAAAGAGGGGGATGGAAACCAAAGAGATCCCTTTAGACCCACCTTAGATGTATGACTTATCCAGATTATGCTTTCCAAAATGTTATATTTCTGATGCTCTGTGCATGTACTGTGGTCTACTGAGCTGTAGCAATCCTTACAAAGAGAAGAGGAAGAGCATGCTGCTTTGTGACTGAGATGCAGGGCGACAGTTGACCTATAAGGGGCTGACTCACCCCCACGTTCACTTCAACACTAATATATTCACTTAGTAACGCCCAGAGGATGCGCAGTTTCGCTGTGTAAAATGGTTGCGCACAACAACATGTCCCATATATGCATGTTAAAACACAAACGAAGCACACGCGAGATCTTAACAGCATGGGTCATGCGGTAACAGAATTAAACAAAAACGATGCTATCTATAAAGATACAGGAAGTGGTCCACTGGTTGAATTTAAGCTACGAAATAAGGTGCGATAAAGTGTGAACGTGTGAGTGTGTGCGCATGTGCTGTGCTTTTCGTATTCATATACACGGCTGAAAAGGAACGCAAAGAGAAGAAGCTATCCATTTCTCAAGCAGACAGACAACAGGGAGAAGGGGCCTGAGGTTTTGAGGTCAGTCAAGTGTCCATCCATTGCGAAGGGGAAAAACACAGAATATCTCATCCAGAACAAAAAAGAGACGTAAGAGACCGAGATCATAAGGAAGGGGAAGAAAAGAGCAGAGAGACAAAAAAAGATACAGAGGCAAAGGCCTGAGTCTTATCAGCGGAAGATTAGTGCTAGAGATAAGGCCTCTAGGCAAGGCGTTGTGTTTAGCCTGTTTGAGGCTTCCTGTCATCATCATTAAGGCCGCTTCTCCGACGGCCAGTGCAGAATAGAGCAGCCATTTGGAAAGACACCCAGTGAAGACGAAGATAAAGAAAGACAGGACCGTTGGTCAAAAGCAAGACTATATTAAGTCTAATGAGCAGCGTGAGCACAATCCAAATGCTGTGCTGAAGACACTTGAATCCAGGCCGCTGCTGAGATGTAGAAACACTGCAGAATCTTATGGCTGTACTAGTGTATAATTATATCGGTTTCATTTTCCACAATAATTATGGTAAAAGTGTGGACATTTCCTTTAGGGTGTCCACTATACTTAGACATGATAAAGATATATAATAGAGAAGTGTAGTGACATATTTTCCGCATAAATTAATAATTCTAAAAAGGCAGAGATCATCACATTCAGCAAAATGATTCAGTTACAGCCTTTGGACTAAGATGTTTCTCATCAAAAACCGTGTACTCTGTCCTCCCCTCACACTGTACACATCCCATGTAGCACTTAACTGCCATATAAAAAAATTGGAAAGAAATGCCTATTGTCCTCTGAAAACGAAACAGCATAAACCTAGTCTAATGAGGCAGTGGTTTGCCTTGGAGACGGGGGAGGGAGGGTTGTCTGCTGAATCTAGCTGGCTGACCGGCTGACAGTAACTGTCTGTGACGCTTTCCTGCCGCAGGAGTCGTAGGCACTAGTGTATTGTGACAGAGTGCAACCTTTAAAGGCCATCGACTGATGTACAGCAGCACACAAACCCAGCGTCTCAGGCCTGTGTCGATCTCCTCCTCTTTTCCGCGGTGAACAGGCCTAAAAGCATCTACGACCACACGCATACAGAGCATGAACAGTCACACTGTCAACACACAGAGACACACTCACTGCTCAACCAAACATGTCTGAGCATCAACTGTCCTGTGTCCAGTTTTAAGGGAACACGTGCCGTCATGAATCTGGAGAAGTCCAGGTTATAATACAGACATCATTTATCGTGTGCATTTTGATCAATTACAAAATATGTCTGTCAGTTGCCAATTAGTGTGGCTCTCAAAGCCACTGACATGGACTTTGGATGACTGTAGTGCACACATACTAAATCCTCTACTGCCATCTGCTGGTCAAAGTTGTATATATCAGAGAATATCAAGAATATCAAGAAATGTAATAATTGTTATTATTGACTTCTGTTCTGGCTTTTTGATCTCGTCTGGACGGTCAGGACACAGAAGCAACTCTGCAGGGATTCAGCGGTTTACCAACAACGCTGGGTCCTTAAGATAAACTTATATGACCTAATTTCCATTTGATCTTATGTTAAAGGTTTGATCCGAGTTAGAAAGAAAGTGACGGAAAGCCAATGCAACAAGACAGAAGAAAGGAAGGTAAAACAACGAATGGAACAAAGAAAGAAACTGTGCAGGTGAATTGAATAAGTCTGTACACCTTGTAGATAGATAACTTAAGAGGGGGTGATTATTTCAGTCTATGTGCTTGTGTGTTGTACCTCTCATAGATCGTCTTGAGAGCAATCTGGTCAGACACTCCTTCAGACTCTTCCAAAAAGAGGATGATCCACGATGTCCTGTAAGGCCACTCTTCAGTCAGATTGATCCATGACGCCAGCCGATCCCAGTTGAAGATGATCTGATTGGCCCGCAACAGACGACCTGGCAACAATGGTGCAGGGCATTAGTGTCTTTTTAATGCTATTTCTAAAATCAGAGCGACGATCCTCAGTTCGTAGCTTTATGTTACCGGCTTTAATGTAGCCTGCTGCTGTGACGCTCATAGTCTGAACACAGCATTAGAAGTCAGTGGTCTATTATCTCGAAGAAAACATCTCAGGTCTGTGCATCCTCTGGACATTGAGTGAAAAGAGAGATAGGCTGGTGACGGTTATCAGTTTCAGCATCTAAGAAATGTCAAGATGATTTCTACCATAATATGTTATACATCATAAACCAAATACAATATATTTTGAATACATTATGCAGTGTATTTGGCATGTATAATATATTATGGTTGACCCCGGCTGGTGTAGAATTAAATCCCATCAGAGCTTCGTTTGCGTTTTTTCTTCCTCCTCCATCCTCAGGCTGACTAAACTTTCCCATTCAATCCCTGTAAAATGAGCTCTATTAGGGATAAATAATTTAAATGTTGCCGTTTAGACAAAATGTAATTTGTTAAGATAACGAGATGAGGGCAGTGCTAAAGCAGAACGTGCTTTATTCTTTACCTGTGATAGAAACAATGTTGAGCAGCCTCCTCATGGTCTGTGGGCTGATGTCGCTGAACCAGTCCTCGGTCACCAGCAGCTTGGTCAGGTCGAAGGACATCTGTCTGGTGATGGTCCTCTGCATCTGACGACGCCGGTATGTGTCCTTAACAGAGCGAGTTTACAAAGAAAGACAGACATTCAAAGATCACAAGATCGAGAATTTGAAATGTCATATTTTCAGCTGTCTTAGCAAGATTAATGCGTTTCCACGACTTTGAGTTGTTTTAATGGAACCTCAACGTATCAGAATGGCAATTTTATTCTTTTTTTTCCCTTTCTATTATTATTATTATTATTATTATTATTATTATAATATGGAAACAAGCAATCCTGTCTATTAAAAGAAAATCTGTTTATTGGTGGGAGAGCAGGATTTAAAACCAATACAGCCACAGCTAAAGGGAAACAAAAGCATTAACATTACTCTTGACTCTTGTATGTTTTAGTACTTGTGCGTCATCCCTGCAAGCTGTGCATCATGAGACAGGAGAGCAGGCGTTTCAGGATCACCATGTCATCTCAGGTCATGCCATTGTAAAACCTTATGCTTGGATATATTAAGGAATACAGGTAGATGGGTGGATAGGGCCTCATGTTCTCATATTATTGGCTTCCTATGCACCCTATCCATCTTTAACTGTACTTACATGCAACTTATTTGCTCTCATTCAAAGTGAAATTATCTTATGGTAACATATCAATGATAGTTCAACTTGTGCTGACTGTAAAGATAACAATCCAGCAAAGGTCTGCATCTTAACCCTATGAGGTGTGAGTGAAACCAATTAAAAAGCATTTTTTCTTTCATTTTGTCCTTCTAATGATCACCTTCTCCTGTCTTCCCTTCTATGTATCATCTATCTTTTTTAAAAAAAAAGATCTTAACATATGATTTACTGCAAATACAAATCAAAGAGCCACTGTCCAGAGCTGAACAGTCATGACACGAAAGCGAGCTATTGACACAGATCGAGCTGAGAACATCTGTGATGATATCAGACAGCTAACATGGTCATGAGCCAAGGCGAGGCTTTTGGTTGACTTTGAAGTCGTAACGCCGGTCTCATGACCTCTTTCCCAGGGAGATGAAACATATGGCCAGCACTCAGTGAGAACGGAAAAGATCCACCACACAGACAGTCCATTGTGGCTGACTTTTCAATATAGATTGATCTTTACTGTAGGTTTACAGCTTTATTGGTTAATTTAGATGAATGGTTTTGTGTCTGCTTATTTTTAATGGTTCGTCTTCTCCTTGCTGATATACTGTTCTTTAATTTTGTAAAAAAAAATATATTTTGAGAAAGTGGTTCCTCTATTTTTAAGAAAGTCCCAGGAAATAATCATTTTTCTTATAAAAGTGGAATTCCTTTAATTACAATGAATGGAAATCAGATGCGAGAGAGATTCCTAATGCCATCCACAACTTCAAAAGCCACATGAAAATGGAGAGCCACTAATTCATTTTCCCCTCCTGCTCTCATTTTAATCTCCACTTGTAGAAAGAGGGCCCTCCTGCCAAGAGCTAGCTAGTGGCAGAGGGCAAATAAAAAGAGCATGCCGCCCCATAATAGAAGGGCCAACAACAATAATTGAGGGTACAAGATAAACCCGAGGTACAAACAAATGTCAAACAAACAAACAAGAGAGGGAGGCGGGAAGGAAGGAGGGGTAGTGAGAAGGTCTCGCAGGGGGGAGGAAGGCATCAGCTACAGCAGCAGTCACTTAGCCTCCTGCCAGCAGACCTGGTGCCAGTGTTTTGTCACAGGGACCCACTGCTGCTAGGCCTTGTCATTAGGCTGTGGCAACGCAGCAGGAAGGATAAACAGTCATTACATCAATTACACCAGGAACCTTGGCCGCATACCGAGCACCTCTCTTTTTGTATCTGTGTGTCTCCTCCTGTCCTCTGGCCTCTGCACTGCCTGCCAACACCACGCCTGGACTGAACCCCCCCCCCCGCCCCCCCCCGCCCCCCACCCTCCTCTCAGGGAGGAGGCCGAAAAGAGAGAGCAGTGAGGATTTCTAAGGCAACATCTCGAAAACCTAAGCCAATGTTTTCTACTTGTTTTCAACTAACTGCATTTTAATTTTGTTTGATTAATGTCAAGACATTAATCATTCATTTCCAACTGTATGATATTTCCGGGTAACATGTGAGTGTTGTGGGAATAAGTGTGGTGGGAAAATGCTTTAATTTTGTATCAAAACATTCTCTGCAATTTGTTATTATTGTTGGCTTTTTTGATTGTTGTCAAGGGATAGGGTGGGGTGTGAACTGTGTATCTTTAAGGTGACAAGTAGAATAAACAATGCTTGATATATTGTCCTTGGTATATCTTATTTGGACGAATTATAATCCTACTCTTGGAGTTGTATTTCCATTATTGCCTGTCTATTATCATTCTTCCCCCCCGTGTCTCATATTGCATCCCCAGCATTCTAAGGGGGGGGGGATTACTCTTTGAAGTTCCTCTCCCAAAGTATTTTGCTTGTGTGCGATAGTTCCTCCTTGTCTTCATTATTAGAGAGCATTGTTGGGGTTGGGAAACATTGATGTGGGTGGGGCTGTAGACCCCAACAAAACATTGTATGTCATATTGGTCTATTCAAATAAACATGACTGTAATAAACCGTTACCCTGCGGTTTAGGGCGTTCTTGCTGCCGAACTTGGCCTGGTCTGGGCCCATGCTGCTCTGAGACAGCTTCCTCTCTACGTCTTCATGCCATCCTGGACAAACAAAAGACAGAAAGAGATACCCTTGAATAAACAAATTTTGCGTCTTTATTCAAATAGAACTACATCTTCGGCAGTTCAAACCCCAAAACTGTGTGCAATCCTCATGTATGCGTACACAATACAATATGTTGTATATTTGTACATTATCCTTTACCTTCAGCAGGCGAGGTCTCTCCATTGATGGGTGCTGCCATGCAGAGCTTTTTGGCCGCGCTGAGCCCTCTGCTGTTGAGGAATACTGGCAGGTGGACGATGTTCCTCATGTAGTCATGTCCGTTGATGTTGGAGTCTCTCAGCACACTGTTGAGGTTTTGGTTGATAGCTTTGATGATAATATGGGGGTCACTGGCAAAGACGGAGATAAAAGGGCCTTTGGAGAAGAGTACCCTCACCTGGAATGAGAAACCGTGAGTTGGTGAGTAAATCTTTCACCACCTTTCTTGTTATTCCATAAAATATGTTTTTCAAACTCTGTGACCTGCTTCACTACTATTTATAATAAAATTAAAAACAAAAAACCTTTCATGGTGCTCTCAGCGTCTCTACAGGGTTGCTAACACAGCAGATCCGTCTGCGGAGTGTCCACTACTTTAATGTCAAAATGGGTAGTTTACGATCGACAATAACATGACAGCTAGTGGCAACAGTCAGCTGTAGTACTTAGACTTAATGACTCCTGTGAGAGCACATGTTGTTGGGGATTTCCACTTTGCTAACTAAGGGCCATTGTCCAAGTGTCACAGGACATTGATTTGTGCTTCATGCATTCATGGTTTGTCAACCCCTCGTCCCATTGGAGCATCAACTACAGCTCCACTACATGATCTGCATCTTTAACGCACTTTATTTGGTAGGAAAAATAAGATGGAAAATAGACTGAAGAAAAGAAAATATTGAATTTATGTAACTTATACAGAAATTTGGATTTCAAAGTGTTTGAAACCATGATGTGTTCAGAGATTCAGAGTGACTAGGAGGTGCCTTCAAAAATGAGAATATTACATTAGCACACAGGAGGTTGCCATCTTCACTGGGATTGCTTCATTAAATAACAACATTTGGCTAAAGGAAATTTTATTACAGCAGCTGAGAGTAAGAATCTAAACTTGGAGGCGAGCTAAGACAGCTGAGAACACCAGGGTGGCTGCACAGTGCCGGAGATGTGTTGGCTCTGTGTGCACAGGTGAAAGACCCACGGAAAGATAAGGACACATGGCAGCAGCCACGGTTAGAAATTTGCTTGAGGGACAGATGTTGCTGAAAAATGTAATTGCTTCATATTATCTTGTTATCAGTCAATATGAAGCTGCACTCGTCATTTATGTTCCCACGCACAGAAGCATGTGCAAACACACACCGTGTCCAGCATCTGCAGAACTTTGTCCTGCTCACAGGCGTCCAGTCCGTCGATGATGACGGCCATGCGTGTCTGGTTCTGGGTAAAGCCATCAATGGTTTTGGCCATTTTTGACATTAGCTCCACTTCATGCTTCAGAACCTGGTGTGAGACAGGGGAAGAAAATCAATGTCTTAAAATAAGGAAAGGGGAAATTGATTGGATTGGGAACTACAGTGTCATAACTTCATAAGCAAATGGAATGCCCCTTTATCCATGAAAACAGGATGTTGAAGGGCTTGCATTTGACTGGGTACAATGAATAAAGTGTGTTAGTCTACCTTCATAAATCCTTCACTCTTGAGTTTGTGCAAGTTGTTGGCAGCACTGTGCAGCCGTTTCCTCTGGGAGTTGAGGACGGAGTCGGCCACCTGCCACCAGGTCCTACAGTTGAGCAGTAAGGCGAGGCCCACCACACTGGCCATGGCTATCAGCACTGCATTCACTGTCAAATTACCAGGGTCCACCTGGTAAATAAAAGCATTGAAGCCGATTACTAGGCTGTCCAGTGACCTCGTGGTAAGAAGGCACGCTGTTTAAACTCAGTGTCACTGATTCATTCCTCTAACCTACCTTGAAGATGGCCAACAGGGCCATACCAGTGATCAGGCATCCCAGTGTCAAGCAAAACAGCACGAATGAGGGAACACAACACGTTTTCTTCCACTTCTTTCCTGGGGTATGAGAGGAAGGTAGAGAATAATGTGAGAGAGACGCACTTTGATTACAAATTACTTTTACAAAAAGCAATTATTTTCTATGCACATGAATTACCATAAAACGTGCATATATTAAGATAATTTGAGGACAGATGTAGTAAATGGAGTAAAAACGATCTAAACCATTGATTTTAAGCACTGGTATGCTTACAAGTGCTCAAATATGCTTTCATTTTTTTAACAGCATCTTTAATCTAATTTTGCAATTGCAAACTGCATTAAATACCAATCATAACAAACCTGATTAGAGCGAGGGAAATCTTTTCAAAACATTTTTGTTATATTTGGTCAAATTCTCAAAATATCCCAAACGCAATCAAATGATTGCAAATGCTCGGACTGAAAAAAAGAAAAAGAAATCTGGTATCTGTGGGTAAGACTGTAATACGCCCCGCTGCCTGCCTTTCTGTCACCAGAGTCTTCCACAAGCTGCTAGCTTGACAGCTGTGAGTACTAACACTAGCTGTTTATGTTCTTTATGATATGTTTATGTGCAATTATTTTGGGGGAGTCACTTAGGAGGGAGGCCTGAAGGGAAGGGCAGTCAAGGGTTGTTGACTTGGCAACTTTCTCACGAGATTCTTCAACTTTAGCAGCTAGTGCTGCTCATTACTTTCGTTGGAAAAGACTATGCGATGTTGGGCTGGGTTTTTTGGTTGGATATTATTTTTATACTCGATAGTTTGTCAAGATTACGAACCCTAACTTTAAAACCTCCTGGTTTACTGTGTTATTAAAAATATATATATTTTACTTTTTTAAATCTATAAAAACTGTACAGGGCACATACATATTTCAATTTGTCAAGCTCGTAATTGCAAATGTAAGATTTTTAATATCAACTACAGATCTGATTGTGACTTTGTGTGCCGGCTGAAACAACGTTACATGACTGAAACCTAAAGTCAAAGATAGAAACGTCACCTTGGATCTCATCTCTCTTGAAAACCCTGAAGAGTCTGGTGGCCATGAAGCCAAACTCCCTCTCACAGGCATCAGAGAGCGTGGCAATCATCTCAGCCATGGAGGTCTCCCCTCCAACACTGGACAGACGATTATAGTCGGTGAACAGGAACCTGTGTGACATGATAGAAACAGAAATGATGCTTTGATTTGTTCAGTTACACAGCAAACTTCAGATGGGACTGGGACTTAAGTATCCACTTTCACAAGATTGTTAACATTGCAATAATAGATTTAAAATGTATAAGAGTGAGACTGCAATGGTGAAGTGTTTACATTTTTTGTCTTTGACCTGGGAAATGAGAGAACTCAGCAGTTCTCTCATCAGTGTGTGTGTGTGTGTGTGTGTGTGTGTGTGTGTGTGTGTGTGTGTGTGTGTGTGTGTGTGTGTGTGTGTGTGTGTGTCACTGTCACCTGACAGGCAGTGCGCGGGTGGTCTGCTCAGGAAGTTCAGGGGGGTTGACAAACATCAGTTTGAGCAGCAGCTCCAGGTAACCGACCTGGCGAGCCAGACGGGTGCTGATGACCCACGCCCAGTGCCAGCTCTCCCTCTCACGCCGACTTCCAAAGTACACCAACACTGGAGGCAGTAGAGGTTTACTTGTTAAGTCCTATTCATAAACATCACTATGTTGTCTTCTTTTGAAAATCAATAACAATTTTGCATTGCTAGCTCATCTGTCTCCTCACCAAAGAAGATGTAGAGTAGAGCGAGGAGGCTGAGGGAGACGGCAATTGCCAGCTTGGGATCAACAGTAAAGCCCAGTACCACAGCCACTGAGCCGCAGAGTAGCAGGGTGAGAAAAACCACCAGCCAAGAGAACTGGAACAATGGCTCTATCTGCTGGCCTGCAAAGGTCTTCATCTCATCTGACGGACAAGAGGAAGGAAAAAAAAAAGATCTCATGTCAGATATTTCAATCAAGTATAAGAAAGATATGAAAACAAACTCTTTCAGGGTTCCCACTCTTTTCTTGACATCATTTTCCAGGACTTTTCCAGTGATGACGTATGGCTGGTATGACAGGGATCACAGCATGCACTAATGTTTCTCTCTTTAGAAGTCTGAATTAAAAGACGTGCAGTATACGGCTATAACTTATCTATGAAATCATCTTTTGCATGCTTTCTGATTCTGATTCTTAGAAATTATGCATCAACTTTAGCAACTGAAGCAAACAACTATAACATCATTCAACCGTTTAAAACGAGTTGGAAAGAAAGCAACATTATGTAATGTCATTCAATCTGCATGTGCTACCATGTGACATGACTTGGGGGGGTGTTTACAGCATTTACACAGCATGACCAAGAGCAGACTATTTAAAATACTCCCGTCCATAAACTACAATCTGAACGTTAACATGATCCTGAACATAACTTTGCCCTTTCAGATGGCAAATCAGCTTAAGGAAAATAGGAGAATGTTGAAATAATTTTCCAGACATTGTACTTGTTCCCTCATTATCCATGTGATTTTAATGACTGGAAATATTTTCCAGGTATTTTAGGACGTGTGGGAACCATTTAACATCATGACGTAAAGTGTTACAGAAGGATTAAGAGAAACTGAGGAAAAGCACCGTCCACAAAGCTAATTTTCACAATAAGTACTTTTCATGTTTTTATGAGACAGTTTTTAATGCTGTGGGCTCACTTACCCTCCAGTTTCTTGAGAAGGAAAGACTTTCCGCTGCCCCACTGAGCGTAAAGTCCAACACAGATAGGTGGCTGCATGGTGGGCTCACTAAGGATGTCTGCTAGAGCACTGCTATACAGGTCATAACCCAACATGTCTCCATCTGACTCAGAGGGGGAGAGGTGCTCTGAAAGAGAATAGGAGGGAGAAAAACAGTTATATAGAGCAGAAGAAGACAAGAGAAAACAAAGTAAAGCCATTAATTCCTTTCTGATTTCAATACAATGCAATGAGCAAATTTTGTCACACAATTCTTCCTGAATGAAAAGGAAAAATGGGTCGTACTGGCTCCAAATATCTGTGTGAGGATGCTTTTCTGGTGGGTACAGTCGATGTTGTATGGTGTCTCTCCAGCTTTGTTTGGGCGGTAAAGCAGGCGGCCATCTTTAGGGTTCCTCAGCAGCAGCTCAGCCAACTTCCGGCTGCGCCCTCGAATGGCAATGTGGAGGGGTGTGTCTCCTTTCTGAAGGAAGAAAAGCATTGAATAGCTATCTGGTAAACACTCAAAAAAGAAAAAGTACTGTTATGACAAGATTTTTCTGCACAGGCGTATGTACTGTGGAAGTATGTTTTACAAAGTACCTTTTCCACTGCAGACACCTTGGCTCCTTTATCCAGCAGGAGCTCCACTATCTCGATGTTCCTCATTTTTGTGGCTTTGATGAGTGGGGTCTCTCCATCCTAAAATGCAACAACACACATCATCAATATAACTTTACATTTACAATTAATCAACACTACATAAGTGAAAAACATACCACTGTCTACACACAGAAAGAAAGAAAATGAATAAAGCCTAAGATAGGCTGTTATAAGGCAATATTCATGGTTGTCTGCCTGCATTTTTGGTCAGTCAATTTAGTGAATGGAAATATATTAAATGTTTATATTTTAAATATATATGAAAAATCTGGACAAAATAAAGAGAGAAACATGATTAAGAAAACAATCAAGAAATACAAAGGATAACAGAAAGTGCATTTGACTTCTTTACCACTGAGTGTGCCGTACCTTAGTGCAGCTCTCGGTGTCAGGGTTACACTGCAGGATGTCTCTCACCATGGTAGCGTTGCCTTTCTCCACTGCCCAGTAGAGGGCAGTCTTTCCATCCTGACATGGAGAGGACAAGACAAATACTATCATGTTTATCTTAGAAAAAATAAACTGTACTAGTGTGATGTATATACACACACACACACACACTCACACGTATAGGGCATCAAGGAGTGTCTGTTTATAATACTTGTGTGTATTTGTGTAATCCCATGGATTAAAGTTCACTTTACCAAGAAACCACAGAACTAAAGAGTATTGAGTAGCGTAGTGTGACATATCACATAGAGAACACAAGAAGGCCTCATGCCTGTTTTTAAACATTAAGGTATTTCTAAGGTAACAAAGACAGTGGGAGAGGAACTCTTACCAGGCCCCTGACGTCAATATCAGCGTATTTGTTCAGCAGAGCTCGGACGATCTCCACATGACCTCCTCTCACTGCTCCAATCAGCATGGTCTCCCCACTCTGACAGAGATGGTGAAAGAGAGACGGAAAGGAAAAATAGACAGAGAGAGAGAGAGACATGAATTGTATTTAATTCATACTGTATTACATATCAACTAGTCTTCTACATCACCAAACAGCAAGCTTGTAATGCTGCTGCCGGGTGTCCTCACCCTGTCTAGGATATTGACATAGGTGCCGGCATCCAGCAGGTCCTGTACGATCTCGGTGTGACCCTCCTTGGCGGCAATGGCCAGGGCTGTGTTGCCATCTTTGTCCGTCATGTTGACATTTGGGTTTCTCTTCAGCAGCTCCTTCACAGCCTCTGTATAGCCACCTTTCACTCCCACAATCAGAGCCGTCATTGAGTTCTAAAAAATACAAAGAGGAAACAATTTAAACTTGCATATTTCAGGGTCAATCTAACCCAAAACATTTCAAAATTACAGATGTTTCTCTCCACTTGACTGGATGTTAGGATTTTGGTTGGTGTTCAATATAGCACATGGTCAATAATTTATGGATGGAGATTAAAAAAATATTTCAGCAGCTCTAGGATTCACTATAGGCTTATTGACAATTTATTATTGATATATTGTCTAGCGAGCCCAATAACTCATATATTTTTCTGGGCACTAGAGTCTCTAAATCATATGTAAATTAATTGCTCTGCAACATTAGCTACTCTAGTTCCATCTGATTATTGATGCTATATATCGAACTGTTACATTTTTCAGTTTGTGACAGCACAGATGCAACATGACTCGAAGGAGCACAGATGCGCTGTGTCATAGATGCAATCAATTATTTAATATTGCAGTTTACTAATGAGTTTGTGGCGCTTGGGAGCATTAAATCTTGATTATGTGCAAACTACACTGGCAAGAACAGGCCGCTTAGTTTGTCACGGCACCCACCATGAACCCCAAACAAAATTAGACTTGCTCAGCTGTTAAGCTACCTGTTCAGTTTACCAAATCAAATCTTAACATTGTTCAGGTAACACTACCAAATATGATGCTATTTCAAATAAGTGTCGGTGCAAAATCATGTAGGCATTGTAATGCAGGTATCAGCACTCAAATAACAATTCTCCATATTTTTACAGACTCTCAAGACATATCCAAGAACCCCAACAATAATGTTTTTGTGGCTAACCGACCTATAGGGACAACAATTTCTGAAATTGGTCCAGTATTGAGCAAGAGCGCTGTAAACGGCAGCTGCTCATGGGCAGCAATGTAATCCCATCAAGGCAACTCCTCACAGTCATTTACTTCACTAGAAGTGCTTCTTTTTGCCACTGACAGGCTCTGATTGTTATTATAAGTACCTGACAACATTATGGAAAGAATTTCGCTCAAGGAGAAGCCTTCTTCTGAAATATCCCGAGGTAACGTGCCGCTGTAAGACAACGCTGCAGATGCAAGTCCCGGTGTTGTCAGTTTGTCGCGTTGGAGTAAGGAAAGCGTAGCTTAGTGTTTTCAATGTCGTGGCGGAAAATTCCAATGATTACGACAATGTGAATGAGGTCTTTGAATTTGATAGTCGGCCATATTTATTTCAGCCAAAGTATAAAGATAAAGAGCTCCTACAAATTGAGGAGCGGATGAGGGAGGGGGAGGGGGAGAGAGAGAGAGAGGGGGGGGTGGGGGGGAGGGGTAAACAGGCAAAGGAGGGTGAACCAGCTGCTGCAAGGCTATGACCCTATGAGGCCCAAAGAGGAAGAATGCTGCTCAGGGTGGGACTTGTTGCTGCTCGACTTTACGTTGAACGGTACAAACACAAACAGAACGGATCAAGCGAAATGTAAAGAGAAACATTTTATTTCTCTGTAGGGCCCCTTCTATAATGATAATAATAAAATAGAATTTTCTGACACTTATACTAACAATCTAAACCTGTGAGTGGCAAAAACAAGCACTTTTATTGAATGTAACATGAAATTAACGCTGCACAATTTCCACAAACCCTCGCAGCTCGTTTTGTGGCTGCCAGTTACAGCGTTATACCAGCGTAATACCAATTTAAAAAAGTGCTGTCCCCATTAGTCACTTGGACACCAAACATGAGGAAATAGCGTGAAATTAATGAATAAAAAATACCATAGTTACCCTTCAAATCAACATCATTTGATTATTTGTTTAATGAAAATATCATATTTTACTTTAATCAATATCTTGACATGTTATACCTCAATTAAAACATTTCAAAACTGTGTTATTTATAATTATATATATATTCTATATATAATAATTTAAAACTAACTGCAATTCAACTTATTCTTAGTCTTGGATCTCTATTGAATGCTACTGACGAATAGTAAACAACCATTCACAAGAAATCTACTTACAGCTCCTTCTTGGTCCACATCAGCCCCGTTGGCCAGAAGGTGCATTACACTGTCAAAGTGGCCCTTCCTGGCTGCCCAGATCAAAGGAGTGGTACCATACTGCAAAGAAAATAAGAACATATGTAACTATATAGTCAATAACCCAGGGACTTGTGATTAACTGTGCAGGAAGGTTAATAAATAGAGAGAAGACGGACTTGGGCAACTGGAAAGGTGGATGTGGACCAAAGCAATTGGATCTTTTAAGCTCATCCCACTAACTACATCTTCTGTGTGATTAAAAACAAGTAAATGAACATCTGTCAGTATGTAGTTACCTTGTCGGAGCAGTTGACCTTGGCGCCGTGCTGCAGCAGGAGATGGACAATCTCTGCGTGGCCTCGACCCGCCGCCCAGATAATGGGGTAGACGCTGTACTGTTGGGCCAGAGGAGAAGGGTGAAGTCATGCTGACATTAACTAATGATCAGTGTCAGGCCTGCGGTCGTACTAACGCTTTAAGCCACCTGACATGACTGAAACAGCAGATGGGGCAGGCATCGCACGGTGCAGGTGAAGAGCAGAGTTGTGGTTGCGTTTACATTTTTGTTACTGTAAAGTTAAGTGTGGTGTTTATCATTACATTTACATGGAGCAGACTAAAAACGCATCATATGAACATTTCCTTTAAAAGTAAACCGCCCCATCCAGAGACTATTTTTTTAACGTCATGTACTGTAAACATACCTATTGTCTTTGTCATTTTCAATCCTGATATAAAGGAACAACAGACACCAATAATGCTATTATTATGAGGGAACTAAGACAAAGTACAGTGTGTCCAGTCTTGATACCTGACCAGTGATGTTGGGGTTAGCTCCTTTTTCCAAGAGCAGCTGGACCACTTCTGTACGACCTTTATAGGCTCCCCACATGAGAGCAGTCCAACCTCCCTGAGTAGGACACAGACACAGAATACAGTTGAGTTGGAGGGGAGAGAATTTGTTCATGAATACAGTGCAAAACACCCCCTACATATAGAATACATAGGGATCATGTAACATTCTGGAAATAATTCTAGGTATTATTTTATCGTTACATGGTGTAAGGGCAACAACAGTATTAAATTCAAGCAGTATAGGTCAAATCTAAGCAGTTTTATGGAAGGAAAAGCAGCTATTTACAGCTGATGTGACACACTTTCCACTGAGTGAACAGTATCACCCTGTGTGGTTTATAATAATCCCACTGTGATGATCTGTCCTGTGCAGCTTAGACATGCCTCGCATGGCAATGAGTCAGGTGATCTTCCCGAGTCACTTCCAGAATGTAAAAAAAAACCTCTAAATGTCACATCATACATGAAATAATAGTGGAGGAAATAAAAAAAGTGTAATCTTTGAGTGCCAATAAAAGGATGTATTTATTGTACGTGATGCATCACAAACACTTGATGACTTACACTACCTATTGAGGGTTATTTCTCATTCGGATTACATTTTTGCATTATTGCTGCTGGAAATGCACATTTCCATTACCTTTCGAGCTGTCACATCTACATCACAACTAACAACGTCTTCATGTGTATATCATCTGCATGCTGCCAAATAGTCTGCTCATGAATATAGAAAATAGCTAATACAGCAAACCTGCAGCAGACTGTCTGCCTTTGGAAGGTCTAGATCCCAAGGCTAAATCACATCACTGCCCCATACGGAGACAACCAGAGATCAGTAAATGGTATTACATTCATCGAGCATGAAATAATTGAATTGTATGTCCATTTCAAGGCGAAAGATCATCCTGCTCAACCAGCACTGCAGTCATTACATTTGACAGAAACCACTAATGCACAGACAATCAAGATTTTATTATAGTTTGATTGTGTAAAGGCTATATATCATATTTATTATTATTCCGATACATATTTTTCTCATAAAGATAAATAAAAATAAAAGAAATTACCTGATTTAAAAAACATTCATTGTCAAATTATTTTTGATACATTACTATCTGTAGTCTTGCTTCACCATTCACCCCAGTTGGGATTGTTGATTATTTGTTTTTCACACAAAAAAACTGAAAAATCTGTGATGCAATCATATTTGTTTATTTAAGGTGAAGGGATTCCAGTATGTTTTATTGCCATTTTAGGAGCTTAAAGTATATATTTAGATGATTATTGATATAATATTGTGAATCGCAATTTTTGGCCAGGATAATCGTGACATGAAATTTTCTTATCGGCCCATGCCTACGCCACAAATTTATATTATCTTCTTAAGATGATTTTCTTGGCATTTCAGAAATGTTTTCACAGTATACAGTAGAGATATAGAGAAAACAAGGAGATGATGAGGATGACGTGCGACAAAGGTCCCTCGAATCAAAACCATGACCTTACATGACATGTATCATCCACTAGGATGGACCATCCAATTTTGTTTTATTATTTTCTTGACTTAAAATTGATAAACCTGTATGGCATTACCAGAGAACATGATAGCATGTTAATCGTACAGGACATAGGTTTGGATAATGGCATCTTAGAATTAAGTTTTTCATATATAAAACAAAATATCTACGTTCACAACAGATTTTAAATGAAGAAAAACCTTCCAATAACTTTTCTGTGTTCTCACCATGTCTCGATGTTCCAGGTTAGCATTGTTCTCCAGCAGCTCCGTCACCACCTCGCTGTGGCCCTCCTTAGCTGCCGAGATCAACGCCGTCCAGCAGTCCTGCACACACAGACAACCTGTTACCGTGGGAACTGCCATCGTAATCCAAATCCAGTTGGACAAACGTCTGTTCAAGTGCCGTGCGGGACGGCCCGGGGATGGTCAAAGCACTGTACCTACCATCTGGTCATACCAGGTGCTCATGGAAACGGGGTGTCGCATGGGCAGACAGGAGTGTCAGAGTGTTAAGTAAGAAAGACAATTGAGACCAACTATTGTTTGTAATGCTTCCCCTTTCTTCCTCTGCGTTGATGCGAGACTGAGCACAAGTTTCAGTGAGCCATGTGTAATAGCAGGTTACATGTACGTGAGATGTTAATGAGAGGTGTGCTGCGTGAGCGTGCATGCATGTGCCTCAGTAGGAGGGTATGTGCATGCTTAAGTGTGTGCGTGTGTGGGGGGGCTGGCTTATGAAAGCATAGGGTGTTGGCCAGCAAGTGGATCCTGTCATTTAGGCAGAAGAGCGAAGGTAAAAATGTGTAATAACTTGTCATTATGGGTCATCATAATCATAATAGCTGTGGACTAAGCCCGAGTGTAGTGAGTTCAGCAAGATAGGACATCAAGGCCACTCGTTCAGCTACGTCTTCTTTGTCAAGAGGATACTGTGGTTAAAATGACCGCATTGTTTTTCACCTGTGCCTGGACTCTAAATATTTAATGGAACTCCACGTGTGCGTGTTTGTGAGGTTGTGTTCATATTAGGCAGTTTGGGATGTTATGTGTGCGCATGCTTACAACGTCATCCAAGTTAACGTTGGCTCCTCTCCTAATGAGCTCTTGCACTATCTCCAGATTCCCCTGCTCTGCTGCCACCATCAGGGGAGTCTGTCCATTCTGGAAAAAAGGAGGGAAGAGGGAAGGAACTTAAACTGTGATAAAAGATTTTAACACGTCAACAACGAGCCAATTAATTACACTAATTTCCCGGTTACCCTCTGAGAACTCCCTGGGAAAAGAAACGGCAGGCAGTGATAGTATTTGATGACTTAACCTAAAACATATACTTCAACAGAAATCTATCCCTTAATGCAGTATGGACTGAAAAACTTTTCTTTTAGTCAAGTTACAGTTTTAAGGTTAAAGATGGAGTTATTCTACATTTTTCTTCCTGTCAACAAATCTATATGAAAAGACTTAAACTTCATGAGAATCGTCATTTACTTACAAGTACATACATGAAATTTGACCTCATGAATATACTTAAAAGGGGAAATACTTCACTAAAACGCCCAAAAACATGTTTAACATGGATTTGGTTCACTAGTGAGTATTTATAGCAGCAGGATGGTTTGGAATGTGAGATTGACATGAAAATAACCTGAGTGTGCCCATGGTGGGGGAAATGAAGGAACGGGTCACACAGTGCAACAGCGTGGTTCATTGATGTTTATTAATAGTTTTTGGACAACAATGGGGGTCTATGGCACAGAATAATGAGCTACATCAGGTTCTAGCTTTCCACATTTCCCTCTAGACTCTCTACATTACGTAAATATGAAGTTCTGCTATGAGTACTTAGTTCCCACAAAAGGTATTTACCCCACTTATAAGTGTTCAAGTTTTTATCCTTTTACAACATTAACTCAAACGAAGTTTTAATGTTAATGTTTGATTTTATTTTTTTTAATGATCAACAGAAAAACAAGCCTTAAAAGTCAAAGTGAAATCACTCAGATCTCCAAAAAGTAACAATGATATATATAAAAAAAAAATTCCTGGGAGGGTGAATGCTTTTTATAGACAGTAAATATCATACATTAGCATTTTGAAGGAAAATATTGACCCTTCATAAACCAAAAACAATATTAACTACTGTGTCTTCTCTTCTCATCTTCGTTCAAGCTTCACAACAGATTCTAGTTTTTCCCACAAAACACTTGTAACATGATCTCAAAGAGCCTCTCATTACTTCATACTGCTCCTCAAAATAAACAAGTTGAGCCAACCAGAGGGTTGCTGTGAGATGACTGACTTACATCACTCCTGCTATCCACATCTCTGAACTTGTCCAAATGTGCTTTGATGGCAGCCAGGTTCTCCTCCTCCACGTAGCTGAACAGGCTCTGGATGGCCAGAGAGGTCATCTTCAGGGAGGTGGTGGTGTCCATGGCTGACCGCTAACCACCTGCACACCACTGCAGAGCGAGAGGAAAACAGATTAGCATTCACAGAAGGCGAAAGATACGAATGGTATCTATCGGGCCAGCGCAGCAAAGAGAGAAGCAGGGACGTTAATGTCAGGAAGAGGGTGTGGTGTATCTTTGAAGTGATGCTAGGCAATAAACAAGTACAGTCCAAACCCAGCACACACACACACACACACACAAACTCACCCATGCAAATAAAAAAACAGAGGATGCATCTTTTTACCATAAACATCACAACATACAATCAGAAAAATTTAAAGTCTAATTTCAATTCTGCTGCATAAACGTAGATTTATTATAACCAGTGTGGTTTCAATTTGTAAGCATGCTCCCTTGTATTTGCATTGTTTCAATGCAATTTTGTATTTATATTTAACTTTTAAAAGTAAAAACAGATTGTCAGTAAGCGTCTTTTTTTGCTGCACAAGCATTTGTATCTGCCTTTACTGTCATACACATACACAAATTAATTGGAGCGCGAAAAAATGTATATGTCAACCTTTTAGACACCGTGATACGTGTCCGTTTCTACCATAATGTAAAAGTGTGGTTACAACAGGATATTGCACTGAACATGCTTATTACACAAAAGCTAACGGGGGCACTTGGCTCAGCTCAGTTTGAGTTCAGTCTGCCTGCTCATGCTGAAAACATGAACCGTCTGTTTCGTATAATGAAGGCGGCGCAATAACAATGCTCCAATCCAGGAAGTCCACTAAGTCATCAAATACCACGGAAGACAAAGAATAGTCTCTGAACTTTGATCCTTTGATTGTAGTGATCATGTGGACAATTGGCGCACTCGACTGTGTGCTCCAATTATTTCAAGACCGACCTCCGTTCTACCCTCCTCCACTGCCTTGAAAAGGACTTTGGGGAACTTGTGAACACTAAACAAGAAACGTACAATTTTTTTTTTTTTTAAGTGCCTGAAGCTAGAAAAGGTGCACACTATTTCACTGAAATAGGAGTAAAACGCCGTTAGGTAAATGTCTGCATCTGACCAAAATCAATGCAGACAGCCCAGTTTGCAGAGGTTATCTATAATTAGGCTCCACCATTCTAAAGAACTATTTTAAACCCGTGAAATAGACCAGCATGTTCCTCTATTTACTAAAACAAAGAATCGGTGTCATCAGTGTCATCATAACCATTTTTACCCTGGAGTTCAACAGCAGTCCTCACACATGACATTTCTGTAACCATTAGGCACTGACAAGAAAAATAATAACAGACTGTAAAATATCTAAGCTTCCCAGACATCTCATATGTAGCATTTCACCTGACAAAGGAAACTCCCTTAAACATAGCTTTTAGCCGTAGTAGGGATTTAGCCAATCGATGGAAAACTCATCAATGATTCATAAAGGTGGGCTCTTCCATCATGGTCAGACTCACTTCCTGCCGCAGCAACACAGAATTAATCAGCTGCATTCACTCATTGCTTGCAAGTTGCCTTGGCAATGGATTTCACTGTAAGACTAGCAAACATGCTGCTCAATATTTCAACATAATCTGTGAGACAAGCAGCTCAGGCTCAGGTCAATAAACGCTTAAATGTCACATGCCTGTTGGGCTGCCAGTACAAAGGCCAATAACAGTAAATGAACTCAAATTCAGAGCAGTTAGTCCATAGATATCTGTAATATTCTTTCTTTATTCTAAATTCTGGCACTGTTTCTTCAGTCAGGGGTCACCTGCCCACCGTTCTCCCATGTCTGTCAGTGTCACACCAAAATGAGAAAAAAATCCTTTGTTTACGTTGAAGGATATTTAAGCCTGTTGACACACCCTCCTCAGCTCCTGGTCTCTCAGCACAATGGGTAAGACCACACAAGAACCAATCAGTAAACATTTAGCTCGCTCTTCGTTGAGTAATGATCAGATGGAAGCTAAGACACATCCATTTAACTTAACACACACCAAGAAAAACAGGAGAGACAAAACACCAATAAAAACAGTAAAAGGTTTTTAAACAAATGATTAAAGCTGCTTTAAGAGCCACAGTCTCCAGAAAACACTACAAAAGGTGAACAAACAAACCCCTTACCTTAGTGTAGGGTGAAGCTTATATGTATTTGGCTATTCAACAACACCAATCTTTATCCCTTGTTCACTCGCAAACAGAATCAACAAGCACTGCCTGGGCTGACGCTCAGCATCCCCCTTCACTCACGGCTGAATATTAGATGAGGGGGAAGGCCGACGCCCATCTCTTTCCAACACAATAGGCACGCGACCAGATTTCCATTCATTACATGCACTGGCTCAGCACCAAATTATACAGATAAAAAGGCAGAGACAATAGGATGTTGGTTTAAATTGTGTAAAGCATTAAAGTAAAATCTGGTTAAATTAAATGGGAGCTGCTACTGGCTTGTCACTTGAGTGTTTAATTGGTTTAATTGCTAATCAATTGAAGCCAAAATGTTAAATTAATTCTAAAAACACTGTAGTTTCATTCAAATATCTACTAAAATGAACCTTCAGGTTGGGATGGGACATATTGATAAAATCAAAATGACAACATTTTAAATCAAAAGTCTAAATATTGATGCATCAATGTATGATATATATTTTAAAGTAGGGCTCAAACTCTTATGACCACAAACTAATGTGACGATTTCTAAATTACTTGATTCATCATTTGGTCTATGAAATGTCAGAAAATAGTGACAAATAATATCAGCTCTATAAAGAAGGTATTACTGCTTTTAGCATACATTTACAAACAAGAATAAGAAGGCACACAAGAAGACATTTTGAATAAGTAAATTAGTTGTAAAGTAGATACAGTGACCAAACATGCAAAGGCATTTTTCCAGCATTCTCATTAAAACATATAAAAAAAAAAACATGGAAATATTCATTGTATAACCGTAAAGCAGGAAAATACAAATTTAGGGCAACCAAAATCCCAGACGATATCTTGGTATTGATATCTATAATTTTAATACACATCAGTGTTATTTTTAATAAAAAAAATAAAAACACCCAGATCTACTTTTAGGTCACATAAGGTTCAGTATTTATGTAAAAACAAAGACCACTTGACGTGGTCATCAAAACTCATAAAGCTCCTTGTCAGCTGTGAACACACATTAACAGGAACCTGGGAGGCAACACTGGATACGATCTCTAAATTTAACCAGTCAGCTCGTCGTGGCTCATCATGTGGGTATGAAAATGCTGAGGATTCAGTTCCCTGTCACATACCACGGTCTGCTTTTTACATCAGCCCATGAGCCAACCCCTGGTTTTTAGTTTCAACATAGTGGCGATAAACTACTGTGGGTATGTATATATGCAGCACCTTCAACTTAAGAGTAAAAACTCTAACAAGAGCAGGCATGGAGCATCAGGCCCTCTCACTGCCTTTCTTCGGCTTGTCAAAAACATCTGGATAACACACACACACACACACACACACACACACCGCACAACGCACAACGCACAACGCACAGACACAGAGACACAGAGACACAGACAGAAAGAGAGATATTATATGCATGGCTTCAAGAGTGACTAGATAAAGTAAAGTATTGATCTACTTTATCTGTTCTGTATTGGGCGGGTTTTGACACTTCCCGTGTTCACTACGTCCCTACGTCACAACATAAAAACACTCGCGAGTCAAACTCCCGGCGGCTAGCGCAACAGGCTAACGTTAGCTCAGAGTGGCTCGCTCTCCAACAGGTCCTCACATACTTGTATCACCTCTAAAAGGAAGGGGGGAAAAAGTACAGTGCACAACATGAAGTGCTCTTACCTAGATTGGGCTGCTCTATAAGGCTCTGTGTTTTGGTTCTCGCAGGGAGAATGTAGTCAGAAGCACCGTTTTCTACATGTCACACTGGCTGCTGTTTAACCTGCTACAGACAGGAAAGTCCGTGGCTCCGCCCCCTACTACCCCTGGTTACAGTTGCGTCACATGTGGCGGAGCATAAGGGGCCGGGAACCCCCACGCGCACTTTAACCACGTTAAATCGGAACAAGGACCCAATCTGGATGCAACACTTTTAAATGTTTTAACTGTCAGGAACCAATTGTTGTCGAAAATATTCTTTTTATAATTTTTGCAGATTCCAGAGCCCTATAATGAGCATATCCAATACTATGAATTGTTTTCTAGTATCAATAGTATATTGAACAGTTCAAATGTGCTCCAGCTCAACCAGCTACAACAATAAAATGCTGCTTGTGAATGCATCAGGGACAATAATCTAATACTATGATATAAATGATAAAACAACACTCACATGGGGGTCATTTTTCTGCATGATCAATAATTGTGATACTTCAAGTAAATATTTCTAATAATACTTCTGTTGAATAAAATTTTAAATGCAGAACTTTTACTCATGGAGTGCTTGAGTAAGAGATCTGAATTCTTCCTCCACCACTGATTCTCACACACAGCCTCTACTCTGTTTCCTAATATGTTTATGTATGTATTAAACAATAAATGAGGGACCTAACGATGATGATCAATTTATTAGAACATAAGGTGGGAACCAAGGGAGGGCATATCCAAAAAAAAAAGGTTTCTACAGTGTGGGTGCCCATTCTTTGGGTGAGCCAGATGACAGTACAGGACAGTATATTGTGACATGAGCCCCTAAATACCCATTGCACTTTTCAGCATCATATGCAGTGAGCATTGCAGCAAAATCATATTGTAACACATCTGCAGAAATGTGGTTATAGCAGTAAAAGCAAAGGTGTGATTAACAAATGAAAAATGTCTGCATGACATTTATGCAAGCTAGTTCCAGAGCTTTGGTTTTGTCCATGTTTGGTATTTTGTGCTGCAATGAAATTATTTTTTTTCCTGTGCTTTTCCTGCTAAAACAATTCAATACACCTGCCGTAAAAGAAAAAAGTCTATTGTATAATGCAATAAAATTGCAAAGCAACAATGCAAGGACATAGTGTGTTATTGGGATTTTCCCTTTGCATCATGAGCATGCCTTGGATCAAATGCTAACATTTTAACATCAGTTTTTCTGTTGATATTAATCTCAGTTATTGCACCAAAAAAAAGACATATTTTAAAACATCCATTTTAGTGTTTAAAAATAATTTCTCTTTATTTTGCCACATAAATCAGAATTTTAATGGACTGTTATACAAATCTTTCAATAAATTTCCTTCTGACACAAAAATAACCGTTATGTTACACAGGCGCACGCACACACACGTACTACATGGACACATTTGCACACACAAACACACACGCAGGCACGCATGCTCACATACATACAAAACAAAAATGCGCCATTCATGATTTGGCACTTTGGACATATGGAGCCATTTGCATTGATCTGCTGGTTTGGTTGGCCATGCAGTGCAATAATCGCTTTGTTTGTATAATGACATCCCTTTCCCTTAGGCGGGCCACGTTCGCCTACACAAGGCCCAGGCTACACATATAGTTTACATGAGACCACATCGACATGTACGGATCACATGAATACTGGTATACACATAGTTATGGCAGGAATATGCAAACGTTAGAAAATCTTAAAAAGAAATGGAAAAAGCACTCCCTCTGCTGCTTTGTTATTATTTTTACGTAACACAAATGCACCAAACCAACTCAAATTACTGACAATTGGAAGAAAACAAAATGTACGACGAAAGTGTTTATGATATTGTGGGCTTGACTCGCCCAACCGACAACAGTGACCGACATCAGGTCATCTCCTCTGCACCACATTTCCTTTACTAAAATAAAAAATATCTAATGATACAGAAATCACATGGGCGGCTGTTTGAACTGCTGCATGTTATAAAGAGTAAACTGGATGATTTGAAAGGCTTAAGGAGAGCCGTGAACCGAAACCATGTGAGGAACCAGTGTCTCTCTCACCCTACAGTAAATGCACCCTGAAATATCACCTATTCTAACATAAGTGCACACAATATGAAATAAGACCATTTACCACAACAGCTGGTCTAGGTTTTTGAATTTTTGTACATTATTATGTCACAAACATCAATAACCTTATCAGATCTTCTCGCAGACAAATGTAAATTCCATATTCCAAATTCGACTTACATAGTTTGCAGCCTGAACACAACGTGCGCTTTTAATGCACTGTGCATCAATTTGGAATATTTTTTTTTTACATCCCATTGACTTAATAATAATAATAATAATAATAATAATAATTATGGCTACAAAACCTTTTGACACTTAAATACGTCTTCAGTAAACGTGGTAATTTGAATAGATTTGTTATATTTGTAGGATTTTAAGACAAAGAATAAAACTGTGCAACATTGTGTTCAACAGTGACGTTAACAATCCACTGTTTCCCCATTTGTACAATTTTATTATTCAGGACTTGCATTAAATAGTTTTGGATACTTGTATTACAGAGGCACGACATTTGAACACAGGTCAAAAAACAAACAAAAAAACAAATCACACCCCTGAAACCAGGTCATAAATCATTAGAGAAAAAATGGAAATCAAAACAGTGTAAATGAAGTCCCTTTGAAAAACACACATTTGTCTGTCAAAAAAGCAGCAGATATGAAAAAGAAACAGAAATCCATTCAGTAACTCTTGAGTGCCTCTTTTAGACTTCCCACTGGTGGAGATGGACGAGATCTGAATTAATCTTTGGGACTCTTTATGTCATTCAATTCATCCCAGAAAAAACAAGCATTGACAATGGATCTGAAATAGTGTTGTCACGAACATCTAAATACAAAACACGCACAATGTGAAGTCTTCTCCAATAAAGATTTTTTAAAAAGACATAGAAATCAAACAATGTTTTGAGGATCCTAAGGCCTGTTTGAAATTGGCAGCTGATGATAAAGTAATGTTTCTTTTACATTAAAACATTTCCACTTCCACCTAACAGAGGCTTGTATCCAGACAATGACAAAAACCCTCCACATACTGCACGTCTCATCTGTTTATATAAACTGACAACCACAATGGTGAAACTGCAAATTGGTTCCTGCAGCGTGCCATCCAACTGTTATCTCACCAGCTGAGTACATAGAGGGTTTAAGGCAGCTTGGAAGTCTTCATTTCCACTAATGTAATGCAAAGTAACCACCATCACACATTAGTTTACACTATGGCCATTGTTACATCCTGGTCTCTTATCCATGTCAGAAACTGTGATTGCTGTCATCCTTGCTACTGGAAGTTTTGACAGAACATTGACTTGTGTTTTCTGTCGGTTAGGATTCTCAGAGCATCCGATATTTGGTTCTTTGTCAGGTAAATAGACTCGCCACACTCCAGCTCTCAGTGGTTTTAGTTTGTCTCAGTGTTCCTGCTGCTGAAGGGACTGTGTGTCGCTGTCCAGAGCCTCATGTGGCTTTGTCTTTCTGGTTGCAGTTGTTGTCTGTGCTGTTGTGGTCTGTCTGGTTGTCCTTTAGGCCGTCCTGCTGCTCTTTGGCCTGCCGGCGTCTCGATTTGACAGGGAGGGCCATTACCACCAGCAGGCAGAGGAGATGTAAGCAGTAGTACCAGGACCTGCAGCGACATCCCAAAATGAGAATCATCTCAACACTGTTTATTATAAGTAATAGTTGGAGCACAAAACCAGATAATATGTGCAGGCCATAAAACTGTAAGTCAGTTTTTTTTACCCGTAGTATGGCTAAAAAACTAAGCATGGCAATGTTAGTCAGTCGCTTTGGTCCAGATCAAAATATCTGAACAACTAATGGATGAACTGCCCTTTAATTTTATGCAGTCATTCATGCTCCCAAGAGGATGAATCCTGATGGCTTTAGTGATACATGACTTTTCCTCTGGTGCCATCATAAGGTCAACATTTTTGTGTTTAGTGCTAGCTAGCAAATGTTAGCATGCTAACACACTAAACTACTGTGTTGATCATGTTAAACATTATACTAAGCATCAGCGTGTGAGCATGGTCATCGTTAGCACGGTGCTTAAACACAGCGACGCTGGAGTGGCTCTAGACTCTTAGTCTTGTTACAGTCACAGTTGTGCATAATAGCTTTAAGGAAGTGGTGCGATTGACCACGCTATATTATGCATCACAATGAGTCATAGTTAGAAATGAGTGGCTAGGTATGTTTCATATATGAGGAGAAAAAGGAATAAATTGGTTTCGTTAAGACATTTTGTTTTTCCTTAAAACAGCACATTTTTTGCTAACACAGAAATGAAACAAGACGTTGTTTTTCTGTATTGAACTTCGACATTGTGTGTGATGGACTCCAGTGTGTCAACGACACAGCTCAAAGCAATACTTCATCAATATCAACACACTATTCAATCAAACAAACCTGTAGAATTTGAGTGAACGTCCCACAGCGAGTAGGACAAATGGCGCCACTGTGTAGCTAATGGCAACCTGAGTCCATGCCCACGTGACGACGTCGTAGATGCGCTTGTTCGAGTCAGAGCCCAGGAAGTATGGTCTGATGTTATGTCTGACCTGGAAGAGAAGAAAAACATCCCAACATCATTTTCAAGTGAATGAAACGAAAACTTTAAATTGCATCCCACTCAAGTTTACTGTACAATAGACGAGACGTGAATTGAACCAATTAACCTAGTTCCTGAAATCTTTCGTGGCAGCTGGCACTACTGCCTACTTCTGCTTATAATCTGCTCAAGCTTCTCGTCCCACCCCCACCCCCTCTCTCTCTCTATGTCTTTTTTCTATCTCATAACTCTACAAAGAAATCCATCTCTGAGCATGTCTGTGTGGGCAGTGGCCAGTAGTTTTGTAGTGTAACTGGGTCAATGGTCTCCTTGTCCTCCTTCAGATAAAGAGGAAGAAAGTGCCAGCAGGAACTCACCTGCCCGACAAGTTTACTGCGTGGTCGTTTCAGTTAATCAACCCTTCGCAAGTAGATTATCTAGAATTACAGTGCGAGTTTCCCCCATGTAGCACCACTCCACTATCTCTACATAAATATCCTCCTACTTTTACAAGATTAGAGTGAAGAGGTCTGGCTTAGCACAGATTAGTGGTAATGGCCTCACACTTCAACATGGAGGCATAATACTTTATCATTATCCCCTTACTCTCCATAAATGAACCGTGCTGTGTGTTTGTGGTTCTGCTAAGTAACGGTGGTAAATCTAAAGAGCTCTTTGACCAAATGTCAACAACGACTGTTGGATTCACCCTCAATATCGTGATTCATGAACTGCAAGAGCTGCCGGTAATCTACTACTCCAGAATCATGGTTTTTATCCATTTGGCTTAATCTGGCAAAGGAATTCTCCAACAATGGGTACTGTATAGACAAAATCAATGTGTGTACTCACGGCACGTGCAGCCATCGTCATGGCAATGCCAGTAAGGAAGGTCAGGTAGTAGCCGGGGTACACCCCATGCCACATGGCCGACAGCAAGAAGGTGGCAGCCATGGGGTTGATGTGACAGCGCTCATAGCACACCCTGGGGAACACACATCCCGTGTTTTTGTAAAACAATTCAAGTGGAAATAAATGAAAGCCACTGGCCACCATTTGGGAAAAAATACACACGTTGATAGTTGACATCAAACTTGATCACATTATGAACTGCAACATAAGGCATCAATGTTGGTTTTTGTATTTAAAACAGAATACTATGTGATTTGTATGTACTTTATGTTGAAGCTTGTAAAATCATTATGTGGCATTTTGCGACACTTGAGATATGCAGCATAGATTTCAGCAACCCTCGACAGCCAGGACTTGCTCTCACACAAACTGAGCAAGGTGCATTATTACAACATGAATACGTTTACCTTTTGAGCCAAAGAGCTGTCTGGATATTCCAGTTGTCTAGGAACATCTTGAAACTGGTGGCAAACTGAAATTGGACCCAAAACAATACACGTTAGGCTTTAGTTGAAAAGGGACTTTGTGTGGATATAATAGGTCTCATAAAAAGAGGCTCACCTCAATGTCCAGAATTCTGAGATTTGATATCAGGTCCCAGCGTGGGGAGCCATCTTTGTTGTATCCATTGAAGCCAAATCCGGCAGCATTGTTGATAGCATCAGCTGCAGGAGAAGGGCAGTACTCAGAAACATTTTGTACAACGGCAACAGTGAAGGATGACAATAGCTCCATATCCTTTAAATATATTAGTTTGTGAAGCAATGACAGAAACAGATGGAGATCTGGCATCACATGTTTTGCTGCAGTTTTCAATTTCGCACTAGATGGCACTGTTGTGTCAAGAAATACTGTTAAATAAGAGTTGGGAGGGGGGGGGGGGCTTTTTTTAGGCTGCAGCTCAACATACTGTACAGACTACTTTGAAAATAACCAAATTCCATGAATCAAGAACAGCTCAGTGAGTTCAAACTACATAAATCAGCAGTATTATTGAAAAAAACCAAAGCAGAAACACCTCTGTATAAAATTTGGACCGGTTTTAGTCCTGTATTGAGAGTCAAGCCATTAGAGGAGATGGAGCAGAGTCTTCAGTCTAAGTTAATTATTAACAGAAAAAAAGCCAGTCTGATTCACCAGCAATCCAATAAAGAGGAAAAAAAGTATATGAATGTTTATCTCGGATTTAATATAGAATGGGTGAGAAGAAATGTGTACTCAAGTCACATCAAACTCACCAAGCGTCCAGACAAAGTAATACTTTGGCCTCAGAGCCAGCATGGCCAAGTAAAGGTAGATGACCTGAAGATGGAAGGGTGTGGAGCTGACAAAGTCGTCGTTTATGGAGTGCTCCACCGGGAGCAGCTTGCACAGCGACAGATAGATGCCCAGTGAGATGGCACATGTACACAGCTTGGAGATGACGTCATTCTGGGTGGAGGTGAGGAAAGCGAGCAGCCTCGTTAAAACCCATTACGTCGTTTTCAAAAACAACAATAACCACATGAGGAGACATGATGCGTGTAGTTCAAAAAGCCAAGTTAGGTTGATTCCAGGTTAACTCAAGTCCTTGGGCATTCTCTCATATTTTATATTCAGCAACGTCTGTTCTCCACTCCGTTCCTTTATCTTCTGAGATGAATACACACTCTTGGCGTGTAATTAAATTATGAATGCATTATGCAGTAAGAAAACAGAAATCACCTTGAGGTTTAGACATTTGCGTCATTAAATTCTCAACAATGTCTCAGTTTCTCTTTCTCTAAAGGGAACCAAACGCATTGTAATTACCCTGCGCCCCTTAAAACGGCTCCATTGCTGTATGGGCCTTTTCCAAACATTACCCAAAATGCGCTGAAAATAGAATTGCATAGTTTAACATCCTATTTTGTAATATCCTAACCACTCATTCAAGTACTTTCTTTGAGGATTTTAAAGCATTTCAGAATGTTTTCACCCACCACAGCACAAAATGTAGGTTTATTTTACCACAGTGTTGTGCAGACTTCACACAAGTGTTGTACCTTGGACGATGGTTCGCTCTGCTTGTACTTCCCGTTCTCCTTGCCGTTGGCGTTCTCCTGGTGGCGTGGCTGGTAGCACGTGCCTTCGATGAAGGCCATGTAGTCGTTGTATGAGCAGGTGGGCCCTGCCAGGATGCCCATGAAGTTACAGTTGTAGCTCAAGTACTCCAGCAAGCTGGGCATCCGCCTTAATGGTCACAGGGAAGAGACAAGAGCATTGGCTTCGGGGGAAAGCGGAAATTAGAAGTTGTTTTCATGTTGTGGCGTAGTGCCCAACCCTTCAATCTGAAATACAGTATAATGGGACAACAGACCAAATTCCATATGTTGAGAGAGCTTCCTGTCCACTGAGAAACCACAATGCTCTATTCCATTGAACTGTCCACGACAACAGGGAGGGCCTGAGTGCTTTCACCGACTCTGAAGCATTTGTGGTCTCTTACCCTTCCTCGCTGAATTTAATCTGCTGGGTGAAGCAGCAGTCTAACTGTCTGAAAGGGAGCTCCTGTTTCTATATGCTAATTCATCACCTTCCCAGAAGCCATCTGAGGTTTAGACTCAGAAGACTCGGTTGATTCAGAGTATGTTTACGTTCATGAAATCTAGCTTTGATGCATATCTGGGACCTTATAGGTAGACTGGCTAGCTCAGCCTTCAATGCATTTGCTGTGTTTTACAGATGTTCAGTGTATTTCCAAGCAGTGCTTAACAAATTCGGCAAAGACTGTCTCAAAATGTAAGGCCTGCTCTCTGCTCTGTCTCTTATCTCTGTTATTTTCAGCTATGTAATCACACATTAACTCCCTGTTAGTTTACAGTAGCAACTCATCTACCCACTCAAATCCTGCATTTTTTTACACCGTTTCTGCACATCAGCTGCGCTACCACCTCCAATAGTAACTGTCATGGAAAGGAATCTGCAGTTGTAATGCAGGACAGATGCACGGCAGGACATTCCTACCATACAGTTCACATGAGAGTAGAGAATGTGTGGTTTCCTAGGTACCAAGT